>SJYQ01005243.1:394340-528449 GCA_006410935.1 Redunca redunca
TCAGGTGGTCTGGTATTCCCATCTCTGTAGTAACAGGCTATTACTATATTACTATTGAAATATAGTAACAGTCTGTAATTAGGCATTCATTTATTAATTTAGCCAACAAAGTGAGCTCTAACATGTACCAGACACTGGAAATAGAGTAATGAACAAGAAGTTTTCCTGTTCTCTTCAAGCTTACAAGAGAATAAATTGGAAATGTGGAATGTTGATTCTAAGTCGAGTAAGAGTGCAGAGTTATCTATTTTACTTTAGTGTCTAAAATTTCCCTATTAATGATGTAGTGTTGTCTTTACAGCTCCTCCTAAATGCCAGTAATACCCTTGAGAGAAATTTAAAATAAGCACCATTTTGTGAATGGATTTGTTCTGATTCCTCCTTTCTGAAGCATCCCATGGCCAGCTTGAGATCACCATGAACCTAGGGTGGATGAAGACATTGCTCAGTGTGGGAGGAAAGGCACAGGAAGAGGAAATAGGTAAACAATCTATTTACTGTCAAGTCCTGGGCCCACACTCTAGGCAGTTATGCCTTTGGAGCTTTAGTTATTAATGTCCTGCCCACTCCACGTTTGGTAGCCTTGTATCTAGGTCAGGAAGTAGGCATATTCTTGTAGAATCTTCTGTTGTGAGGCTAAATATGTGCAAAACATACCAAGGAATTTTTGTGACTATAAAAATAGTTTTCTCCTGTACTATAAGCATACTTCTAGGAATAATTCGGTGTTCAAACTTCAAAATAACTTAAGAGTAACTCTAAAACATGTGAATTGCTTGTGCTCCTGTGTATTTCAGTCATGTCTGACTCTGTGATCACATGGACTGTAGCTGCCAAGCTCTCTGTGCATGGAATTTTCCAGGCAAGAATACTAGAATGGGTTTCCATTTTCTCCTCCAGGGTCTCTTCCCATGCCAGGGATCAAACCCTTGTCTCTTGCATCTCCTGCGTTGACAGGTGGATTCTTTACCACAAATTGTGTGCATGCATGCTCAGACATTTCAGTTGTGTCCAACTCTTAGCCTCCCTATGGACTGTAGCCCACTAGGCTCTTCTGTCCATGGGATTCTCCGGGCAAGAATACTGGAATGGGTTGCCTTGCCCTCCTCCAAAGGATCTTCCTGACCCGGGGATTGAACCCACATTTCTTGCATGGAAGGTAGATTCTTTACCCACTGAGCCACTGGGAAGCCCATTTATCACTAGTTTATCTGTTACAAATACTCCTCATTTGTAAGTGCTCCTGATTTCTGATCTAAAGAGACAGATTTTGAGATTCAGCCTGTAAGGGAAATGTGAAGATATAAAATGACACTTAAAATATATGAATCAGAAATGAGATCATATTACTCCCCTTTTTAAGACCTATCAGTGACTTATCACTTTGAATAAAATCTAGCTGTTTGTCATAGCCTATAAGACTCGTATATGATTTCTGTTCTTCCTCTCTGTTTATAGTCTCCTCTACCATTCTGCCCTCTGCTCCATTCATACTGGCTTTCTTAATGTCCTCCAAAATATAAGGGTTTTTCTTGCCTTAGGATCATTATGTCTGTTCCTTTGCTTGGACTGTTCTTCCTTTATGTTTTGCATCACTGGTTCCTTCTCACCGTTATATGTCAGCTCAAATGTCACCTCTTAAGAGAGGCCTTCTCTTAACATTCTATCTAAAATAAGGGCTTCCCTGGTGGCTGAGGCAGTAAAGAATCTGCCTGCAATGCAGGAGCCCTGGGTTTGACCCCTGGTTCTGGAAGATCCCTTGGAGAAGGGAATGGTTACCCACTCCAGTATTTTTGCCTGGAGAATTTCATACAGAGGAGCCTGGTGGGCTACAGTCCATGGGGTCACAAAGAGTCAGACATTACTGAGCAACTCATACCACACACACACACACACACACACACACACACACACACACATTATCTGAATTTATTTCACATACACTTATTATCTGAAATTACATTATTTGCCCATTAGCTTATTGTCTATGTATGTTCTCTATTTTATAAGGTCCATTGGAGAATTAGTACTTTGTCTTTTCTCCCCCCATATACCCAACAACAACAATAGCATCTGACATATAGGGGATATTCAATAAATATTTGTTGAATTAAAAAACGAACAATTCAGGGAAAAGGAGGGAAAACTGAAGTTTCAAAAGACCTAGAGATGCAGTCCATGGGGTTGCGAAGAGTCCGACATGACTGACCGACTTCCCTTTCACTTTTCACTTTCATGCATTGGAGAAGGAAATGGCAGCCCACTCCAGTGTTCTTGGCTGGAGAACCCCAGGGACGGGGGAGCCTGGTGGGTTGCTGTCTATGGGGTCACACAGAGTTGGACACGACTGAAGTGACTTAGCAGCAGCAGCAGGGATTCAGAAGAGAGGTGGTGGTGGTGGTTTTGTCATTGAGTCATGTCTAATTCTTTCAACCCCATTGAATGTAGCCCCCAGATTACATTCAGATTAACATACACAGGGCTTCCTTGGTGGCTCGGTGTGTGTGTGTGTGTGTGTGTGTGTATGTATATGTATATGTGTGTGTGGTTGTTCAGTCACTAAGTCATGTCCGACTCTGTAATGCAACACAAAAGAATTCCCTGTCCACCATTGTCTTCCGGAGTTTGCTCAAGTTCAGCTATGCATATATAGCTGAATCACTTTGCTGTGAACCTAAAACTAACACAACTTTGTGAATCAATTCTACTTCAATTTAAAAAAGAAAGTATCTGGTTTTCCATCAGTCTTCTTCCCTTCCGTTCTGAATATTTATGTCTAAAAGCCATTTGCATAAGTGGGGCTAATCAGGATAGGAACCTGCACCCAGGTATGCAAGAGCTGCCTGAGAAGTGTTAGAGCATGAGCCATATGAGGAGGGTGAATATGTGGGCTAAGGTTGCAATGTGTCAGAGTCCTAGCAGAATAAGGAGGGTGAGGGGAGAGGGCAGTGGTGGTAATAGAGATTGGTTACATACAGGAGTGATTTATCAGATTAGTAAATATACTGACGATAATGGGAGCCAGTTTCCTCACTGTGTGAGAAGGGAGTTACAGATGTGAAAAGATAGGAATCAGAATGAAATCTGTAGTATTGGACTAGAATTGTGGGTATCACATGTGGGCTGACAATTTTTAATTGCTAGATGTAAGTATAGAGGTGGATGTTCATGTACACATGCATATGTGAGTACATATACACATAACATATTTTCAAGCCATGTTTGCTGAGAGGGCCTGGGAGCAGTGACACCCCAAAAGCAATGAGCATATCTAATAGCTCCATCTTTGTTTCTAAATGCTGCTCTCCACTAAAAGGCAATTTTCCATTGAAAGGAACCAGGGCTTGTTGGAGAAATGGCTGATTTCAAGGCTCTAGGGCAGGGAAGCTACAAGATGAATCTGAAACATCTTGTATGCCAAAAAATAAGGAAATATTCAGAGAATGATGAAGACCTGTCAAAACAACACAAAGAATAGCTTGAAGAGGCTGTTATTCTCCCCACAGGAGCAGAATAGGGACGACTTGAAAAAAATCTAAATAAATAATGATGATAAGTGATTATAGTCCATTGTATAGAATAGGAATGCATGCGTCTGAACTGATACAAAGAAATAAATAGAAAAGAAAACTTTTTGTTTCAGTGGCATTTTGCAATAATGAATGTAGGAATTCCATTCATAATGGAATTAGAAAATCATTTGATGATCATAACGATAATAACCAAGAAACATCTATGTATGCTAACTTGGTGAAAATTTGATGAAGAATGGGAAATTTGGATGGTCTCAAAGTAACTCCCTACAAAACTCTTAGTAATTAAGGAGAAAAGAACAATTTCACGAAGAAAAAGCCTGGCAAGTACCATTTAATCAGTGAACATAGCATCAGTAATGAACAAATTGAACTGTACAAAAAGGATTTTCAGGACCCAGATAATCATGATGGTGCGATCACTCACTGAGAGCCAGACAGCCTGGAATGTGAAGTCAAGTGGACCTTAAGAAGCATCACTATGAACAAAGCTAGTGGAGGTGATGGAAGTCCGGTTGAGTTATTTCAAATCCTAAAAGATGTTGTGAAAGTGCTGTACTCAATATGCCAGCAAATTTGGAAAACTCAGCAGTGGCCACAGGACTGGAAAAGGTCAGTTTTCATTCCAATCCCAAAGAAAGGCATTGCCAAAGAATGCTCAGTGCACAGTTGCACTCATCTCACATGCTAGTAAAGTAATGCTCAAAATTCTCCAAGCCAGGCTTCAACAATACATGAGCCGTGAACTTCCAGATGTTCAGGCTCGTTTTAGAAAAGGCAGAGGAACTAGAGATCAAATTGCCAACATCCACTGGATCATTGAAAAAGCAAGAGAGTTCCAGAAAAACATCTATTTCTGCTTTATTGACTATGCTAAAGCCTTTGACTGTGTAGATCGCAATCCACTGGAAAATTCTGAAAGAGATGGGAATACCAGACCACCTGACTTGCCTCTTGAGAAATTTGTGTGCAGGTCAGGAAGCAACAGTTAGAACAGGACATGGAACAACAGACTGTCTCCAAATAGGAAAAGGAGTACATCAAGGCTGTATATTATCACCCTGCTTATTTAACTTACATGCAGAGTACATCATGAGAAATACTAGGCTAGATGAAGCACAAGCTGGAATCAAGATTGCCAGGAGAAATATCAATAACCTCAGACACGCAGATGACACCACCCTTATGGCAGAAAGGTAAGAAGAACTAAAGAGCCTTTTGATGAAAGTGAAAGAGGAGAGTGAAAAAGTTGGCTTAAAAGCTTAACATTCGGAAAACTAAGATCATGGCATCTGGTCCCATCACTTCATACCAAGTAGATGGGGAAATAGTGGCAGGTGTTAATTTGGGGGCTCCAAAATCACTGCAGATAGTGATTTTCATGCAACCATGAAACTAAACGATGCTTACTCCTTGGAAGGAAAGTTGTGACCAACCTAGACAGCATATTAAAAAGCAGAGACATTACTTTGCCAACAAAGGTCCATCTAGTCAAGGCTATGGTTTTCCAGTAGTCATGTATAGATGTGAGAGTTGAACTGTAAAGAAAGCTGATTGCCAAAGAATTGATGCATTTGAACTGTGATGTTGGAGAAGACTCTTGAGAGTCCTTTGGACAGCAAGGAGATCCAACCGGTCTATCCTAAAGATCAGTCCTGAGTGTTCATTGGAAGGACGGATGTTGAAGCTGAAACTCCAATATTTTGGCCACCTGATGTGAAGAGCTGACCCATTTGAAAAGATCCTGATGCTTGGAAAGATTGAGGGCAGGAGGAGAAGGGGACAACAGAGGATGAGATGGTTGGATGACATCAATGACTCAATGGACATGAGTTTGGGTGAACTCCAGGAGTTGGTGATGGACAAGGAATCCTGGCATACTGCAGTGTATGGGGTCAGAAAGAGTCAGACACGACTGAGCGGTTGAACTGAACTGAATGGTATGCATTGAGGGAAAAAAACAGCATACTTATGTGCTATCCCTGCTGAAAATGTAAAACCTGAATCTAATTAAAAAGAAACATCAGAAATACAGATTGGGAGAAATATTCTGTAAAATAATTTACATGATCTTTAAAAGGTCAAAGTTATGAAAATCAAAGGTTCCGGAACTGTTTTACTTTAAGATTAATGATATTTGAAAATTAAATGCATCACTATAAAGGACGTTATTGGGACAGTTGGATAAACTTGAATCTGGATTAGACGATAGTAATGCATAGATGTTAATTTCATGACAATGGATGTACAGGTGTAAAAAACTAAAGCATCTATATATAAAGAGAATTATTATTATTTGCAGTGCCTAATACATAACTGATATGCAAGAAATATTTGCAAAGTGGGATGTGGAAACATGCTAAATACTTGGAGGAGAATAGGAGATCATATGTGATATCTGCTCTGAATTGTTTATAGCATATCATTATGGAGATAATCAGAAGAAGATTTAATCTATAACTCAAAGTTTATATAAGGCAGTAACACAAGAGAAGTCACAAGATTATAAATGATAATTGATATAATGTTATAATGTTATATACCACTGAGCCACCAGGGAAGCCCTATATAATTGATAATTTGGGGGTGGTGAGGCATCATATGGATAACTTATTCTAAAAGGTTCGCGGGGGGAAAGGCCTCCTTTGTACTGTTTTTACAAATTTTCTGTGAGTTTGAAAATTTTAAAAAAGAAAAAAACATTACCAAGGGGATAAAAAAGAATACCATTTGAAACACTGGAACTGCATGCCAGTGTCCTAAATGTAAAATATGATTCCAGGAATTGTGTGTAGAAAAACAGTGCTTTGTAGGTATAATGGTAGCAATTGTTCTCCATCTGATCACACCTTCCAAGATCCTGCTCAAGACCTTCTTCCTGCTGGAATCCTCCTTTGAGTCTTTCGTCCCACACTTACCATCCATTCCATAGGGATACATATTTGTTTTATATCACTTCTTTGTTGCATAATCATATGTAACCTTGTGACTTCTCTTGTGTTATTATCTTATATAAACTTTGAGTTACAGTTTAAATCTTCTTCTGAATATGTTATCTCCATAATTATATGTTGTAATCAACTTAAGAGTGCTTCCCTGGTGGCTCAGCAGTAAAGAATCCACCTGCCAATGCAGAAGACTTGGGTTTGATCCCTGGGTCAGGAAGATTCCCTGGAGAAGGAAATGGCAACCCATTCCAGTTGCCATCCCATTTCCCTGGGAAAATCCCAGGGACAGAGGAGCTTAGTGGGCTCCAGTCCATGGGGCTGCAAAGAGTGGGATACAATTTAGTGACTAAACAGCAACAATAAAACTTAAGACTTGTTCTCCCAAGTACCTGGCAATCAAGTTTCCACATTCCACTTGGCAAATATTTCTTGTATATTAACTATGTATTAGGCACTCTAAATAATAATTCCTGTCATATATAGAATGCTTTATAGTTTTTACAGCACCTACACATCCATTATCTCACTTCTTGTACATAACAACTCTGTGAAGTAGGCGCCAGGACATGATAAACATGCTTAGAGAGGAACTGTGATTCACTGGAAGTCACACAGCTATTTAAAAGCAGAACTGAGATGCTTAGTCTTTAGATTCCAAGTCCAGTGCCTTTTCTACACCACCATAGGAAACAGGTAAGAAGTCTGGACACACCGATGGTCATAGATAGTGAATATTTTCTATTGCTCCTATAACAAATTGCCACAAACTTAGTGGCTAACATAACACAGATATATTAGCTTACAATTCTGTAGGACAGAACCCTGACCCAGGTATCACTGGGCTAAAATTAAAGTCAGCAGAGCTGCATTTCTTTCTAAAGGTTCTAGAAGAGAATCTGTTTCATTGCTCATTCTAGCTTCCAGAAGCTGCTTACATTTTTTTGTTCATGTTCCTCTTTCTCCATCGTCAAAATAAGCTACAGTGCATCTCTCAGTGCCTTTCCTCTACAATTACATCTTCCTCTGACTCTCCCACTTATTAAAAATCCCTTATGATTAAGTTGGACCTACCCAGATAATCCAAGATAATCTCCCTATTTTAGGGTCAGTTGATTTAGCAATCTTAATACCTTCTGCAACCTTAGTTCACCTTTGCTGTGTGTCTGAACATGTTCCTAGATTCCAGAGATTAAGATGTTTACATCTTTTGGGTGGGGGGACTATTCTATTATGCGTATGTTCTTAAAAGTTTCACTTCTCAAAGATGCACTGAGCATTTTAACAACTCATCATGTGACCAATTTTTCCACCTACTAAAAATCAATCACCAGATTCCAACAGGATTCTTTGTTTACTGATAACGTTAACTTTTAGAAATCAGTTTCTATGAAAAGTAAGCCAGAGTTTGATTTACAAAAATTAGCATTATTTGAGTCCATTGGTTCTTAATTCACTTGAGGCCAGTGACCTTAAGTAACTTGCCCAAGGCCACACAGCTATCAAGTGGTAGAGCAGGTATTCAAATGACCAAATCTCTTGGCTTTTCCAATATATCATTTTATCACCAAGATCAGCCTAATTCTAGGGCCTAATGCTCTAATGGCTTCCCTGGTGGCTCAGAGGTTAAAGCGTCTGCCCACAATGCGGGAGACCTGGGTTCAATCCCTGGGTCAGGAAGATCCCCTGGAGAAGGAA
Source organism: Redunca redunca (assembly GCA_006410935.1). Lineage (NCBI taxonomy): Eukaryota > Metazoa > Chordata > Mammalia > Artiodactyla > Bovidae > Redunca > Redunca redunca. Next base: position 402,517 of record SJYQ01005243.1, read on the forward strand.
ATGATGACCTACTCCAGTACTCTTGCCTGGAGAATCCCGTGGGCGGAGGAGCCTGGTGGGCTACATTCTGCGGGGTCGAAAAGAGTCGGACACGACTGAGCGACTTCAATTCAATGTTCTAATCTAATGCCTGTCATTTAAACATTGATTTGTTGCTTTGGATCATCCATTTCTTGAAAATGCAAATCCGTGCAATAGAGGATTAAATAAGATATGTGTTTACATGTGTGTTGTAAAGGGGAAAAAAATGTATGTGATGTACGTGTGCCTTAGTTTATAAGCAGGCAGTTGTGACTGAAAAGAAAAGCCTAGAAATGGTTGGTTTAAGTCCTAACTGCCACCTGTATGATTTTTTTTCTGGCCATGCCATGTGGCTTGCAATATCGTAGTTCCTGAACCAGGGCTCCTGCAGTGGAAGCAGAGTCCTAACCATCAGACCACCAGGGAATTAATTCCCTGCCTGTATGATCTTTGAAAAGTGCTAAACTCTGGCAAGGGGCTTCCCTGGTAGCTCAGGGATAAAGAATCTGCCGCAATGCAGAAGACGCAGGTTTGATCCCTGGGTTGGGAAGATCCCCTGAAGGAGAGCACAGCAACTCTCTTTAAGTTTTCTTTCCTGGAGAATCCCACGGACTGAGGTGCCTGTAGGCAGGCTACAATCCATAGGGTCAAAAAGAGTCGGACATGACAAACTCTGGTAAACTCTCAACATTGGTTTTCCATCTATAAAATACATCTTTCATAGTGTTGTTATGAGGTTTAAATGCCATAGTTCCTGAATATCATGTACACAGAGCCGGGCCTAAAGTATTAATTAATATGTTGTCAGGAACTGTTGGCAAGTATTGACTATAAACATCCTGATGACTACTTAACTCCCCAGTTGATGGGAAGTAGGTGATTTCTTGATTAAGCACAAGGTGGAGCTAGAGCCATGGGAATGTATGTCCTGTTCTTGAACAAGAATTTTGGATTTTAGTTGGGGGAAAGAAAAGCCTTTCTATTTGAGTCCTGTTTGTCTATTTATTTTTGGCTGTGTTGGGTCTTCGTTGCTGTGTGTGGGCTTTCTGTAGTTGAAGTGAGCTGGTACTACTCTCAGGTTGCAGTGCACGGGCTTCTGATTGTGGTGGCTTCTCTTGTTGCAGGGAGCACTGACTCTAGGGCTCCTGGGCTCAGTAGATGTGACACATGGGCTTAGTTGCCCCGAGGTATGTGGAATCTTCTTGGATCAGGGCTCAAACCCGTGTCTCCTGCATTGGCAGGCAGCTTCTTAATCACTGAACAATCAGAGAAGTCTATTTTTTTAAATTGAAGTATAATTGCTTTACAATGTTGTGTTGGTTTCTGCTGTACAACAACATGAATCAGCTATAAATATATAATATTCCCTCCCTCTTGAGCCTCCTTCCTACTCTGTTTTAGTCTTGACAAAATAAATCCTGTCTCCGTTTAAGCCACTGCTGATATTACTCCATTGTGAGAGCTCAGGGGTGTTTGTTTGGCTGGTTGGTTTTCGTTTTACAAAACGAGCCAGATGGACAGGAGATTTCAATAGATATTCCTTAATAATGGAAATTTTACTTCTACTTGGAGAAGACTATACAGTTACGAGAGAAAATTTTTAATTCACTTTATTTTCTTTACCTTCTTCAGTCCAGAGAACAGAAGCAGTTCTTGTCTACACCTCTTGCTCCAAAAGGCATATTTATCATTTTTCCCAAGGAGCCCATTGGGTACCCATACAAATAGGACTCCTAGAAGTCTACTTAGCATCCCAAGATTCTAAGGATGTAGATTAGGCTTCTGTTGTTCTCAGAGGATCACTTTGAATGTTTGTTTTCTTGAGCTCGTTAAAAACTTAACTCTCAAGAGGGTGTGGAGAAAAGAACCCTAGTACAGTGTTGATAAGAATGTAGTCACTATGGAATTGGTGCAGTCACTATGTAAGACAGTATGGAGATTCCTTAAAAAATTTAAAATGGAACTATCATATGATTCAGCAATTCCACTCCTGGACATACATCCAGAAAAGACAAAATCACTAACTTGAAAAGATATCTGCACCTCCATGTTCATAGCAGCACTGTTTACAATAGCGAAGACATGGAAGCAACCTAAATGCCCATTGACAGATGAAAGGATAAAGGAGATGTGGCATATATATATACATATATATATATGCATGCTACAGTCCATGAGGTCACAAAGAGTCGAGCATGTCTTCTTAGCAACTGAAAAACAAATATACTTTACTCAGCCATAACAAAGAATGAAATAATCAATGCTATTTGCAGCAACATGGATGGACCTAGAGATTATCATACTAAGTGGAATAAGTCAAAGACAGATATCATATGACATTACTTATATGTGAAATCTGAAAAAAAAAGAAATGTATGATTATATAAGGAGAAGGGAATGATAAATTAGGAGTTTAGGATTAACAGATGTATACTACTATGTATAAAATAAACAATAGGGACTTACTGCATTACACAAGGAAGTATATTCAATATCTTGTAATAACCTATAATGAGAAAGAATCTAGAAAAGAATATAGGCTTCCCAGGTGGCACTAGTGGTAAAGAACCTGCCTGCCAGTGCAGGGGAGGTCAGAGACAAGGGTTTAATCCCTAGGTTGGGAAGATCCCCTGGAGGAAGGCATGGCAACCCACTCCAGTATTCTTGCCTGGAGAATCCCATGGACAGAGGAGCCTGGCAGGCTGCAGTCTGCAGGGTCACAAAGAGTCAGACACAACTGAAGTGACTTAGCATGCATGTATGCATATGTATGTATACATATAACTGAATTACTTCACTGTACACCTGAAACTAATACAACATTGTAAATCACCTACACTTTAATTCACAAAAGAAATCTTAATTTTTAATACATTCAGGCTTGATCATGTAGACTATATATCTGTTTGGAACAACAAAATATTCTAAATAGCCAAAACAATCTTGAGAAAGAACAAAGCTGGAGACATCACACTTCTTGATTTCAAACTATATTGCAAAGCTACAGTAATCAAAACAGTATGATACTGGAATNGAACAGATTAATTAAACAGAATAGAGGCCAGAATTAAACCCATGCATATATGATCAATTAACTTATAGCAGAGGTATCAAGAATATATAATGGGAAAAGGACAGTCTCTTCAATAAATGTTGGGGAAACTGGACATCCATATGCAAAAGAATGAAGCTCTTATCTTACACCTTACACAAAAATCAACTCAAAATGGATCAAAGTCTTAGACACCAAACCACAAAACTCCTAGAAGAAAATATAAGGAGCACTTTCCTTAATATTGATTGATCTAACCATGATTTTTGGAGAATTTGGCACTAAAAGCAAAGGCAACAAAAATAAAAATAGACAAGTGAAACTACATCAAACTAAAAAGCTTCTGCATAGCAAAGGCAACAATTCATAAAATGAAAGGCAGCTTACAGAATGGGAGGAAATATTTGCAAATCATATATTTGATAAGGGGTTAATATATAAAATACACAAAGAACTCATGACTCAATAGTAAAAAGGCAAAGAATCTCATTTTAAAAAGGAAAGAGGTCCTGTATAGACATTATTCCAAAGAAGACATACAGATGGCCAAAAGGTACATGAAAAGGTGCTCAACATCACCAATCATCAGGGAAATGCAAATCAAAACCACAAGATATCATCACACAACTGTTAAAATGGCTATTATAAAAATAAAAGACACAAAATAACAAGTGTTGGCAGGGATGTGAAGAAAATAGACCCCTGTACACACACACACACACACACAAACACACACACACACACAGCTTCCCTGGTGGCTCAGTAGTAAAGACTCTGTCTGCCAATGCAGGAGATTAAGGTTCGATCCCTCGATCAGGAAGATACTCTGGAGAAGGAAATGGCAACCCACTCCAGTATTCTTGCCTGAGAAATGCGATGGACAGAAGAGTCTGGCAAGCTACAGTACATGGGATCACAAAAGAGCTAGACACAAGTTAGCAACTAAACATGTATGTATGTGTGTGTGTGAGAGAGAGAGACAGCTGGTTCTCAAGGTCATTAATTTGGTAACATATATTCTGATTCTCTAAAAGGACAATGTAACATGCAGCATTTCCCAAACTTGCTTGACTGTAGGACACCCTCTGCTTCTCCTTTTTTAATTTTTATTTTTTGGCAATGAATATTCTACTCTGTGAGAAAAAGTTTGGAAGAGGCCGATTTATAGTTTTGTTTTTCTTATGGTGATCTGCCTGTTCTTAGCTATCCCATTACCCACTATCAATTCAGTTCATTTCAGTCGCTCAGTCATGTCTGACTCTTTGCAACCCCATGAATCACAGCACGCCAGGCCTCCCTGTCTATCACCAACTCCCGCAGTTCACTCAGACTCATGTCCATCGAGTCAGTGATGCCATCCAGCCATCTCATCCTCTGTCGTCCCCTTCTCCACCTGCCGCAAATCCCTCCCAGCATCAGGGTTTTTTCCAATGAGTCAACTCTTCAAATGAGGTGGCCAAAGTACTGGAGTTTCAGCTTTAGCATCATTTCTTCCAAAGAACACTCAGGGCTGATCTCCTTCAGAATGGATTGGTTGGATCTCCTTGCAGTCCAAGGGACTCTCAAGAGTCTTCTCCAACACCACAGTTCAAAAGCATCAATTCTTCAGTGCTCAGCCTTCTTCACAGTCCAACCCTCTCATCCATACATGACCACTGGAAAAACCATAGCCTTGACTAGACGGACCTTAGTCGGCAAAGTAACATCTTTGCTTTTGAATATGCTATCTAGGTTGGTCATAACTTTTCTTCCAAGGAGTAAGCGTCTTTTAATTTCATGGCTGCAGTCACCATCTGCAGTGATTTTGGAGCCCAAAAAAATAAAGTCTGACACTGTTTCCACTGTTTCCCCATCTATTTCCCATGAAGTGATGGGACCGGATGCCATGATCTTCATTTTCTGAATNACTGCTGAGTTTTCCAAATTTGCTGGCATATTGAGTGCAGCACTTTCACAGTATCATCTTTCAGGATTTGAAATAGTTCAACTGGAATTCCATCACCTCCACTAGCTTTGTTCATAGTGATGCTTCCTAAGGCCCACTTAACTTCACATTCCAGGATGTCTGGCTCTAGATGAGTGATTACACCACTGGGATTATCTGGGTCGTGAAGATCTTTTTTGTACAGTTCTTCTGTGTATTCTTGCCACCTCTTCTTAATATCTTCTGCTTCTGTTAGGTCCATACCATTTCTGTCCTTTATCGAGCCCATCTCTGCATGAAATATTCCCTTGGTATCTCTAATTTTCTTGAAGAGATCTCTAGTCTTTCCCATTCTGTTCTTTTCCTCTATTTCTTTGCATTGATCACTGAAGAAGGCTTTCTTATCTCTTCTTGCTATTCTGTCAGGGCATGTTAAATAAGACTTCCCTGGTGGATCAGATAGTAAAAAATCTTCCTGCAATGCAAGAGACCAAAGTTCAGTCCCTGGGTCAAGAAAATCCCCTAGAGAAGGAAATAGCTACCCACTCCAGTATTCTTGCCTGGAGAATTCCATGGACAGAGGAGCCTGGTGGGGTACAGTCCTTGGGGTCACAAAGAGTCAGATAGGACTGAGCGACTAACACTTTCACTTTCAAATAAATAATACCTAGAATGAGAAATGATGCTCCCTGGAAGTCCTCAGAGAAGCAAGTTGTTCACTATCATTCCACCAAGCTCGTTCCTCCAAGGACCAACCCAGAATGGGCTGTAATGACCAAACCCACAGGAGGAATAGTCAAAAGGGAAGGGCTAAAACCTAACCTGACTTCCTACAAGGAATTCAGATCACAGCCAGGGAACCAAGACTTTCATATATAAATATTCCTTGTTTTGTATTCCTGTTCTATTCCCCCCAAATGGTTGGTAATAAAATCCTTTAAACAAAATGACTCTTTGAATTTGTGGTCTAAGGAGAAAGAGAGATGAAGAGAGAGTATATTTAATTCTGGAATTGGATTGGAGAAGGATGGGGTGGAGGGGGAACAGAATAACACAAACCGAATTATTGAGTCACCTGGGAGTCCCAAGTGTGCAGGTACAGTTCATTCATATTCAGTTCTGCATGACAGCCCATTGTATGAGTCTACCATGATATACTACCATTCTATAGATCTGTGGTAGTCACCAAGAAGAGAGGGAGAGAGAGAGAGTCTGTGGAATATGTAAAAAGGAAGACAGAACAAGGAAAGCCCTTCCTAGCTTGTACAGTGGGATTCAGAGTTTAAAAAAATTCCTTGACTCCCTATCATGGATGGGGAGGTCCTAGGCCAAAGTTGGATATCCATTAAGTTGTTCAAACACATATTTTTGTACTTTCTAGTGTCAACACCATTCTAGCAAAAAAATAAGACAAAAAGCTCTGTCCTCACAATCTTTCATTCTAGTGGGAGTTTATTATATTTTATTTTAATTTTTACTATAAGATATATCACAAATACAAAAGGTTATCTACAACATATTAAAGAATAATTATGTTAAAGAGTAATCAGAGAGCAAATACACATCTACAAACAGCCTAGTTTAAGAAATAGAATATTACCAGTACATGAGTCCCCCATGTGGCTCTTTTGTATCATATTTCCCTCCCCCATAGAGGTAATAACTATATTGAATTTTATGTTAATAATTCCCTTGCTTTTCCTTGTAAGTTTTACCACAGTGTGTCTGTATCCCCAAACAATATTGTATCAGTTAGGGTCCTGGCAGGAAACAGATGGCACACTCAAATTAGTATAATTTGAGGAGAGTTTATTAAAGGAATTATTTACAAAGGTGCAGGCAGGATACAGAAGAATACAACAACAGGATATTATCTTCAGGCTAGTAACAGTGCTCTTTATCACCATAGGCTCGAAGCAAGAGTAGTGGAGGTGGTTTCAGGAAGCCAGACAGAGAGAGCCTCCTGATAGGAGATGAGACCTTTGGAGGGAATCCAGCCTCCCTATAGCAACCCACAGCAAGGGTACCGGAGAATAAACACTCAACCCCACTTGCTTCTACCTCTCCAATCTTCTGCTGGCACCTCCCATCAGCCAAATCTAACCAGAAGCTACAAGTCATAAAGGGCCCATATATTCAGTCCACTCAGTGCAGCCTCCTGGAAATAGAAGTGTGGAAAGTGAGTCTGGAGGGTCAAACTGAAGTTATCTGGGCAAAATATATTGCTTAGATTTGCCTGTTTAAGTTTATATAAATGGAACCATTTAGTATGTTATTCTTCTGTTACCTTTATTGTTTATTCATTAAAATAGTTGAATTGTATAGCTATGTGTGTGTGTGCTCAGTCACTGTGTCCAACTCTTTGCAACCCCATGGACTATAGTCCACTAGGGTCCTCTATGGAATTTTCCAGGCAAGAATACTGGAGTGGATTGCCATTTCCTCCTCCAGGGGATCTTCCTGACCCAGGGGTTGAACCCATGTCTCTTGCATCTCCTGCATTGGCAGGCAGATTTTTTACAACTGAGTCACCTGGGAGTCCCAAGTGTGCAGGTACAGTTCATTCATATTCAGTTCTGTATGATAGCCCATTGTATGAATCTACCATGATATACTTATCCATTCTATAGTTGACAGACATTTGGACTACTTCTAGCTTTTTGTTTTTACAAATGATACTGCTTTAGAATTCTTATGTATATCTCTTGCTATGCAAGCACAAGAATGCATATACATATGCAGTTGCTAGATCATGTAATGTGTGCAAGTTAAATATATAATACCAAACTATTTTCCAAAGTCCTAGTAATTTAAACTCCAACTAGCATTAAATGAGGGTTCCTGTCACTACAGTTTCACCAATACCTGGTTATCTGAGTTTCTAGTTTTTGTCAGTTTGCTGCTGCTGCTGCTAAGTCACTTCAGTCATGTCTGACTCTGTGTGACCCCATAGACAGCAGCCCACCAGGCTCCGCTGTAGGTGAGAAATAGTGATTTGTGATTTTAATTTTCACTTTCTTGTTTCTAACACAGTTGAGCATCTTTTCTCATGCTTTTTGGCCTTAATACAATGGTATTTTTCTTTTTGCTCATTTTACTGTTGAGTTTTTCTCTCTCTCTTTTGTCAGTCGTATGTTATCAATATCCTCTCCCCCTTAGATTTGTTTTTTCACTCAGAATAAGGTTATCTTAAATTAGACTTTTTTTTCCTTCATGGCTTGCGCTTTTATTTCCCATTTTAAAAGATCCTTCTCTAACCTGAAGTCATAAAAATATTTTCCTATTTTCTCTTCTGAAAGTTCTGTTGTTTAACATTATGCTTTGAGATTTAAGTCTTAAATCTAGCTAGTACTGATACTTGTATATAGTATAAGGTAGTGATCAGATTTTTTTTCCCATATAGATAACCAGTTAGTGAATAGCCCATCTTTTCCCAACTGATCTGTAAATGCTTTCTGTGACCAAAAAAAAAAAAAAAAAAAGAATTGTTTCCGTGTATGTGTTAATCCTTTCCTGGATTCTCAAGTGTATTCTGCTGGCCTGCCACAGAGCTTAAGAATCTACCCTTAAGGACTTCAGTTCCTGAAGGCTCTTATTTGATATTCGTTCCCCTGGAGAAAATATATTTTAATCCATTACTTTTCAGATCATCTCAATGGGAGAATAATTTATTATCATCTATCATACATCAGGACTGAGAATGTGGTTATTTTAATGTTGGGAGAAGAAGGGGGGGGAAAAGGCTCTAAGATAGCATGAAGACACTTGTTACATGAAAGGTGGTTGCCTTTGCAAAGGAGAACAGATTAAGGAAGATGACCTTGATCCTAGCATCCAAGGGATATTTATGCAGATCTAATCAGCTGAGGACAAGCATGTGTATGGAGCAGAAGTATTTCTAGAATCATTTTTTCATAGGATGTGAAGAAATCTACTTATGTAATGAATAAAATATATACATACACAATAACATATATGAAAAAATAGGTACTTTTATTTTTAGCTGCTCTTTTAAAGAGTCACTTTATTGAGTCATGCATAGACAACCTAAGTATTTAATTTAGACAATTACCAGCTGATTCCCAGGTATTTTGTATATACACTATGAAAGGCAGAAAGACACCAATACCAAAGGTAGAGACTTCTGTTTCCGTAGGCAAAACTGTGATCTAGGCAGTTCTTGTAAGAACTGGGAGCTGGGAAAAACAGCTCCCTATAAGTGCCTGGTGGTGGACACTGGATACTGCTGCCAGCTTATCCTTAAAGAAAAACAGGAAAAAAAAGATTCTTCAACTTAAGCAGACTCTGGAGGTTTGAGGGAAGGATTTTTAAAAGGCCTTTGGCCATGAAGTGCTTTAAATTTATGCCCACCAGCAATGCCAAAAAATGCTCAAACTACCGCACAATTGCACTCATCTCACATGCTAGTAAAGTAATGCTCAAAATTCTCCAAGTCAGGCTTCAGCAACGTGAACCGTGAACTTCCCGATGTTCAAGCTGGTTTTAGAAAAGGCAGAGGAACCAGAGATCAAATGGCCAACATCCGCTGGATTATGGAAAAAGCAAGAGAGTTCCAGAAAAACATCTATTTCTGCTTTATTGACTATGCCAAAGCCTTTGACTGTGTGGATCACAATACACTGTGGAAAATTCTGAAAGAGATGGGAATACCAGACCACCCGACCTGCCTCTTGAGAAACCTGTGTGCAGGTCAGGAAGCAACAGTTAGAACAGGACATGGAACAACAGACTGGTTTCAAATGGGAAAAGGAGTACGTCAAGGCTGTATATTGTCACCCTGCTTATTTAACTTATATGCAGAGTACATCATGAGAAACGCTGGACTGGAAGAAACACAAGCTAGAATCAAGATTGCTGGGAGAAATATCAATAAGCTCAGATATGCAGATGACACCACCTTTATGGCACAAAGTGAAGAGGATCTAAAAAGCCTGTTGATGAAAGTGAAAGAGGAGAGTGAAAAAGTTGGCTTAAAGCTCAACATTCAGAAAATGAAGATCATGGCATCCGGTCCCATCACTTCATGGGAAATAGATGGGGAAACAGTGGAAACAGTGTCAGACTTTATTTTTCTGGGCTCCAAAATCATTGCAGATGGTGATTGCAGCCATGAAATTAAAAGACGCTTACTCCTTGGAAGAAAAGTTATGACCAACCTAGATAGTATATTCAAAAGCAGAGACATTACTTTGCCGACTAAGGTCCGTCTAGTCAAGGCTATGGTTTTTCCTGTGGTCATGTATGGATGTGAGAGTTGGACTGTGAAGAAGGCTGAGCGCCAAAGAATTGATGCTTTTGAACTGTGGTGTTGGAGAAGACTCTTGAGAGTCCCTTGGACTGCAAGGAGATCCAACCAGTCCATTCTAAAGGAGATCAGCCCTGAGTGTTCTTTGGAAGAAATGATGCTAAAGCTGAAACTCCAGTACTTTGGCCACCTCGTGTGAAGCGTTGACTCATTGGAAAAGACTCTGATGCTGGGAGGGATTTGCGGCAGGCGGAGAAGGGGACGACCGAGGATGAGATGGCTGGATGGCATCACTGACTCGATGGACATGAGTCTGAGTGAACTGCGGGAGTTGGTGATGGACAGGTAGGCCTGGCATGCTGTGATTCATGGGGTTGCAAAGAGTCAGACATGACTGAGCGACTGAACTGAACTGACAAACCATTATTTCTTTCTTATGGCTTCCTCCAGAACTAGCTTGATGGTGATATCTTCATCCTCTCAACACCCTTCCAAACTGCCATCACCATTGCCACCTTTCAGCTAAAAATCTAAGATAGCAGCTGTCTTGTCTAGGCATCATCCCATCTGCTGACCAAGAGCATTCAATTCTCTTCATTCAGCAAGTAGCCACTGAGCACCCTTAAAGTGGTGTAATCTGTGGGGGACTTGGGATTTGAGATAGAAGTAAAACTCTTTTCCCTGGCCTTCAGTAACTCACTTTCTACTGGTGGTAAAGACAAATGGTTGGGTCCCATAGCAGTTTATTTCTTAAAGAATGCCCAGTAGTGTCCTATAAAGCACTGGTGCAGCTGTCAAAGCCAAAGAGGGGGCTGAAACATGGGCAGTCGAGAGAAGAGAGATCCTCTCCTCTTCTGTCATCACTGGAGTGAGTTGCTTTGGGTATGTTTCATGGGATGAAATGCCTGGGTCTCCAGCACCAGTCCCTGCTCTTGCCCCTGGGAGAATCCCTCACTAGGTTTTCAAGGCTCTTAGGATGTGAAGAAAGACAACATCCCATCCCAGTGCTACACTCAGTCAAGAATTGCATTACTCCTTACTGCTTTATAAGTTAACCCTCACAGCCATTTCCCCAGGTACAAGATTGACCAGGGAAACCCCTACAGAAAGATAAAATAGCTGAAAATTCAGTCACTGCCTCACAGACTCCCAAAAACCATTCCCCTTCAATACTTGTCTTGATTTTTGAACTAGTCCAGTGGTTCCATCTTTTTCCATTCTCTTGGTGATTTTGTTCATTTGAAAGGATTTATATTAGAAGATATAAATGGTGTCATGGTGAAGCACTGGGACTCTGAGGTTTCAATGCCTGCTCTGCATTTACCAGCTGTGTGGTCTTAGATAAATTAAATAACTTCTCTTTTTCCTTATCTACAAGATGGGAATCTTATAAGATTGTTTTGACAATTAAATTGATGTAGTGTCCTCCTCAGTATCCATGAAGGATCAGTTCTAGCACTGCTGAGGATACTAAAATCTGTGGATGCTCAAGTCCTTTACATAAAATGACATAATATTTGTACATAGCCAATGCACATCTTCCATTGTACATCAAATAATCTCTAGATTACTTATAATACTTAATACAATGTAAGTAGTTGTCAAACGTGACAAATTAAAGTTTTGCTCTTTGGAATTTTCTGGATTTTTTTTTTTCTGTTTTCAATCTGCTGTTCATTGCATCTGTGGATAAGAACCCACATATATGGAGGGCCAATTGTATATATAAAGTGCTTAGACTAGTACCTAGAACATAGTAAGGACAATATAAATGCTACCCAGTATCAGTTATCAACTATGTACCAGGCATTGGTCTAAGCTCTATGTTAATGCATTTAATCCTCACAATAACCCTAAGAGGTTGGCATGATTTACAAAGGAGAGGTTTAAGTAAAACAGAGGTTAAGTAACTTGCCCAAGGCTCTGAAGGTATAGCAGTGAACAAAACAGTCAAGATCCCCACTCTTGTGAAACTTTCATCAAATAGTTTCATGATGATTAATGAAAATAAAACAAGTTGAGGGGTATGATAGAGTCAGGGTACACTTCTCTGAGGAATGACATTCCAGGGACTCCCCTCCCTTCCCCATCATTGACCTGTGTTCACAGCTACCCTGGTTTACCTCGACACATTTCAGTAACTCTGAATCTTGTTAGTGAAACTATTGGAGTCTCATTTCCTTCGTTTAAGTAGGTCTCCAGACTCCTCCTGCACATTTTCCTAGTTCTTGCCTGGTTTATTTCATGGGAAAAAAAAAATTGTGTTCAGTGTCATTGGACAATCTATCCCCACAAGTACTCAGAAAATTACAATATGGCACAGTAAGTTCTATGGCAAAGGAAAACAGAGGGGGATGTGGTTTCTCAGAGGAGGCACATAAGTGAGCTTGGGAGACAGAAACCAGAAAGAACAGCAGATGCAGAGGCTCCAGTCTAACGTGTGCCCCACTCATCTTCTCAAACCAAGAAAAGGTTGTCACTCGTTTTATTGGCAGTCCTCTATGAACTACTACAGTTTGAAAATTCTGTTTACTTGCTGTTCGAAGGTAGCGTAACAGGCACTTCCAGTACGCTCTTGGGTAGTAGTACCTATGAGGAGGCCCAACTACTTCTGCTGGGATCTCTTGAGCCCCTGGGTTTTCTATATCTTCTACCAGGACATGAGGGTAGAGGAGAACATTACTCTTGAGGCTGCTGCTAGCCCCTATAGTACCTGTGTTAGTTTCCTAAGGGTGCCGTAACAAAGTGCCACAAACACAAAAGAAATGTATTCCCTTACAGCTCTGAGGCAAGAAGTCTAAAATCAGGGCATTGGCAGCACTGATTTCAGGTGGTTACCAATAATCCTTTGCATTCCTTGGCCTGTAGCTGCAGCACTCCAATTGCCACCTCCATCATCACATAGTCTTCCCTGTGTCTCTGTGTCCAAATCTCCCTCTTCTTGTAAGACACCAGTCATTGGATTTAGTGCTACACTTACCCATAGTATGGCCTCATCTTAACTTGATTACATCTGCCAAGACCCTATATCCAAATAAGGTCACACTTGTAGGTACCAGAAATTAGGACTGAATATGATATCTACCAAGGTTCTTGGCCTTCCCCAATAAATAGGAATTGATCAAAGGCCAACAAGAAATACAGGCAAGGCTTTATTGGGGCCCCTGCTGCAGCAGCAGGAAATAAGAACAAACAACATTTTCCCTTGCTTGCACCTTGCCACTCCATGAGTGGGCGCAAGCCTATTCCTTTCAGGACATGAGGGTAGACGTATGTCCAGGGGTCTGGTGAAGGGGTGGCTTAGGTATTTTGCCTGCCCCTTAGGTGGTGGTGTGTTTAGTGGGTATGCTCAGTTCTCTTGCTTTTGTTCCTGACCCCCTGATTTTGCTCCAGGCTCTTCTAAAGTGGCATTTGGATTTTTTGGTCTTGTTAATCTTTTGTCCATAATTTTGCTCTAACTGTACCATGCACACAGTTATTTTTAGTCCCGTATAATTTCTTTTATTTGGTTGCTTGAGGAGAGGTGTGTTCAGGTGCAAGCATTGCACCAGTGCAGCAAAGGGTCCCAGGTCCCAGCCTATCTCAAATGTATCTTTTAGGGGGACACAATTCAACCCACTACAGCATCTTTGTGCAAATTGGAAGCAGGTGTTCCCTCTGGATGGATGTTGCCCCTCTACTCACAGCTTGATGAGCAGATAGCACCTTTGGGTGAATTATACAAAGGAACCCTTCCTCCTGGTAGAGGCAGCCCCACACTAGCTAGGACACAAAACTCAGCACCTGGAGCCCAGGCTGCATTTCAACCGCCATTCAGTTCACACAGGCCCTCTTGCAGAACACAGCCTATTCAATCATAAATACTCATGCTGCCTGCTCTACACTCAGCTGTCTGCCTTGGGTCTCCACAAACCCCCATCCCTTGCCATCCTTGCCCGAGTTGTTCCTTCCATTTCCATACTCAAGACTGAGTAGAACTCAATCTTGTTCTCCTATGTCCAGTCTTTATGCGTCTTTTGTGAAGTGATCTGATTCTGTATCTCCTATGAATAGGTGGTATTTATGCCTGGGCAGCACCAATTCTCATCTCATCTGAAAGCAGCACCAAAATTTTCCTTAGGGGCCATCACTCCTCTCCCACTTGGAGTACATCTGGTTTCAGTGGGACTAATTCCATTTCCCAAATGCAGAGATGGGCACGAGGTACAGATTCAACCAATCAGAATGCTCACCTCCTGGTATAATAATTGATCCTAAAACAGGTACATGACCCAAGACTTTTGCTAAAACTATTGAAGTAACCGTCGACAGATAAATGAATACAGGCGTCATGTATGTATACAATGAAATAACTACTCAGCCATAAAAAAGAATGAAATAGTGCCATTTCTAGCAACCTAGATGGACCTAAAGATTATTCTAAGCAAAGTAAGTCAGAAAGAGAAAGACAAATACCATATTATTATATCACTTATATGGGGAATCTCAAATATGACATAAATGAACCTGTCTACAAAACAAACTCACAGACATGAGAGAACAGACTTGTGGTTGCCAAGGGGGAGGGGTGGTGGGGGAGGGGTTAGAAGAAACTAACTGAGAGTTTAGGGTTACAAGATGTGAACAGAGAATGGATAAACAAGATCCTACTGTAAGTACAGAGAACTATATTCAATATTCTGTGATAAACCATAATGGAAAAGAATGTAAAAAAAAATGTATGTATAACTGAGTCACTTTGCTATACAGTGGAAATTAATACAACATTGTAAATCAGTTTTTTTTTAATAAAAGAGAAAGCTATGAAGCAAACTCACTCTCTTTTTGTAAAGATGGCTACATGGTAAGATAAACTTGAAGCAACCTGAGAATGAAGCCAACTCAGAGGAGAGTAAAACTGAGAGAGAAATGGAATCCTGATAATATTAATCAATCACCTGGTTCTAGGTGAGCCTGAAGCTAGATACACTCTTGGACTTTGCAGTAACATGAGCTAACAAATTCCTCTTCTACCATGATCTCTTTTTTTTCCCTTTGTGATTATTAAATGTGAGTATATGTCACAAAATCGAAAGAATCCTCACTAATGCAATATCTAACACCATCACTTCCACTCTGTTTCCAAAGCTTCACATTGTCTCTGGCTCATCAGGGTCTTGGTGCCTGTGTCCTTACAGATGAATAAGGGTTAACCAGGCTAGAGAAAAGGAAAGGGCTTCCCATCACACCATGGTGGGGATGAGTGAAGAACTATGTTATACTTTTGGGAAGTTGGTAAGTGGGGAGTAGGTTCTGCCCCTTTGGGAAGCTGCTCTTTCTGTCTATACTTTTTCACCTTCCCATGGGATGAGCACTCTCTGCAGCTCAGCCATGTATCGAGCCGCTCTCTTGCTCCTCAGTGCTCCAGCAGTGTATCCTAACCCACTGTTGGGCATCAATACTGAGCCATGCTCCTTGGAGACACACACTGATCCTTGTAATTCTCTGCATCACTCAGCACAGAATTGGGACCAAGAGGATCTTCATAAGTGCAAGCTGAATGGCCATACCTGTCTTCTTGCAGCCTTCCTCCTCCAATAAGCCTTCCCTGTTATAGTCTGCCCTGATCTCCTCCTTTTCTGAATAATTCATGAACTACTATCTTGTATTGTGGCTCTTATTGCATCGGTGCTAGAACTGTCTCCCTAGTTCCTAAGATCTAATATGGCAGGAGTCTTTCCCCAAAGCTCTTAGCACAAACTCAAGGAAGAGGCATGCATAAATGATGCATACTTCAGATGAACTTTAATGCACATCCCAACACTGCCACCATGATGAGGGTAAAGCTATATTAACAAAAGCCAATTTATATCAATACGACGTATCAACACAGAACAAGGAGACACCACAGATATTTGCAAATGGGATCTTTCCTTTTGTTACTGTGTATACCCTGGTATTTCTTTATATTTGTACAAACTCACAACACTACATGACATTTCATATTTCATATGTCACTGAGAAGGGGTGTCAGTAAGCAGAAAATAAAAAAGCAGGAAAACATCTGTTTAGCTAGAATCTGATGGAGGGGTAGGGACATGAGAGTTATGATCCTTCTCTCTGCTCAGTCTTAAGAGAGCAACAACTCCAATTTTTGCTACTTGCTCCTCCTGAGGAATTCTTCTCAGCCTGTTGTGGTACATCTCCTAGGCTGGCATGAGATAGCTTGGTCCCTGATTGAATAAATTAGAGTCATTGGGAGAATTGAAGATGTTGTGCAAACTGAGAAAGGTGACATTTCACTGTGTGACTCGGGAGAGCATCTGCCCTTGTGATGGGAGGAAAGCCTTTGCTGCTCAATCCTGCTCCAGGGTTTCATTTTACTGAGGGTGTGGGTGCCATGAGGAATGTGTGTTCCTTGCTTCCTTCCTTCCCACAAGCAGAGAAGAAGACAGATGTAGACACAACGGATGCTTAGGTTTTTTCTTCAGCTTGCCCTCCCCCTGCCCACAATACGCAGGGTTCAGGACCAAGACAGCCCACTCCTGGGGGCAGACCTAACCCAGTTCTGAAATCAACCAACCCATTTGCTGCTTTCTCTATGTAGTCTTGGGTTGGTTACTTCTCAGATGCAGGCCTCAGTTTTCCCTATCTGAGTACTGAAAATTCTAAAACCCACATTACAGGGTTGTGTCAAAGATCATTAGGGCTTCAGTGAGAAAGTGCTTTGGGAACTGTAAAGTGCCAAACATGTGACTAGTGATTTTTGTTATGCTATTCTAATCACAGTGCATATGAATTCCACTGCCTGCCCCTCCTGGGTCCCCACCCAGTCAGCTCACTGCTCTGCTCATTCAGTCCCGCATGCACTGGTTAATTCCTTTTGGTGCTCTTAGCCTCTGGAAGTTTCTCTGAAGTCAACCAAACCTCTGGGTGTAGGGCATGCTGGCTCTGATATTTCCATGTGAGGTTAGGTTCCTGGGACCAAAATGTGGGGGAAGGGGAAAGGAAGTGGAGGGAGGGGATCCTTGGAAATGGTTCTGGGAGGGGTATGCTCAGTTTCATTCTATGATGAATGCCACCTGTTGCCTACCCCACCCCTTCACAGTGGTTCCATCTTATATGCCCCCAATGTTCTGCAGTTCCTAAAATGTACTTTCATTTGACTGTCACAGGTATTTTGTAAAGTAGGTAAAATTATTAATCTCATGTTACAGATGAACACGTTTGTCCAGGGGCTTCCTGATGGTGCTAGTGGTAAAGAACCCACCTGCCAATGCAGGAGATGTAAGAGACATGGGTTCGATCCCCTGGGTCGGGAAGATCCTCTAGTGGAGGGTATGGCTACCCACTCCAGTATTCTGAAGAATCCCATGGACAGAGGAGCCTAGCAGGCTACAGTCCAGAAGATGGTAAAGAGTTGGACATGACTGAAGCGACTGAGCACGCACACACACATCTTTGCCCAAGGTCACACTATTAGTATATTGCAAAGGCAGGACTCAAACCCAGGTCTCCAGGATCCTGGTTTCCTGTACATTGGAGGAAATCTCTAACAGAGTCACCAGAACACTCTAAACCTCATTTTTGGCTTATTCTTCACTTCTGGAGGCTGGTTTCTACATTCTGTCAGGTGTCTGGGGGCAGCCAGCCCAACAAGGTCATGCAACAGAATGGTTCAAAGCCATTTTCTTGGATTCTCTTCCCTGTTCCCAATGAGATTCTTTCTCCATCCACTTTCCAAGTCCAGGCTCCATCCCCTCCTTAGAGGCCCTGTCCCACCCCCATTGCTCTGTTGCTCATAGTGTTTACACAGGGTCTTTCCTGTCTCTGCTCCAAGAGCCCTTACAAAGATCCTAGGTTGGATTTTCTCCCTGCTCTGCCTGATTGGGATGATCTTCTGCAGCACGACTGTCAACACCACACGTTTGGCACTTACTGTGTGTGTTAGGCCCTGCACTAAAGACTTTATTTATACTATTCTCACATTTAATCCTCTCAACAATTTCTTGAGGTGAGAATTACTTTTCCATTTACATATAAAATAATTGAGGTTCCGAGAGAGAGTAATTTGCTCCAATTCACACAACTAGTTAATGAAGAACCAAATTGAACCTGGGCCCGTTGAACTACAAGCCATCTTCTTAGACCAATCACCATACGGCATATTCGGTCCTCATTCTGTGGTCTGAAATTTAGAGAGATTGGAAGATAATTCAGCACACACAAATCTCTCAATCCTTTAGTTTCCAGGATCCCAGCTGCATGATAGAGATTGTCCTCAGAAAGATCTTACCCAGCTGAGTCTGGCATCCACTTAGTGCTCTATAAATTAGTCCTCCTTGAATTGGAATACATTTATGGCTCTTAAATATTGGCTGCCCTGGTATTTCTTCTCAAATGCATGAGTCTGTGCTGCATTCTTAATAAGTCTCCCCAGAGATTCTTGTTTCTTCTCTTCCTCTTGTGACCCTTTAGGAAACTCTGACTTGGGACAGGCAGTCAAGGACCATCCAGATGCACTTAATTGTTAAGATGCTTTCTGACAGCCTCCAAAACAAGAGTCACAAACCTTGTTGTGTGATGAGGGGGTCACATAGCCTTGGCTGTTTTAATTATACCCAAGAAGAGAAGAGGCTTTCATAGTGAACATTTCCCTGCCAAAATCTTGTTTGCCACTTGCAGCTCTTACAGAAAATAGGCATAAAATCATAGAGCATTAGTGCCAAAAGCGCCTGAAGAAACCATCTGCTGTCAGCTCCTGAAGTTCAGAGATAGGGAGTGACTTAACTAAGGTTGCACAACCTGTTAACTTTATCCGAGTCCATTGGTGAACCACAGGAAGAGATGCAATTCTAATTACATTCCTCTGAGACTTACTGACTTATTTTGCATTTCTATTGCACAATTTTACATCAAGCAAAGGAAACTCTGTTAATCAAGTCTCTTTTCAAGAGACTTCCTATTTGGATATTTGCTGTTTGGTCACTTCAAGATGAAAGAAGAAAAGCAGGTGAAGGTACATGCCATACAACTCAGTCCATTCAACTGTGTTCCCTCAAGACGGTGGCTGTCACTGAGTTGGCACAGAAATAGGAACAGATATGAACTTGCAGCAGTGGTGTTATATGTTTTGTGTAGTTTCTGGGTACTTGGGAAGCCAGACACTGTGTGGATCAGTGACCTAACCATAGGAACCTTTGTTTGTGCTATCGTCAGGAGATGACATCATGGAGAACTGCTTTTTACTTTGCAAAATCCCTCTTCCTCATGCATTCAGGTATAAGAAATGAAAATCCCATAGAAATGGGATTTTCTGAAGTCTTGGTGTTTAAAAATTTGGAGCAGTAAGAGAACTGAGAACCAAAGAGGAAAGAATGTACTTTGGTTGCAAGTGATAAGAACCTAACTCCAATGAGCAAAGCTCAATAGGGACTATTGAAACTAGTGAAGTGTCTGCTGCTGCTGCTGCTGCTAAGTCACTTCAGTCGTGTCCGACTCTGTGCGACCCCACAGATGGCAGCCCACCAGGCTCCCCTGTCCCTGGGATTCCCCAGGCAAGAACACTGGAGTGGGTTGCCATTTCCTTCTCCAATGCATGAAAGTGAAAAGTGAAAGTGAAGCTGCTCAGTCATGTCCAACTCTTAGCGACCCCATGGACTGCAGCCTACCAGGCTCCTCTGCCCATGGGATTTTCCAGGCAAGAGTATGGAGAATCAAAGAACGTGGTGACCAGTCAAGCCTCAAGAAGCCAGAGTTGATAAGAAATCCACAAGACACAGTCTCTTACCTTATATCTATGCTTCTCTCTGCATGATGAGCTTGTTTTACTACAGAATGGTATTCTACACGTGGGTTGAGGATAGATACACCATCAGTTTTAGAGCACACATCCCTGTATATTTGCCATTCAAAAGGAAAGAAAATAGCTCCAGTTAAATTCCTAAGGAAGGATTCTGACTGGCCCCACTTGATCACATGCCCCCTTTACTGACAATCTACACTAGAATCACCTGGTTTGGATGAGTAGTAGTAGTACAAAAGAAGAGGCTGCCATTTTCTGAAGAAATGAGGGGAGACATGATAGCTGGCTATCAAAAGAAATGATTTACCAGAGATCCTGCAGC
Source organism: Redunca redunca (assembly GCA_006410935.1). Classification (NCBI taxonomy): domain Eukaryota; kingdom Metazoa; phylum Chordata; class Mammalia; order Artiodactyla; family Bovidae; genus Redunca; species Redunca redunca. The sequence continues at coordinate 422,886 of SJYQ01005243.1, forward strand.
AAGTGAGGAACAGATTCAGGGCTAGAACAAGAATCAATAACATAATGATTGTTAACGATAATGGAAGTCTCTAGATTCTTTTCATGTCTGGCATTGAAGTAGACTTCAGTGTTACTGAATGCTCATTCATTTATATTTTTTAAAAATTGCTGTTGTGTGGAGGGTAGACCGTAACTGAGCAAGCATGGAGTAGGGAAAGTGGCTACAAGCTCTGTGTTAGCTCCTAGGTAGGGGAGAAACAATGGTGCCTTGGACCAACATCATGGCTATGAAAGTGAAAATGGCTCAGTCATGTCTGACTCTTTGTGACCTCATGATCTATACAGTCCATGGAATTCTCTAGGCCATAATACTGGAGTGGGTAGCCTTTCCCTTCTCCAGGGGATCTTCCCAACCCAGGGATCAAACCCAGGTCTCCCACATTGCAGGTGGATTCTTTACCAGCTGAGCCACAAGGGAACCCCAAGAATACGGGAGTGGGTAGCCTATCCTTTCTCCAGCGAATCTTCCCAACCCAGAAATTGAACTGGGGTCTCCTGCATTGCAGGCGGATTCTTGACCAACTGAGCTATCAGGGAAGCCTTACTTCCAAAAGTGGGGAGACTTGAGATAGACTTTAGAAGGAGAATCACAGGACTTGATGGATTAGATGTCGACACTAAGAAAAAGAAAAACAAGGAATTAGGAATTATACCAAGATTTCTGTGAAAACTAGAGTTAAAATAAATTTGGAGCAGAATCAAGAGTCCTGACATGGTAAGTCTGAGACAAGGAGATGTATAGTAGGCAGTTCTTTATACATGTCATCACCAAAGATGTGGCACCTAAAGCCTCAGGAGTAGATGAGGCTTCAAGGAAGAAAGTATATCTAGAGCAGAGGGCTCAACTGTTCTTTTAGTCATCTCTTTTGCATATACTGAATCCTTCTGCTGGGCTTCCAGCCAGGAACTTCAGATGAGAATCACAATCATTATTGCAGTGAAATCCCATGGAATGAGAAGCCAGACTCATCCCTCAGTGGGGAGCTAAGAACTAACCAAATGAACTGTTAAACAAGCATCTAAACTCCATGAGATGTGTTGATTGCTCCAAAGTATACCCTTTGGACAACTAAATAAATGATGAGAAACAGGCCTGTTGTAAACCACTGTGTCATTTCCCTTGGTTATCTTCAGAGCTAGGTTTTAGGACCCAGGAAAATTTACCCGACTTAGTTTCAGGTGACTTAGAGTTGCCTCCCTTGGTAGGGTGAAAAATGGCCATAATTTTCTGCAGCTCTTATCAAGAGATGGTATCTATTCTTCCACCTCTTAAAATTAGGCTTGGCCATATGACTTGTTAGTCAGTTGGACATGAGCAAACATGATACAGAGGCTTGAAAGATGCACTGCATTGGAGCTTGCCCTTTCATGCTGCTGAGAAAACTTCTGCCACCATGTGAACAACTTTGGGTTGCTTTCTGGAGAATGAAAACATGGAGAGAGAAGATCCCACCACCTTAGTCATCTCAGCTGGGACTCCAGACATATGAATGAAGCCACTCTAGACCATCCAGCCTTGCCAGAGGAACCAGCCACCCATCTTTATCCAATGATGAGAAATAATGTTTATTGTTTTGAATTACTAAATTTTGGAGTGGTTTGCTATGTGTCTTAGAGGACAATTAACTCTGAACCAGGTGGTCTACAGATGTTTCACAAGTACAGATATTCTTTATCTCACTATTTTTTTTTTGGCTACACCACGTGGCTTGTGGGATCTCAGTTCTTCGACCAGGGACTGAAGTCAGAGTCCTAACCACTGGACCTCCAGGGAATTCCTTCTTACTCCTTTTGGAGGATTTGTGTTCAATCAGGTTTCATCAAAGGTTTAAACTAAAAGATGAAAGCTTAACTGAGAACTGTAGAGTGATAGCCAAGGGCGGTGGGGTCTTCCTGAGGTCCCTGAAATATCTCCACAAAGGTGACAGGATTCACAGTTATGTGTTCTCATAGAATGATGTAGCTTTCCTTCACTGTGCTTTGTAATTATATTTTGGTGATTATTTTACAATGTCTAGACTAAGCTGTTAGACTATAAGCTTGATGAAGGCAAGGACTGTGTCTAGTTTACCAGTGATTGTATCCTGGCACATACTAGACACTAATTTGTTGAAAGAATATATTTCAATTGTGCCTACTTCATATAAGGGATCCGGGCCTTCAAAAACCACTTAACAGTCTTTGTATCCAATGGACCTGTCTCTCACAGGCACTCCCAGTCACAGGCTGTTGCTTGATTCTTCAGCAGTAGCAGGTAATCAAGTGTAGGTTTGGGGTGGGGAATCTGAAATCAGTGAAATCCCAGGACACTCACTGCTGTAATTCCTTCTACTTATAACAAATGGTTGGCAAACGAACTCAAATAAACATTACTCAAGACACTGTAAGAAACCTGATACATAAGCAAGGAGCTTGGGGCAAGAGCAGGTGGTATAACTGGGAAAGTCATGTCTGGAGAATGTTCATATCATTCTGTGGACATTATAAGGCTGCAGTCACAAAGCAATTGTGAAACAAATGCCCCAAGTGAGGCTGTTAACTCTGACAATCCTTGGAAATCTGTTAATACCAATATCCCAAATATACAATCTGAAGAGGAAAACTGAAAGAGCAAGAGTCAGACAAAGGTGGGTTCAATTAGTAAATGAATGACTTTGGCATGTTAACTTTCTCAAGGGTATGTTTCCTTGCCTGTCATTGGGGATAATATTTCAAAAAAAAGCACCTCCATTAGACTATAGGTACCCGCAAGCAGGGACCATTTGTTTTCTTGTATATTTGTCCAGTGTTTAATAGTGCCAGACCTATAGTAGATGCAGAAGTGAATTTCTTCCTAGAGGTGATCCAAGACCTAGTCCTGGCTCCATCACAAATCCACTCAGAGTGGCCTTAGGAAATTTCCTCCCCCTCCCTGGGCCTCCACCTTCCTTTTTGTAGCAAGAGGAGCCCAGATATTTCCTCTAAGCTCCCTTCCAGATAAAATATGTAATGAGTCTGTGACCATTCAGTACAATCTACTGCATTGCTGCACCTAGAAGTTAATAATGCTACAGACTGAGAACACAGTATTGTCACCAATCACTTTGTATTTACAGATACACATGCATTTAAACCAGATCCTGTAAATAGCTACGATACTGTATTGCACTTTTGGCCTACTTTTGCATTTTTAGAGGTCAAGAGGTTTTTTAAAATCTCCTTTTATTTGGAATGTTAAGCGAAATGAAAACTGGGACAAGTTGCCATAACACATATTATGCAGCTTGAACTTAATTGCACTATTACCATGACTGATAAACATTCACCACAATCAGCTGGAAGCTGCTGCCTTCACTCTGCAGAAACGAGGTCACAAAGCAGGATTGAGGAATTGCCATCTAACAAGCAGATCTGTCTGTTGCCTGGTAGAAGAGATTGCCATTATTACATTTAACTGTTGATTCTGTCTATTGTGAAGATGCTTGTTCCCTTGAATTGGCTCCTGAGTTTTCAGAATTTTGACAATCTTGAGGTGAAAATTCAATTTTTGCCTGGATACTCAGTAGGAGAGAAAGGATTATTGGATACATGTACTAACATACCCAGGGGTAGAAGGGTGTGACTGCCCAGAAAAATAATAATTATTCCTGACCTGTATAGGAATTTACAGTGTAAAAAGCACATCCAGGAACACTGCCCTGGGAGGGGACCACATTCTTACTTGGTCAGAGAATTTTATCAAGTTAAATCTCCCAAGATGACCCACTGCTGACGCAGGCAGGCTATTCACCGCACTGCCTCAGAGCTTGATAAAAATTGCCTGACAGAGGCAGATAGAAGGAATGCCAGTGCTTAAGCCTCAGAAACACAGAGCAGTTTTTGCTCAGGCCCATGGGACCTGGGCTTCCTCAGAGACTCCTTTCTAGAAGTGTTAGACAGCTATAACCTCAGATTAGTCTGAGTAGTCGAACAATTTATTAACAAATTAGAGATATGTCTTTTCTTCAGTGGACTTGGAATCTTCTGGCCTTGGGGCTGAATTCTACTGTGGCTCTAACACTTGCTAGTTGTGTGATCTTGGCCAAGTCTCTTAACTTCTTCCAATCACAGTTTATCTATAAAAATGTACTACAGAATGTGGTGAGGAGCACAGACTTTGGAGCCTACTTTCTGAGTCTGAACCCCAGCTCTACCATTTACTCATTAGGTAACCTTAGACAAGCTAGAGAACCTATCTGTTCCTTAATTTGTTTTTAAATGAGATGCATTATAGTGCCTCCCTCACAAAGATGTCGGAAAGATAAATGAGTTAATACACATTAAGTGCTTGGAACAACACCTAGTACTGAGTAAGCATCCCGTGCTTACTTATATCAGTGTTGGCTACAGTGATATTGGGGTGATAATCCTCATCTCTTGGGTTTATTTTACAGATCAACTGAAATATTGAAGGTGAAAATTAGGCTCTCAGAATTATTAGTGCCAGAAGAGACTGAAAAGATTTCCCAGATGGGTTCCCTCATTTTATAAGTGGGAAATCAAGACTCACTGATGGGGAGGAACTGGTCCAGAATCACAGGACAGAGTTTTTAAGTCTCCTGATTTCAGGGCAGAGCCTGAGTCTCCTGATTCCAACTTCAAAGCGCTATCCTCTGCACTGCGTCGCAGAAGGCAACCTCTCCCCAGAGCTGACCCTGAAGGGTTCTTTAATGCACTTTCCTAGGACAATAAGCTGTGTCCAGAATGGAGAGAAAATTTGGGAGAGACTCTCCCGCCTCCTCCACTGACTTCTGAAGCAGCATGTTAGTATAGAAGGAAAATGGGAATTAAGGCCAGGGCTGGATGAAAGATTTTTAGGAATCATTGCTAGCTCCACGTCATTGTTTCAGTAACAAACCAAACGTGTGTCTGTGTCCAAACAAATTAGAACCATGAGCTAATGCATTAGGTTCATTTCCAGTACCAGAGGGCTTTTCTGGGTTTGTTTTCTTCAGGTGTTTAATGAAGTAGTAGTTTCACATCAGCTCTTGGGTAGAAACAAAGTTTCACTCTCAGGAGAATGAGGGACCTCTGAGTTCACTTTTCCCAATTTTTTTTCAGGATTGTGCCCACTTAGATTTATTCTGCTTTGAATCAGATTTCTCAGCCGGACTACTCAAGAGTGATAGAAAAATGGGTTGGAGGAAAGGGCAGGATGGGGAGAGAACCCTAAGAAGAATGGCAGATGGGATGAGAACTATTGACTTAGAGAAAGGACAGATTCCAGGGGTCATGCTATCTGTTCTCAAATCATCTAAGTGGGTCACATGGCAGAGGGATCAGAGACTGTGAAGTCTCTGACAACAGAGATGCTACAAATGGGGTGGGAAGAGGAAGAAGGATTTCTAGGAGGCAGACTTCAGCTTAAAGCAAGGAAAACTTTCTGATTATGAGAGCTACCAAAAGATGGTGTGGAAACTGAGCTCCCATCCCTGCCTAGGAAGTATGCTTTAGAAGAGATTTGCTGTGAGGCTTGACAGCCACTTGTCTGAGGTATGAAGATTGGAATTGATTAGTGAGACTTGGTAAAATTTGGGATCCCACCAACTGTAAATTTTTTAGATTCTGGGAGCCTAAGAACCAACTACCAATGTCATGGAGTTCCCACAGTGGAGAACCCACTGGAAAGCAGCAAAATCAGACATCTGTGACCTATTTCTTGATTTTGGCAGTGTTTGTCTTTTTGTCTTCCTCGAGCTCATGCATTTGCTCTTTCATATAGCAGGAACCTTTGACATTTTGCAGGGGATAATCTTTTTCTTTTAAATGTGTTTCCTGACTCAGCCTTTGCTCTTTCAGCATCATTTAGAGAGGCTGAGCTCTCTGGAGATTAGCTCTGGCCTGTCACCACAGCAACTGCCCAAGCCCTCTGGGCATCTGTGGTAACAGAAGAGGACTTTGAGAAACAAGGCTTATCTAGTGGTGAGAGGAAGCCCCACAGGGAGCCTGATATGAAACAAGCTGGCTGTGTAAGGAGAGGTTTCTTTTTTTCTTTTTTTTTCCCAAAAGATTAGCTATGGGTGTGTTTCACTTTACACAGTTAGCCAGGCCCTGAAAAGTGTGCATGAGTGTGTCAAATTTTAGTCAAGGGAGGGAATCTTATTTTAAAGGCAGAGAAGAGACTTCTTTTCCAAGTCCCTGTAGTGAATCGCCTTCATAAAGTGGAGTCAACTTTTGTAAAATGAATCTCCGCCCACATTGTGACCTAGTTAGTCTAGTGCTGAGTGTATGTGAGTGGGGCCACCTGTAAAGAACCCCAGGGTCATGCTTCCACCTCCACTGCAGGCAAGGAACAGCAGCAACTCAGCTTGGGGTGGGCAGAGTGTAACAGGGAAGCAGAGTTGGAGTAGGGCCACAATGAAGGGAGATCGGGATGGTGGGCCTTGCCTAGCACGAGCAGTTCTGCTGCAGCAGAGGTGGGGTGTCTGAGAGACGGGTGTTCTTGGAGGTGCCCAGCAAGGAGGGGTCTGTGTCCAGCGTATCAGACATCTTGTCGCAAATGGCATCCACCAGGCGCTCGAAGGCCTGCCTCACACTGATGTTCTCCTTGGCACTGGCTTCAAAGAAGTCAAACCCTGAAGACAGAAGAGAGACATATATTATGTATAAAATAGATAACTAATGAATAGCTACTGAATAGCACAGAGAACTCTACTGAATGCTCTCTGGTGACCTAAATGGGAAGGAAATCCAAAAAAGAGGAGCTACATGAAGGTGTGTGTTAGTCACTCAGTCATGTCTGACTCTTTGCAACCCCATGGACTATAGCCCCCTGGGCTCTTCCATCCCTGAGATTCTCCAGGCAAGAATACTGGATTGGGCAGCCATTCTCTTCTCCAGGGGATCTTCCCGACCCAGGGATTGAACCTGGGTCTCCTGCATTGCAGGCAGATTCTTTACTGTCTGAGCCACCAGGGAAGACTGAATACATGTATATGTACAGCTGATTCACTTTGCTGTACAGTGTACACTAACACATTATTGTAAAGCAACTATACTCCAGTGAAATTTTTAAAAAGAAAAGAGAGATAGCAGTAAGGATTTTTCCCTTCCCTTTCATGCCCCCTTGATAGAACACTCTGTATTAATATAGCCAGTGCTCAGGCTTTGAAGCAAGGAGGCCTTGCTGCTTCAAGGAGGTTTCTGCTTGAAGGAGATGGTTCAGTGACCCAGGATCCTGAGTCAGATTGATCCTGGCTCTATCATTGACCAGCTGTGTAATCCCCAGCAAGTCACTATTTTCTTTATGAATCAATTCCCTGGTTTGTAAATTGGGATAATCTAACCTATGTCATAGATTTATTTCAAGGATTAAACAAGAGAATGCAGGTAAAGTGTACACTCCTGTACCTGATGGGGTGAGACGGCGTGAGAGTAATAATTAGATGTTTTTTGAGAGTGACTACATGACTATGTATATACAACACTTCCGTTTCCAAAGCATTGATTGAATGTCTTATTTCATTTGATCCTCATGTCACCCCTGGGGGATGGAGGTTCCAGGCAGACCTTCATTTCACTAACACACTCTGTGGCTCCAAGAAAAATGCTGACCTGCCCAAGGTCATCAGTATAAGAAGCCTAAGCTTGTCCTTTTTGACCAGTGCTTTTGCTTCTCTTTCCCCTGGGCCCCCGCTTACCCCAGCCTGGCCAGCTCTAGTGTAGACTCTGGGAGGCACCCCAAGATCTTCACCAAATAAGTAAAGCTTCATTTGCTCTTTCTACCCACAGACACACTGGCTTATCTCCCCTCTGAGGGCTTTCTCTTCCCTCAATTCCCAGGAATTGGATCTCTGATCTCTCCTGCCTCACAAGATCCTGAAAAATGGCCCAGGGAAAACTGCATCTGAAGCGTGAGACTTTCTTGTGTGTTTGCGCCTTAAGACCCTTAAAGATACTTCCTGTGACAATGAACAGAACCTGGTTGTCCCAGGAGACAAGAGAAAGGTCCTCCTGATTCAGATAAAGCGGCCGCTTCCCAACTGAGGAGTCCTAGCCAGGTTGGTGGCAGTCCTTAGACGCATGAACCTGTTTTCTCTGTTTCGTCCCTGCACCAGCCTATTTCCTCCTCTTTTGTCTGTCCACCTTCCTCTTTCCCTTCCTTCCAAGTCCATCATTTATTTCTCCTCAAAAACTTCTCTCTTTGCTTTTACCCATTTTAGCTCTTTCTTTTTCTCTTCTGTTCCTCATATTCCTTGGGATCCTTAATATTCGTTGAGTACCTACTGTATGCCAGATGCTATGCTAGGAGCTTTACAAATATTGTCTTACTTAATCCTCATAATAGCCTGTGAGGTAAATATAATCATCTCCAGTTTATGAAAGAAATGTGAAGGCTCCAAGAGATTACATAACCCACACAAGGTCACATGACTGTGTTAGTGGAAACTGGGCTTAGATCTGGGTTTGGCTGGCTTCCACGTCCATACACAGCCCTGTCTCTCATTTCTTCATCTTTCTCCCTTTCACTTTCCTTTTTTTTTTTCTGCTCATATATTTTTCTTACTTTACAAGTCTCTTTGGCCTCCTTTGCTTTTATCTGACTACCACAGTATCTAAATCTGGGCAAGTCACTTTATCTTTCTGAATCACTTAACCTCTCTGAGCCTCAGACCCCTCGTTTGTCAAATAGGAATAATCACAGCATCTTCCTGCTGAGAGCAGTTGGGAGGATGGAGCCAGACGATGGATAAACTGCTGTACAAAGTTGCTTGTTACAATGACAGCTTCTTTCTGCTCTTCTTTCATCTGCTCCTTTTACCTTCACTTCACCGCTTTCTCCCTCTTTTATCATCCTCTTACACACACAGGAGGGGGGTCTTTTTCCTCCTCCCTCTTTCTCCCTAATATCTCATTGTCCACAGAGAGGGCTGAAGCCCCCAGGCACAAACAAGGCTCCTCTTCCCCAGGCCATCCCAGCCTGAAGGCACTCACAATTACACTAGCTCACCTCTGGTGGACAGCCTCTTCTGGGGCCCACTTCCCGACCTGAGAAAGGCAGGTTGTAGAAGTGCCTGCTAATTGAGGACGAGATAAAGAAGGAAGTGGCCGCTGGCTTGTTATCCACAGGCTGTTGAAACTCAGCTGGCTTTAGAGACTCTTCAACATGTAGCCTGTCCTTAATGAATATCATAAAAATTGACTTTCTGGCCCTTGACCGGTTTCTTACAAGTGATACTCTTTAGGGAAGCAGGCAGTGTATGTTGCTTGCCTAGGGAAGGGGGAAATAGGTAAAGAAGTAAATAGGCTTAAATCATCAATTTGGATGAAGATGGGGACACAGGTCAAGGCCAGGGACACTGATCCCTTCTGAGGAATTGGCACCGAGGGGAGGACATGCTCACTGCACAAGAGGGCAGTGGGTAAGAAACCCAGGAGTCAGAAAGCCTGGGTTGGAACAGTCTCTGTCAGCTACCAGCTATGTGACCTCAGGCAAGTTGCCTAATTTCTCCCAGCCTCTGTTTCTTCATCTGTGGAATAGGTAAATACGACTTACCTCATAGAGTGGGAATAAGGTTTAAATGCACAAAAGTATGTGAAGTGATTGGCATGTGAAATCCATGGCAATTCCCTTTCTCTTATCTTCCTAGCCCATCTGAGTCCTAGCTTCTCTGGCCCTCCATCATTCACCAGGGCCTTTGGAGGAAAGCCTCTTTTTTCTTCATCACTCAGGGCTGATCGACAAACCAGGTCTTTACTGAACATTGACTTTGTGCCATGTCTTGCACTGAATGCCAGGGACAAAAGAAGACCAAATCTAATTATGGAGAAAAGACACACCAATCAGAGTGTCAGTCCCTCATGTGTGCATAGTCCTTAATGACTCACAAATACAAATTTAAAACAACTTTGTGATGGGAGTGGGGCAAGGCAAGGGTTATCATTTGTAATTTACAGATAGAAAAACTGAGGCTCAGGGACGGAACATAAGCCAGGGCTCTTACTGCTTATGCCCCCTTGTCTCGCTCTCAGTTGGGACAGTGACAAACACATTATAACCCAGGTAGAGCAAACTAGAGGTTGTGCAGGAAAGCAGTAGAGGGAGAGAACGGAAGGGGAGGAGATGGGGAATAAGCTTCCAAAAGTTAGTAGAGGGGAGACTTTAAGCCCAGAACTGAACAAAACTCTTCACCTAATGAACTTATGCTTTAAGCCTTAGCTTAGATATGGCTTCTTCATCCTCTGTGCTGCTTCTGCCACAGCACAGCTTACCCTACACAATGGAAGTCCATCTGACAAGGAGCTCCCCAAACAGGGATCATGTCATTTATCCAAGCTCCAGCACTAATCAGAGGAGTAAGGGCTTGCTGAGTGTTAACTGAATGAATGGACAGATGGATGAAGGGGACAGGAATGAGCATTGAGAGTGTAGCTAGGGGGCTGTGGATAGTGAAGATCATGAGAACTCATCTCAGCAAGCAGGACAAATCCTGTGCTGGGCACTGGGGACACTGATGTGAATCAAATGCAGTTCCCACAGTTGAGGAGCTCCTAGTCTAGTGTGGAAGATAGACATATAGACAATGTTGGAAAGGCAGGTAGTGAGGGGACTGTCAGGCGCACAGGAGGCACCTATCTAAGCCTGGGGCCCAAGGAAAGCTTCTTGGAAAAGCTGATTTCTAAGCATATATCAGCTACATAAAGCTATGTGGTGGTGGTGGGGCAGCGGGGGGGCGGGGGGCTTCCCTGGTAGTCCAGTGGTTAATAATCCTCCTGCCAATGCAGGGGACATGGGTTCCATCCCTGGTCTGGGAAGATTCCACATGCCTCAGAGCAGCTAAGCCCATGGGCCACAACTACTGAGCCAGCATTCTAGAGCCTGTGCTCTGCAAAATGAGAAGTTATGGCAATGAGAAGTCATGCACCACAATGAAGAGCAGACCCAGTTCAGCAATGAAGACCCAGCACAGCCAAAAATAAAGAAATAAATCTTTAAAAAAAAAAAAAAAGACACGTAGTATGAGTGTAAGTGTAAGCACACATACACATATAGAACACTAGGCCCAGGAAACAGCATAAACACATCTAAGGGGGCAGAAAACAGCCTGTATTATCCCAGAATGCCCATAGCAGTTTATCATTAGAACAGAAAGCTCAAATTGGTGAGATAAGAGGCCGTAAGTAACCAAACACAGAGAGTGTGTATGTCATGCCAAGGAGCTGTCATCACTGTGCTCTCAAAGGTGCCCAAGGTAGGAGACCTCTGATTCAAGTAAGCAGCGCATCACCCTAGCCAGCTCATGGGTCTCTTTTGCTATCAGAACAACGTCAAATGCACCTCCAACCAATTACTGTCAGACTACTGGAAGGCTCTTCATTAGTAGGCCAAGATGGTAACGTTTTCCTCAGGTTCATTAGTGAGGAGTCTCAGGAGCTGAGAATCTGCAGAGCTCAGGAAGATGACAACCAATTAATCAGACTAGCCCCCAGTCCTTTCCTCCCTCTAATTGGCTTCAGAACAATGGAATTTCTGCTGCCTTTAACAGGGCCCAATTCTTAACTGAATCTGAGAAAATTCCCACCCCCAAAATGCTCCTGTTTACCCATCCTGTCCAAAGGCAGCTGTCATGGCCCCACAAGCTCCACTGACTCTGGCCACATTGCCTGCTTCTGAATGTGACCTCAGAATTCTTTTCAGAAGCTGACGATAAACTAAACTCACCTCTCCTCACTCTGACACTGCCCCAGAACATTTCTCCCCGGCTCTGGTACCTCCTCATCTCTATCTTGTATTATATCAATCTGCAACTTAAGCCCCTCTAGTCACTGATGACTTTGGCAAGTGACTCACTGTCTTCCTTTCCACCCAGGCATGTACTCACTCTCAGGAACTTAGGCTTTCAGGTGCACAATCCACCCCAATACCCTGGCTGTTAATTTCTTAACCATCTCATTTCCAACAAAATTATCTTCTGTTTTGCTTATGCGATGTCACTGTCCTTATAACTTGAGCTATTTTGAATTAGATTTGTGTGCTAAGTCATGTCCAAATATTTGTGACCCCATGGACTGCAGGATGCCAGGTCTCCCTGTCTCTCACCATGTCCCAGTTTGCCCTAGTTCATGTCCATTGAATTGGTGATGCTGTGCAAACATCTCATCCTCTGCTGCCTTCTTCTCCTTTTGCCTTCAATCCTTCCCAGCATCAGGGTCTTTTCCAATGAGTCAGTTCTTCACATCAGCTGGCCAAAGTACTGGAGCTTCAGCTTCAGCATCACTCCTTCCGATGAGTATTCAGGGTTGATTTCCTTTAGGATCGACTGACTTGATCTCCTTGGTGTCCAAAGGACTCGCAAGAGTCTTGTCCAGCACCACAATTCAAAAACATCAATTCCTCAGCGTTCAGTCCAACTCTCACATCCGTACGTGACTATTGGAAAGGCCATAGCTTTGACTATACAGACCTTTGCCGGCAAAGTGATGTCTTTGCTTTTCTATACACTGTTTACGTTTGTCTAGATTTGTGTTACTAGAGCTCACAGAGGTCTAATTAATCCAATATCCAGCCTTCACCTTGGTGAAGGGTTAACACCCAAGATTCTGCATGGCTCAGCCTCTGCCCACTTCCTCAGCCTCATCTCCCTGACTCACACCATGCTCCAGAAACAACACTTTCTTATTTGGTGCTGTTACTCATGCTACTACTCTCTAGCTCTTACTCCTGATCCTCTTTTATTACTCACCTGTGGAATCTCTGATTCTAAAGAGCCTCTCCTTTCTCTTCCCATCCCATCTCCACTACTCAGAACTCAGGACATACAATGTATCTTTCCCCTAGACCCCCATGGCATCTGACATGATTGTTTCAGTCAGATTCCCTCAGGAAAATATGGACTATTTTCAACATTTAAACAGAGGGAAATGGTTATATGGATGACAGAAGAACTAAGAGGCCAAATAGAACAGTGAAGAAACCCAGAGATTATCAATACTTGCGGGGGTGGGGGGATCTATTAATGGGACCAAAGGAAGTTAAAACCATGGGAGCAGGAGTTGGAGAAGAAGAGCAGCCCCTCCTGGAGGAGCCAGCCAAAGGGTACGGGAGACACACACGCAGGTTTTCCCCCTTTTCAACATGCCAATTACTTGCCTGTGTCTCTCCTTGGCTAAACCAAGCCAGAAGCCGCTATCAAAGGAGCCTGGGAAACACAGCCTTTGGGCAGTTTCAAGAGAGAGAGACAGAGCAGGAGAAGGGTAAGGAACGACAGCAATCAAGCTAAGGACTGGCACAGGATGTTGAGCTTATCTCTCTACTATTTTGTTTCCCTGATCAATGAGCACCTTGAGGGCAGGGAACCTATCCACCTCTATGGCACCAGGGTCCATCATATGTTCAGTGATGGTGAGAGACTGTTCACTGTCCTCCCTGTAGAAGATTTTATATTCCCACCCACTGCCAAATGGCTTGCAGTGCCTCCTTGTGGGTGGAATGTATTTCCTTCATCCATCAGCATCAGATTTCATCACGTAACTTGCTTTGGACAATGAATGTGGGTATTCCAAGTGCCAGTGGAAGCTTTGAACGTCTTTTGTGTGGCTTGGGCCTCCCAGATTGGATCTCAGAGTTGCATGACATGGACAGAGTTGCAGCTGACTTGCAACTGGCATATAATGTGAGTGGGAAATCAACTTTTATTATCTAAGCTCCTAACTTGGGTTGTTACCACATACCATTATGTTGTCGTAATCTAAAGAATTCTCACCAACATTATGACTGAGGGTGGAAATACCAAGAGGAACTATGTCAAGCTTTTGCAAAAACACCACTGGGTGAATATACAATGGGAGCATTAGGATTTTGACTCTAAAGGCTAAGTTTTGAGTATTGGACCTGCCACCTATGACCTGTATAGCTTAGAAAAGTTACATAATCTTCAAGTTAAAAAAAAAAAGACATGGAGGTGTGGTACAGCTCATTGTGTGCAAGAAAACATAAGTGGTCAGCTTCTTCAGTGTAATGGAGTTGAATATGATGCTGCCTCCCAGGCTAGGAGTAAGGGTAAGAGTCACAAGAGACTTGCTGTGAAAACACACTGTGAATCACAAGTCATTATACCAAAGTTAGTTATTCTCAGTGTCAAGTAGGTCTTTCTCTGCGACCAGGCTGAGTGATGCAAGGTTTCAATTCATCCCAATCCAAAAAACATTTATCGAGCACCCAAAAATAAAAGAGGCCATCTTGATGCATATAATATAAAGGTAGACAAAATAACATAACACACTCTGATGCATCCATCACTCAAATTTAATACATATCAACATTTCCTCCAAAAAGGGGCCATGTACAAGGGTCTGTGGGCACTAAGTAATGAGTCAGGAATTGTGTGAATTTAAATCATGGAATCAGAGGGATAGAGCTGAACAGATCTTCCCACTCAGCTAATCCAAATCCACTGTTTTTCAAAAGGGCAAATTGAGACCTAGAAACAGGAAATAAGATGCTCAAGGTCACACAGTAAACTAGCGGCAGAATCAGGATAAAACCCTCAGTCTCCAAACGCGTAGGCTGGTACCTTTCCCTCCACAGTTCACTACCGTGAGCATTTATATGTATGTTTCAAAACCACATTTTGAACAGATGTTGCAGTGAAAAAGAAAAAAAGAAGAATGGCTTTTTTCCTTTGCCTTTCCTGAGAACAAAGAAGATTAAAAAAAAAAAAACACAGAGAGCAGGCCTGAACATTCCTAGGTTTTTACTTTAACTGCTCCTAACTCTACAACACGAGAAGACTCTACACATGGACATCACCAGATGGTCAACACTGAAATCAGATTGATTATATTCTTTGCAGCCAAAGATGGAGAAGCTCTATACAGTCAACAAAAACAAGACCAGGACCTGACTGTGGCTCAGATCATGAGCTCTTTATTGCCAAATTCAGACTTAAATTGAAGAAAGTAGGGAAAACCACTAGACCATTCAGGTATGACCTAAATCAAATCCCTTATGACTATACAGTGGAAGTGACAAATACATTTAAGGGACTAGATCTGATAGATAGAGTGCCTGATGAACTATCAATGGAGGTTCGCGACATTGTACTAGAGACAGGGAGCAAGACCATCTGCAAGAAAAAGAAATGCAAAAAAGCAAAATGACTGTCTGAGGAGGCCTTACAAATAGCTGTGAAGAGAAGCAAAAAGCAAAGGAGAAAAGGAAAGATATACCCATTTGAATGAGGAGTTCCAAAGAATAGCAAGGAGAGATAAGAAAGCCTTCCTCAGTGATCAATGCAAAGAAATAGAGGAAAACAACAGAATGGGAAAGACTAGAGATCTCTTCAAGAAAATTAGAGACACCAAGGGAACATTTCATGCAGAGATGGGCTCGATAAAGCACAGAAATGGTATGGACCTAACAGAAGCAGAAGATATTAAGAAGAGGTGGCAAGAATACACAGAAGAACTGTACATAAAAGATCTTCATGACTCAGATAATCCCAGTGGTGTGATCACTCACCTAGAGCCAGATATCCTGGAATGTGAAGTCAAGTGGACCTTAGGAAGCATCACTATGAACAAAGCTAGTGGAGGTGATGGAATTCCAGTTGAGCTCTTTTAAACCCTAAAAGATGATGCTGTGAAAGTGCTACACTCAATATGCCAGCACTAGAAAAGGTCAGTTTTCATGCCAATCCCAAAGAAAGGCAATGCCAAAGAATGCTCAAACTACCGCACAATTGCACTCATCTCACATGCTAGTAAAGTAATGTTCGAAATTCTCCAAGCCAGGCTTCAACAGTATGTGAACTGTGAACTTCCATATGTTCAAGCTGGTTTTAGAAAAGGCAGAGGAGTCAGTGATCAAATTGCCAACATTGGCTGGATCATCAAAAAAGCAAGAGAGCCCCAGAAAAACATCTACTTCTGCTTTATTGACTATGCCAAAGCCTTTGACTGTGTGGATCACAACAAATTGTGGAAAATTCTGAGAGAGATGGGAATACCAGACCACCTGACCTGCCTCCTGAGAAATCTATATGCAGGTCAGGAAGCAATAGTTAGAACCAGACATGGAACAACAGACTGGTTCCAAATAGGAAAAGGAGTATGTCAAGGCTATGTATTGTCACCCTGCTTATTTAACTTCTATGTAGAGTCTATCATGAGAAACAATGGGCTGGAGGAAGCACAAGTTGGAATCACAATTGCTGGGAGAAATATCAATAACCTCAGATATGCAGATGACACCACCCTTATGGCAGAAAGTGAAGAGGAACTCAAAAGCCTCTTGATGAAAGTGAAAGAGGAGAGTGAAAATGTTGACTTAAAGCTCAACATTCAGAAAACGAAGATCATGGCATCTGGTCCCATCACTTCGTGGGAAATAGATGGGGAAACAGTGGAAACAGTGGCAGAATTTATTTTGGGGGTGTTCCAAAATCACTGAAGATGGTGACTGCAGCCATGAAATTAAAAGACGCTTACTCCTTGGAAGGAAAGTTATGACCAACCTAGACAGCATATTAAAAAGCAGAGACATTACTTTGCCAACAAAGGTCCATCTAGTAAGGCTATGGTTTTTCCAGTAGTCATGTATGGCTGAGAGAGTTGGACCATAAAGAAAGCTGAGCACCGAAGAACTGATGCTTTTGAACTGTGGTGTTGGAGAAGACTCTTGAGAGTCTCTTGGACTGCAAGGAGATCCAACCAGTCCATCCTGAAAGAAATCAGTCCGGAATATTTACTGGAAGGACTGATGTTAAAGCTGAAACTCCAATACTTTGGCCTCCGGATGCAAAGAGCTGACTCATTTGAAAAGACCCTGATGCTGGGAAAGATTGAAGGTGGGAGGAGAAGGGGATGACAGAGGATGAGATGGTTGGATGCCATCACCGACTCAATGGACATGAGTTTGGGTGGACTCCGGGAGTTGGTGATGGACAAGGAGGCCTGGCGCTGCAGTGCATGGGGTCACAGAGTCGGACTTGACTGAGTGACTGAACTGAACTTGAAACAATGCAAAAGGAAGAAATCAAGATCCTATCGCTTTTGTTCCTATCACTGACTCTTGATTGTGAGCCCTTGCCTTATGTAAACCCCTTACTCCTCATGGAGACGGCAGGGTCGGGGGGCATGGGATAGAGCACAGTTCTTGAGGCATGAGCCCACTTGTTCCT
The DNA here is from genome assembly GCA_006410935.1 of Redunca redunca. NCBI lineage: Eukaryota > Metazoa > Chordata > Mammalia > Artiodactyla > Bovidae > Redunca > Redunca redunca. The sequence continues at coordinate 440,065 of SJYQ01005243.1, forward strand.
CTCTCAGCCCACTGAGAATAAAAGCTACCTTTCTATTTCCTCCAAACTCTATATTTCTCATTCAGCTTTGGTGGGCAGAGAAAACCAAGGTTTTGGCCAGCAACACACGTACCTCCTTCTCTGGCAGGCAGAAGCACATTTCCCTTTTATTACATTGCTCGGCTCTAGTAGAGAGCTGCCCCTAGTAGAGAATCCACCATTCCCCAATGTTTCTATTGGGAAAACAATGGAAACAGTGAGAGACTTTATTTTGGGGGGCTCCAAAATCACCACAGATGGTGACTACAGCCATGAAATTAAAAGGTGCTTGCTCCTTGGAAGAAAAGTTTGACCAACCTAGACAGCATATTAAAAAGCAGAGACATTACTTTGCCAACAAAGGTCTGTCTAGTCAAGGCTATGGTTTTTCCAGTAGTCATGTATGGATGTGAGAGTTGGACCATAAAGAAAGCTGAGCACCGAAGAACTGATGCTTTTGAACTGTGGTGTTGGAGAAGACTCTTGAGAGTCTCTTGGACTGCAAGGAGATCCAACCAGTCCATCCTAAAGGAAATCAGTCCTGATTATTCATTGGAAGGACTGATGCTGAAACTGAAACTCCAATACTTTGACCACCTTATATGAAGAACTGACACATCTGAAAAGACCCTGATGATGGGAAAGATTGAAGGTGGGAGGAGAAGGGGATGGACGACAGAGGATGAGATGGACATGTGTTTGAGTAGACTCCAGGAATTGGACAGGGAGGTCTGGCGTGCTGTACTCCATACGGTCGCAAAGAGTTGGACACAACTGAGTGACTGAACTGAACTGACTGATGATCCATCAGTAGAGAATCCACCTGCCAATTCAGGGGACACTAGTTTGAACCCAGGAAGATCCCATATGCCTTGGGGCAACTAAGCCCATGTTCCACAACTACTGAGCCAGTTCTCTAGAGCCTGCGCTCCACTATAAGAGAAGCCACTGCAATTAGAAACCCATACACAGCAACAAAGGATTATTTACCCCCCTCCCCACCCAGTGCAACTAGAGAAAGCTCACATGCAGCAAGAAGACCCAGTACAGTCAAAAATAAATAATAAGTAAACCACATTAGGTCTGGTCTTGGTGTGGAACACTCCCCTCCCAATCCCCCCAGGCTCCCCACCCCAATTCTTTGCCTAACTAATATTTTTCTGATCCTTTTGTTCTCAGCTTAAGTGTTATTTTCTCAGAAGACTTTGATTCTCCAGTCTAAAATTAGGTCTCTCTTTTTTACTTTCTTCATATCACTTGTGGTGGACTTACCTTACTTTTAGTGGAAGCCCATAGCTCAGTTGGTAAAGAATCCGCCTGCAATGCAGGAGATCCCGGTTTGATTCCTGGGTCAGAAAGATCCCCTGGAGAAGGGATAGGCTACCCACTCCAGTATTCTTGGGCTTCCCTTGTGGCTCAGCTGGTAAAGAATCCACCTGCAGTGCGGAAGACCTGGTTCCATCTCTGGGTTGGGAAGATCCCCTGGAGAAGGGAAAGGCTACCCACTCCTGTATTCTGGCCTAGAGAATTCCAAGGACTATACAGTCCATGGGGTCGCAAAGAGTCAGACACGACTGAGTGACTTTCACTTCACTACCTTACTTTTATCTGTCCACCATTCCTTCTTTTATGGAACTGCTACTTTAAACAACAGTGGTGGGACTATAGGTTACAATACTTGCCTCCCCCAGCCACTGAAACAGGCATGTGACTCACAGGTATCCAATCATAGTCTTCCCTGAGATTGATATATAGTGGTTGGGAGCAAGAATCCTCTTTTGCAGAAGTTGGAGGATATAAATCTGGAACTGCCATCATTTATCTTATTCCTCATTCAGAGTCTGGCTACAGAAAGAGGCTGAAGGGATATGCAAAGCTGAGAAATACAGACCCAGTTGAGTCCTGTGACTAGCAGACTTCCCAGCTACATAAGCTAATACATTCTTTTTTAAAATTAAAGCTAGTTTGATTTGAGATTTTATCACTTGCCATAATGAGAGTCCTAAGTCACACAGAACATATCACAGTTTTAAACAGTGTTATTGAGATATAATTTGCATACCATACAATTTACCCATTTACAAATTTTTAATTATATATTTACTTGTATGATTATTTGTTTAATGTCTCTTTCCCCCATTAGTTCCATGATAGTAAGAATCACACCTAAGTCCCAAGATACAACCTGTCTCAGAGTATATGCTCAGTAAATATTTTTCAATGTATAAATGTATGAGTGAATGAGTATCCTGTGCTGGATGGTTGGGATAATGAAAACAATTACCCCAACTACTGCTGAGGTATAGTTTGAAAGAGACATGTAAATAGCTGAGTTCTGGTAAGCAGTAGAGAAAAGCTCAGGAAGTTCAGTAGGACTGAGATGAGTTACCTTGACGTACGCTGCTGCTGCTGCTGCTAAGTCACTTCAGTTGTGTCCGACTCTGTGTGACCCCATAGACGGCAGCCCACCAGGCTCCCCCGTCCCTGGGATTCTCCAGACAAGCTAACCAATTCATTAATGCCCTCTTTAAGTGTCTTCCTAAACTCTGTACTAAGAATTAATCTCACTTCCATCTGTCTTTCTACATAAATTAGATAGATCTTTATTGGCTCTGTGTGTGTGTGTATATATGTGGGTACACACGTGCACTAAATCACTTAAGTTGTGTCCGACTCTTTGTGACCCCATGGACTGATTGTAGCCTGCCGGGTTCTGCTGTCCATGGGATTTCCCAGACAAGAATACTGGAGTGGGTTGCCATTTCCTCCTTCAGAGGATCTTCCTGACCCAGGGATCAAATAGGCGTCTCCTGCATCACAGGCGAATTCTTTGTTGCTGAGCCACCGGGGAAGCCCCTTTATTGGCTCTGCTGCTGCTAAGTTGCTTCAGAAATGCATAATCTTAAGCAAGAACCTCATGAACCTATGCTGAACTTGACCTATCTTAAAGAGTTATGTTGAGAATTAAAAGAGATAATTAACACAAAGCATTTCATATAATGCCTGGCTCAATAGATATTATCTATTATTATTCTATTCACTGTATAGTGAGGTTAAGTGGTTAAAAGTGCAGCTCTGGAGCCAGACTACTACTTGAGTTCAAATTCTGACTCTACTGGTTACTGGCTATGTGATCTTAAACAAGTTACTCGACTTTTCTGTGCCTCAGTTTTCTCTTCTCTATATAAGAAATGTACCTAAATTAAATTAAGTAGTTTTAAATTAAGTGAGTATTACTTTAAAACACTTAGAATAGGGCCTGGCACATGGTAAATACCTAATAAATGTTTAACAAACTCACCTTTTAAAAACATTAGTCATAATAGCTTGGCATGCTGGCTATATTTTTTCCTAATATAAAATTAACTCACCTTTTAAAAACAGTCTTGTTTAACCTTGAGGGCTTGAGATGCTAATTATATTTTTTTCCTAGTATACACCAAAATATATACATAAAATTATCTTGAACACCCAATGACATGAATCTCTTAATTGGGGAAGTGCTACTCTAGACTCACACAATCCAATGATTTATGGTCCCCTAAATACACAGGGCTGTTCCTTGCCTTTGCCAGTGTTATTCCCCCTGCCTGAAATGTCCTTGCCTTTCTTCCTCACTTGACTGCTCCTACTTATCTCCAAGGCCTAATGTGGAGTCAAGGATCCTGACTCCTTCAGCTCTCTTTTCCTTGCAAATGAGGGACTTCCCTGGTGGTCCAGTGGTTAAGAATCCACTTGCCAGTGCAGGGGACAGGGATTCGATCCGTGCTTCAGAAATATTCCACATGCTGCAGGGCAACTAAGCCTGTGTACCACAACTACTGAGCCCAAGCACCGTAGAGCCCATGCTGAGCAGCAAGAGAAGCCATCACAATGAGAAGCTCAGCAATGCAACTAGAGAAAGCCCAAATACAGCAACAAAGACCCAGTGCAGCCAAAAATAAAATAAATTTTAAAAATATTTTAAAGACTTTCACAGCAGAAATAGAGACATAGAAGTAGAGAACAAATGCATGGATAGCAAGGGGGAAGGGAAGGTGGTAGGAAGAACTGGGAGATTAGGATTGACACATATACACTATTGATGTTTTCAGTCGCTAAGTCGTGTCTGACTCTTTTCGACCTCATGGACTGCAGCATGCCACACTTCCCTGTCCTTCCCTGCCTCCCAGAGTTTGCTCAAATTCATCTAACCATCTGCTGCCCTCTTCTCCTTTTCCCTTCAATATTTCACAGCATCAGGGTCTTTTTCAATGAGTTATCTCTTGATACGACACATAAAATGGATAATTAATGAGGACATACTGTAGAGCACAAGGAGCTCCCTTCTAATGTACTGTGGTGACCTGAATGGGAAGGACATTCAAAAGGGAGGAGACAGTATGTATATGTATGGAAGATTCATTTTGCTGTACAGTAGAAAACAGCACAACATTGTAAAGCAAACTGCACTCAAATCAAACTTAATTAAAAAAAAAAAAAGACTCAGCATGGGCTTCACGTTCTCTGACCCAAACTGAATAGATGCCTCCTCTGTGTCCACAGCCCCTGGCGCATCCTTCTATCACAGCACTGATCACCTGGCTTATCACAGTTTCTGTCTCAGACCAGGGAACATAGCCTATTTTGCAGCACAGTACTTGGCATGGAGTAGGAGCTCAGGAAGTCATAATTAGAATGAAGTGAAATGAAGTAGCCAAATAATTGACTCCATAAAATTTTAATCAAAATATATTTTTACAGTGTTTACTCACTGCCAGACCATATGCCAGGCACTATGGGTATAAAGATAAACAAGACTCATTTCCTGTCCTCATGAAGTTTTCTGGAGACAGATAAGGAAACAAGTGTACCCAAGGGAGATGGGTACTGTGACTGTTGCATGCAGAGGGTACTCTAAGTGAGGAAACCAGTAAAATAGCTGGGGGAGGTGTGTTTTGAAAGTTGAGTGGGGGTTCAACAGCTAGATAAGAGTGGGATATGGGGGATAAAAAAGAGCCTTTCAAACAGAAGTGGCATTGTTGGTCCAGGGAAATTGCAGGGCTTCTCGGAGACAGCAGGCTGAAGGCATAAGATAGCCAGAGGTCATCCATGTGTGGGCTTCGCCACGTGCTTACTGTCCTATGAACCATGGGAATGGGTATAGATGCATTCTTTGGGCCCTGAGGACACCTGTGATGGGGTAAGAACCATCAAGAGCCAAATGGCCCACCCTCCCTATTTATTAAGCACCTTCAGTGTGCTGATTTCTATTCCAGGCCATACTGGAGAATAGGAGAAGGAAGGAAGAAAGTAGTATACGACACTCCACTATACATGTCCTCTAATATACATAATACAAATATATACAACACAAATTCACACTTGTATATTACACAGTTTACCCACCTACCAGCCCAAATATCTGAACTTCAGAAACTGGCAGAGAATATAACTTTAAACTCCCTTCTCCTTAATACTTACAGCACTGAAGTTGTAAGAAATACTTAGGGAGGCTGGCTAAAAGCTAAGCAGTACACATATTCTTCTAAAAGAAGACTTATCTAAGGTGAGCCTATATTAAACCCCAATAGGGAAAAGAAAAGAAAAGCTTCTCTTTTAAGCAGGTGTAGGTAGGTGTCCTGCTATGTGGCCACTAAGACACACCTGAGACACCTGGGTCTCAATGGAGCACAAGGATCAAGGTGCATTAACCTTGGAAAAAGAGCATCATTGAGCAGCATGTTTAATCTACATTGTCTCATGACTTCATACAGTCACTTTTGCTGTGAATTGTATTTTGGTGACAAAACATCAGTTTACACTGACAGAAATTGTAAGACACAGCCTACGATATTCAGTGTTGTAGTTGCTATAAAGGATGTTTGATATTAAGAACATCAACACACTCAGCATAGTCTGTTCTACAGTTGCTGGGCTTCCCAAGTGGCTCAGTGGTAAAGAATTCGCTTGCCAATGCAAGAGATACAAGAGATGTGGTTCAATCCCTGGGTTGGGAAGATCCCCTAGAGAAGGAAATGGCAACCCACTCCAGTATTCTTGCCTGGAAAACTCCATGGGCAGAGAAGCCTAGCAGGCTACAGTCCATGGGGTCACAAAGAGTCAGATACAACTGAGCATACACGCACTCAGTCTACAGTTGTCAGTGGAGAGCAGTGCTTCTCTGGAATAATGGGTTTGTTTCTATCTTAAGGACCACCTCTGAACCATGTAACTGATTATGTTTCCCTCTTTGCAATGGTTGCTAGGAAGCTCAAAGTGACTATTTCAGTCCAGCTCTTGCACATGCCCCAAAACTTACAAAATATAGTTATCTCACCCCTGGCCTTCTTTTATGTTCTCCTACCCTTGCCTTTTTTCCCTTTGCTCCAATTGTCTCATTTTTTGGTTGATATACTATGACAATGTTATAAGATACCTCAAATCCTTTGTGGAAGGAACTGGTTTAAAAAAAGATTTCATATATTTAAATTTCATTTATACATCCAGTGTAACAAAATATACATGTATCATAAATAATGCATTACCTATAATTCATTAGCATGAAGCCCACATGTATATGCCCTAAATATGAAACAACACACACAGAATACATATGCATATAATTCAGGATCACAGCACATCCTTAATGTCCCAAATAAAAACACACACTTATTTCCTCCATTTGCCCCACTCCACTGCACACATGCACCCACATGTGTCATGCACATACCAAGCTGCTCTGCAAGGAGCCGGCCCTTCTCAGTGGGAACAACCCTCTCTTCCTCCATATCACACTTGTTCCCCACCAGGATGACCTGGGCATTGTCCCAGGAGTAGGTCTTTATCTGAGTAGCCCTAAAGAGAGACAGGAAGAGAACTGTGTTATCAACACCTTCCTAGGCCAGAAAGGACCCCAAGAAGCTCACAGAAGCCCTTTCAACAAGGTTGCAATCCCACAAGCCATACGTTGTGGCCAATAAAAAAACCTTTTCTCGACAAGTTTTTAAAAGTGAGCATGTATTATTTCTATAATGAGAAATAAACTTTTAAATAGAGAAAATAAAACCAGACCTTTATATTGAGCATACATTTTTTGTGAAGCAGGCTTAACTCTGTTCCCCAACACCTCATAGGTAGGAACAGATACCCCCCCTTTTGTTTCCCTATACCTTTACTGTGGCATCTGTTATTACATTTGGCTGGATTTATCTGTCTCTCCTTGAGGGCAGAGATAGGTTTATTCTTTTTTATATATAATTTTATTTATGTATTTATTTTTTATTCTTGGCTGTACTGGGTCTTTGTTGCTATGCCAGCTTGTCTGTAGTTGCAGCGAGTGGGGGCTACTCTTCAATCCCCTGCACAGGCTTCTTGTTGTCGTGACTTCTCTTGTTGCAGAGCACAGGCTCTAGAGAGTGCAGGCTTCAGGAGCTGCAGCACATGGGCTCAGTAGTTATAGCTCCAGGGCTCTAGAGCACAGGTTCAGTAGCTATGGGGCACGAACTTAGTTGCTCCACAGCATGTGGGATCTTCCCAGACCAGGGATCAAACCCACGTCTCCTGCAATGGCAGGTGGATTCTTTTCCACTGAGCCACCAAGGAAGCCCCATCTTTGTGGTACCAGCACCCCCAGCATAGAGCACAGAGAAGTCAGTGAATGTCTGAAGAAGGAAGGAGCCAGCAAATAGTTAATCCTGAAGCAGATCTAAATAAACTCTGATCCTATCCTGATACTGACATTCAATCTAACTCAACCTTAACTGCAGACTGGACCAACTACCAACCCTGCTCCTCAAGCTGATTTCACTACCCATCTTCTCTTTAAGGGTGAAAAGCCACTTCCTCAACGGATGGAATTTACTCAACCACCATTTGTGGTGAAACTACAGAGAGCCAGGTTCTGTGCTCGGCACCGAGGTTTAGATGGCAGATGGGTGCTAGGCTGGGACCAAGTTTCCCAGAGGCAAAACTGAAGGTCAGAGCTTGGAAAAGACAGTCTTCAGCCTCAAGGCAGGGACCTGAAGCCAACTCCCTGTGTGTCCTGTGCCACTCTTCTGTCATCTTCCTCCCTCCTCCCACCTCCATCCACTCTCAGCTCCTAGATTAGCAACTTAGGTTATTCTTGGAGGAATCATCACCAGGTGTTAAAGTCACTGTGTTCCTGAGGCAGGATGAACAGGGACTGATGGAGAAAGGGAAGGAGGTCAAGGCTGGCAGGGAATGGGCAATGTGGAGATACTTAAAGAGCTAATCTCTTCATGGTGGGAGGTGAGGATGGGAGGAGATAGAGAGAGGGAACAAGGGAGGAGGAGGGAAAAGTCATGACTGGAGGGAAGGGTGAGAATAAGAAAGGGGAAAAAAACAGAGGGAAAAAAGTATAATGAGAGAGGAAGAGAAAAAAGAGGGAGGAAAGGAGAAAAAAAGGAAGGTGGAGAAAAGGAGTTGTTAAAAGGAAAGAGGGAGAAAGGAGAAAGAAGGGAATGACCAAGAGGCTGAGAAGGAGAACACATGTGTGACAGGCATGTGGGTGGCACCCTAGACTGCTGTTCAGAACTGGGAAGTAGGGGAAGGCAGCCTGAAAGGTCACTCCCAGCTCAAGGCTCCAAGGAACCAATGGTGCCTCACATAGTCATGGCAACCGTTCCTTGGCAGAAGCGAAGTCTTCAAAGGGTAGCTGTTGGGCAAAAAAAGAGCAGAAGACAAGCTTGGCACTGGCCAGCACTGCTGTGCTGTGTCCCAGCCTGCTCTGCCTCTCTGACTGTGGATAAGAACCAGGCACAGATTCTCCATCTTCCACATTCTTATCCTCTCCACTGAATAGGGACACCTGATCCTGGCCTTCCCTCTTCACCTCTCCTTCTCTTCATGCTCCCTTCTCCTTGTGAGTAATTTTCCAGGGAGAAAGAAGTAAGTCAGCAGTCTCCAACCTTTTTGGCACCAGAGACTTGTTTGATGGAAGGCAGTTTTTCCAGGATCGGGGTTAGGGGGGTTTAGTTCAGGCAGTAATGCAAGAGATGGGGATGTGGCCTGGGGGGCTAGGGGCCCAGAGGCTATACCTCTAGGGAATTGTATCAGATTCTATTGTATATTTAACTGTTATGAACTTGACTCCCACCCCCCAGCCAAGGGATAAACTTCATAGGAAAACAATATGTGGATTCACTTAGTACTCTGTCCAGAATGATTTTTTCTAAAACACTTATCTGAACCTGTTGTTTCCAGGTTCAAATGTCCTCACCTACAAATAAAATCCAAATTCGCTACCTCAGCACATAAAATCCTTCATGACCTCTGCTCTTCTTACCCTCTCACCTACCTTCTTGCCTTTGCACATCTGTACTCTTTTTCTGCAATATTCTTACCCATTTGTCCCTCTGGCTAATTCTTGTCCATCTTCAAACTGTAGTATGTATGTCAGCAATTCTAGGACACATCTCCTAACTCCCCAAGCTCATCACTGCACCTGTCACAGGATTTTGTCATTGCCTGCTCACTGATCTATCATCTCTGCTCATCTGTGAACGTTGTGAAGACAGGAGCCATGTCTTATTCATCTGGTTTTCCCTAACACATAGCATAGGGCTGAGCACATGCTAGAGTTTCATGAACAATCTGATGGATGAATGAATGAATGAATATCATACCAGTCTTGGACAGCATTGAAAGATTCCTCATTGGTGATGTCATACATCAGAATGAAGCCCATGGCTCCACGGTAATAGGCTGTGGTGATGGTCCGGTACCGCTCCTGCCCAGCTGTGTCCTAGGTAGGAAAAGGAAGGAGTCAGCCTCATAGAAAGTCTGTTTTTGTTTATAAAAAGTTCCTAGGACAATTAACTAATAATCCAAAGCATATTTAAGGAGCATCTGTTATTTATCTTGTACTTGGTGACTATAACAAAATGGTTTTTGAAACATCATAGAAATTAATAACAAAATAATTAAAATTCCAGTAGAAAAATGAGCAGGAGGAAAGAACATTTCACAAAAGAACTGTAAATAGATAATTATTATATTAAAAGATTTTTCTTTGTTTTTAATTATAATTCTTGTTACAGACAAAGATGTAGTAAGATGTACAACCTTACACCTTGTTTGTGGGAACGGAACTTGGTTCAGTCTTTCTGGAAATCAATTTGGAAGTCTCAAGAGTATTAAAAATATTTGTACCCTTTTACTTGGAAATTTTTCCTTCTAAAAACTTTTTTACAAAAATAGAAAATCAGACTAGCATTAATATTTATGCATAAAAATTTTGGTGTAAAAGTATCATTAACATATATCCAACTTTAGAATGGTTATGTGTTTATTTATATAACATGGAACAATGCTTGTATATGCAATGTAATGTCAGTTTCATAACGATATTTACAGAGAAGAAAACTGGAAAGAAACACATCAGAAGGTTAATAGTGTCTATCTCTGTAAGAAAGATAAGAATTATCAGGATTTTCATTTTCTTCAGGTATTTTTATTGTCTTCTAATGCTAAACATGTATTATTTATACAAGGAGAAACAAACATTTTCACTAAAAAAAAAAATATGACTAAGACAATTCTTTATCTCAAGCAGCTCACAGTCTAATTGGAAAGACAAATACAAACAAGCTAAGCCAAACCCCACAATAAAGCATTAATGGAATACCCTGGGGTGCTTCACAATGTCCACACAGTCCTCATGTCAGGGACCAATCAGTCTTATCTGTATCATTATAGTTTTAGATGTGTGATACTGGAGCACATATAAAAGATTCTTCATATATTACCTCATTTAAATTTTACAAAAAGTCTCTCGGAGGTAAGGATCAGTATTTACATTTTACAGTTGAGAATGCAAAACTGCAGAGAGGGTAAGTGACTTTCCCAAGGACACAAAGCTGGTTTAAAAAAAAAAAAGCTATTTCTTAAATCTAGGACTTCCGATTCCAAGTCTGATGCACATACCATTATACCTCAGTCAATGAAAGGTTTATCTACAGGCATTTACTGAACACTACCTATAATGATATTAAAAACAAATAATGGTAACAAAAGAATTATAACATGCCATTATTAGTACATATGCTGCATCTATTATCCATAAACTTTAGAAAAACCCTGTAAGGTACATATTATTACTCCCACTTTACAGCTGAGAAAACTGAGGTTCACAGAGATTGTCCATCAAATGTAAGAATCGGGATTCAAAACAAATCTGTCTGTCTGACTCCTACAGCCTATTTCAGTATCTCGCCTTGGCTATGAATCATAATTTTTGTGACACAGAAATGGAACAAGCATCATCCTTGCCCTCAGGAAAGCTCAGCAAAAGTATAGAGGTGGCTAAGACATACCACCAAACTCATAATTAGCAATATCATCACTATCAAATAAGTGGTATACAGAAAATGTGTCACACAATTCAGATAAAGTAGAAGTATGGTGATTTAGGGTAGCTATGAAAGATGTCAAAGCAGAGATAGTACACCAGTTAGGATAGACTGGGTTACTCAATAATAAGCAATCTCAAAATCTCAGCAGCTTGAATAACAAGGTTTTATCTTTCACTATTTTCACATATCCATTAAGAGTTGGCTGGGTGCTCTGCTCTTTGTCTGCTTCATTCCAGGATAAAGACTGACAGAGCAGCTATGAGAAGGAAAGAAAATATGTGAGGTCATGCTTTGGCTCTTCCATTTTTCTTGTTCACTGACCAAAGCAAGTCACATGCCCACACCCAAGAAAGCACAATCCTATAAAATGCCCAGGAGGAGAATGGGAAATGTGGTAGATGGCATAACCACTCCCATGGAGGGACTCTCTATCAAGTCCAGCAGCATTACCTAAAGATGTGGTTACTTGGTAATAGAAGGAAGACAACAGGGATTTTCCTAAATAAGAATTTTCCAAGCAGAGAAGTGAAGGAAAGGTATTTTGACATAAGGAAGTTTTTTCCTGTGACCACTCCAGAACTTAAGGAATTATGGGAAATGAGTAGGCAATGAAACTAGAAAGAGCTTTGAATGCAATGCTACAGAATTTGAATTTGATCTTTTTAGGATCAAAGATTTTGAGGTAGGATATTAACATGATCTTATCTGAACTTTAGAAAGATCGCTTTGACTGTGACATGGAGAACAAACTGGAGGAAGTAGAGATGGCAAGCAGGCAGGCTGGTTGGTGAGATCTTTGCAATGGCTCAAGTGAGACCTAAGATGTATTTGAACTAGAGTGGTAGAAGTGGAGATGGAGTAGAAATAGATTCAACAAGTATTTAAGGGGTGACTTACAGACATGGCAAACAGATCAGTTATTTTTCTGGCAGGGCTCAGCTTCTTCATGTCCTGTGCAGTTCAGCTCTGACCCAGACTTGCACATTACTCAGCAAAACAAAGTCTGCATTTAACACATCCACCATCATGGAAGAGCATCTGAGTCACCATCTCCTGTTTGTTGAGCATGGTTTGAGGGTGTCTTACTCTTTACTTCAAGCAGCTTATCAGAGTATTGGTTCTGACCACATACAGTACTTCTCCCTAAGAGTTCTGGCAAATAGAATTGTATCCAGCTCATGGATGAGTAGTGTAGAATGAATGAGTAGATGAGGGTAATGAATGAGTAGTGTAGAATGGGTGAGTAGATGAATGAATTAAAAAATGAATGAAGAGATGGATGAGTGAGTGTGCATGAGTGAGGGTGAGTGAGTAAACATCTAACACAGGAATCTTAGGCACTAATATTAGAGAGATACCCCTGTTATATATATATACAAAAACTCTTGTGCGTGGGTACCTATGAACCACTGCAGCAGCTCTTACCTCTACTTCCTAAACTCCTCAGAGCCAACAAGACAGATGAGACTCTTTCTACCAGTGTACAGGCTCAGGCCCCGAATCTTGTTCTATAGGGTTTAGAACTAAGCCACCTGTCCAGACTAGGGATCTAAAGGCCCAAGCAGGATTTTTGAGCAACTGCACTGCCAGCAGGTCTCATTTCTCCTCACTCCACCTGCATTATACCACTTCTCTGTGACAGTTTCCAGTCTCCCATCTCTACCTGGAGTCTGGACCTGTGCTCTATCTCTTTGACAAAGAATCCTGCTACTCAACTGATGCCCAGTTAATTGGAAATCCTTGTATGGAATAATAAATAAGCTTGGACAAGGAATTAGTTTTGCCTCTACACTCTCAGTGCCTTGGACAGGGCTATGCACACATTAGGGATTCAATCACCACTTGCTAAACAAAAAGGCCATATGGTTTTGAGGTTAAGAGTGTGGTCTTTCGAGTTAGACTTCTGAATGTAAACCCCTATTCTAGCACTTACTAACTTTGTGACAATGGTAGGCAGCTTCTAAAATGATTCACAACAATTCCTGTGTCCTAGTATTCACATTTTTGGATAATTCTCTCCTGGGGCAATTTTCCTTTTGGGGCCTTAGTTTCTTCATCTATAAAGTGGTCTATAACAACAGACCTATAACATCTATAACAATACCTATTTCACAAAGTTACCACAAAGATTAAGAAAGTTATTATATCCGAAATGCTTGGAACAGTTCCTTATACAGCATGAGTGCCACTTAGGCATTGTTTTTGTACTTCCACAGTCAGCCCTAGGAGCAAGGCCAGGTTCCCAGGGTCTGCTCAGCAGGACTGAACAAGTCTCATGCCATGGGCCACCCTGCTCTCATTCAGACCTGCTCAGGGCAGCATCCATTCAGGGTCTAAATATGATTTGTCGTTGTTGTCATTGTTTAGTTGCTTAGTGTGTTTAACTCTTTTGCAACCCCATGGTCTGTAGCCCCATGGTCTGTAGGCTCCTCTGAGCATGGGATTTTCCAGGCAAGAATACTGGAGTGGCTTGTCATTTCCTTTTCCAGGGAATCTTCCCAACCCAGGGATCAAACCCACATCTCCTGCATTGGCAGGTTGGTTCTTTACCACTGAGCCACTTGGGAAGCCCCTCAATATGAAGCTTCCCTCAAAGAGCAGAAAATGGACAGACAGAAAGGGAATGGATGAGTTAAGAGTTGAGCAGGCTTTGGTCTGACTCACAGTTTTTCCTATCATTAACTGTGTGATTTTGGATGGCTTGGTTTTTTCATCTCTCTGAAGCTCAGTTTCTTCACAATTTGAATGAAAATAATACCTACTTTGTAGGGTGTTTGTAATTAAGTAAGACTTTTTTAAATGTCTAGCTCATACTAGGTACTCAAGTATAGGAGTATTTGTCCCTTGTATTACTATTTAACTTTTCTAAGGATTAATTTCCTCATTAATAAAGTGGTGACAATAATATCAGTCCTTTTCTTTAATTTTTTTTTATTGTGGTAAAAATCACATAATATAAAACAGACTAGTTTAACCTTATTTAACTCTACAGTTCAGTGGCACTAAGTACATTCACATTGTTGGCCAACTCTCACCATCACCCATCCCCTTCCTAAACTGAAACTTTGTCCCCATTAAACATGAATTCCCCATTCCCCCTCCCCAGACCCCTACCCCTGACCCGCAGCATCTACCAATGTACCTTCTGACTCTATGAATTTGACTATTCTAGGTATCTCCTATAAGTGAAATCAAATAGTATTTGTCTGCAAAATAATAATACCAGTCCTGAAGTGGCTGTGTGAGGATGAGAGATAATGTATTCATAGAGCTTGGGAGAGTGCCAGGCACATAGTAGGTGTGTAATAAAGCTTATAGAAGCTGTGCTTATTACTGTCGATATTGTTGTTTTTCACCTAAGGAAAAGCAAGGTTGGAAACAACAGTCCAGCTCTCACTATCCTGTGCTCAATGGAAAGTAGCCCAGAGAATCGCTCCTGAAACTCCCTCTCTCTTTTATTTTTAAAAATCACTTTGATGAACATTGATTCCCCTCCCACTGATGAGAGTCAGAAATAGAACCAAAGAGGAGACAGGAAGGAGGGGGAAAAAAAAGAGGCATGACTCACTGTCTACTTGAAGAAGGAGATCGTGTCATCAAGAGCAATTGATTCACTTCTACAAAGCAGACATTCATTGAGCTCTTCATACGGGCAGAGCACTATGCCAGAGACTGGACACGATGATATGCAAGCCACTGCCCTGGCCTCCAGCAGCCCTGTCAGTGTGACTGACAGACACGGGGGCCAGAGAGAAGGGAGATAACATCAACTGAACACCTACTATGTGCCAGGCGCTTCAAAAAAAATTGCTTCATATATGGGGTCTTATTATTTGTACTAACCAAATAAAACCTGCTAAGTGCCAGGCACTATGCTAAGCACTTTTCCTATTTTACTTAATTTTCAAAACAGCCTTGAAATACTGTTATCTGTACTTACAGATAAGGAAAATTTAAATAACTTGCCTAAGATCTTGTAACCAGTTCATGGCAGACTGAGATACAAACCTAGGTCTGATTCCAAAGCCTGTGCTCTTCCCAGAATGTCCTTTGCTGTAGGTTATTCCTCTTAACTATTACATCAGCCTGAAGCAGGACAAGTTTGAGCCCCCATTTTATATGTGAATTAACCGAGGGTCACAGAGTTTAAGTAACTTGCTAGAGTCACAAACTATAAGGAAGTAGAGTCAGGATTGAAATTCTGTGTTTTGACAAAAGTTTATGTATTGTTTACACAGCTTATAGCCCAACCAGACTGTATATTCTGAATTCTTCTCCGCTCCTCAGGATAGGACCCAGCCCACTTCCAGACAGGAAAACCTCCAACCATGTCTAAGGTTCCCTAAGGCCAACGTCTCTCCTCCACCATAGGAAAGCGTTGGAAATCACCCACAAAGCTTAATTGGAGTCATGTGTCTGGCACACAGGTGTTCAACCAATATTAGTTATCTTCTTTATCTTCCACTTAATCATTGATCCAACACAGATCCATCATTTCTGGAATTTCCATATTGTCACCCACACATGCAATACTCATTTCTGCTCCATATGTCTGTTCATGTACTCTCTCGGCCACATATGCCCTCTCCCAGCTCCTCCACGTGTCTTAACTATCAGACTGTTGAATTCTAAAATTAAAAGTAAATCTTAGAAGTTACTCAATCCACCCACTAACTTAAAAAATGAATTCCTTCTATAGCATACTTGCATTAAGTGTTTCCAGTGTTAGATGCCTACCACCTCAAAAGGCAGCCACTCCACTGATAGACAGTTCTGAGTATTACAGCATTTCTTCCTTCTATTGAGCTGAAAGCTGCATGTGGTAATTTCTGTCCATTGATTTAATTCTGTTCTCTGGAGACCCAAAGAATAAATCTAATTTTTCACTCATGTGGCAGCCCTCCAAATATTTAAGTCCTATGTTTGTTTAGCTCTTAGAGTTTACAAAGTATTTTTTTCTTATTATCTCAGTTAGTTCCCAGAGAAATCCTATGAGAGAAGAACCAATATCTCCATTCCATATTTAAAAAACAAACCTGAGACTTGTAGAGGTGAATGATGAAAAGAGGCTTAAATAAAACCAGGTCTTCTGGCTCCAACAGACGAATGTTCTAGGCACTGGACCCCATCCCTGATGTTTCAAATCACCTGTCACAGGAGCCAAAATCAAACGGAATGACCAGAAAGAACAGTGACAGGAACTTGAAACAGTGTCATGGGACGAGCAACTGAAGCAACAGAGAAGCTCTAAGGAAGGGTACTGCCATCTCCAAATATCTAAAGTGCCTAAAGGATTTTCATTCTTTTCCTTTCTATTTTTTCCGAATCTTCACTGGGCACTGATTCTGTGGTAAGTGTTGGTTAGGTCCTAAAGATATAAGGTTGAATATTATACATACCTGCTTAAACTCTATAGCATCTGTTTACTGTAAAGAGAAACATGTATTGAATGGGGACTTTAAAGCAGGAGAGGCCATTCCCACAGAGCCTTCTAGCACCTTTCCCTGAGGCAACACTCTTCCTCTGGAGCTCAGCTCAGCTCAGCAGAGAAGCTGCCCTGACCATCCTGGCAATGTCAAATGCTTCAATTACATCCTTGCCTGGCACCATGTACTTCTCCTTTGTAGCACTCATCCTCACTGTAATTTTGCATTTCTTTGTGTAATTATTTGATTAAAGACTGTCTCCCCTGCCAAACTGCAAGGACCATAAGAACAAGGTGTCTGGTTTTGCTTATTCTTTGGTCTTCAGTGCCTGGCATAGCACTGGCACAGGGGGCAGGGAGATTTCCAATAAATATTTGAAAAGGACTGAAAGGGTGAACTTTCTTTCTAAATCTCATCTCTTTTGGTCTAAATCCTTCCCTTTACTTCCCACTGGCCACCTCACAGGCTACAAGCATCTCAGTAGAAAGCAGACCCTTCAGGATTGATTCAGGCTTCCCTTCCAGTTCCTTCCCTCCCATTCCTCCACTGAACCAGTGAGTTTCAGCTTTGCCTAACTACTTGTGGTTTTCCAAACACTGCTCCTTCACATCCCTGGACCTTAATCTGATACACTGATCTTTGCCTGAAATCCCCTTTCTCCTTTATGATTCACAACTTTATTCAAGGTCACATCTTCTGAACTGTCCTTGACCTCCTCTCCCCTGACAAAGTAACTTCTTTCTCTCCCCTTTCGTTTGGCATTAGATCATTGCATGTATCACATTTATTAAAGTTACTGGGTTATTCATCTGTCTCCTCTGAGACCCAATATTTATTTAAAGCTAAATTAAATCCCAGGTCCTCAATTATAGCACCCAGCACATAGTAG
Organism: Redunca redunca; assembly: GCA_006410935.1. Taxonomy (NCBI): domain Eukaryota; kingdom Metazoa; phylum Chordata; class Mammalia; order Artiodactyla; family Bovidae; genus Redunca; species Redunca redunca. The sequence goes on from SJYQ01005243.1 coordinate 457,752, forward strand.
GCACTTAATAACAATGCTGGTGAATGAAACTCAAAGGCTGATTCTGTGCTAAGGACAGAAAACTCATTTAGAAACTCAGGATTGGTAGGAAAATCACCATCACCTGTGAGAAAAGGGTCCCCTCTTCTTTCTGATTCCTTTCCGTTATTAGACAAAAGAGGAAGGCCCAGAGCAGTGACAGACTTAAGAAGTCACACAACTAGGAAGAGGTTATCTCTGGGGCCTCTGTCCTTGCTTGGATCCTGCCCCATTATATACATGCTTGCCAGTCAAACTTCTTCCTGCCCCTCTTTAGCTCATTCCCTCCAGGTAAGATGGTGGGGGTGGGGGGATGATGAACACCGGGAAGGCAGGTAATAAGAGCTTCTGAGCTGGTTCTCCTCTCATCCTATGCCCTGACCCACAGCTGCCAAACTCCAAGCCCTTTGTATTCTGTAGCACCTGGGAGCCGAGGCATCATGTCCCATAGGAATGGGAGGAAAGCAAAAGGAGAGAGCTTTTCAGGGACATTCAGTGGAGCCAAGGAGAATCAAAGGATTGAGGAAAGGAAAGAATGTCCCCTTAAAGTCGGCTTGGTGTTACACCCATCTGTCCTCAGTAGTATAGACGACACTTGGCGCACCCTACAGTTTATAAGCATTTTTGTTGTATCATCTCGTTGGATTCTAACAATGACCTTGTGATACAAACTTTTGAGAGTCAGAAGAAACCAGTCTTTGAGCTCATCCAGTCTTGACTGCTTTATTTTGCATTTAGCAAAATTGCAACTCAGAGAGGTAAGTGACTTTCCTAAGATGTTACAGCTACTTATTTTTTTGACTAGGCTGGGACTCAAATGCAAATATTCTGACTCCACCTCCAGTATTCTTTCCAGCACACCATGAATTATTGTCACTATTGATTTACAGATAAGAAAATTGGAGTCCAAGAAGCTCAGTCACAGGTAGTGATCCTTGAGGACAGAGGGCAGGAAAAGAGGACACTGGAACCCAGGATTGGGTATTCGAAAGCACTTCCCTGCCCACCGTAATTCCTATCTAACCTTTGAGGTCCAGGTCAAAGGGCACCTATTCTGGGAAGTTCTTGGGGATCCAATATCAAAATTCATCATCATTTTTTTGGACCTTCACAGAATATGCTGCTGCTAAGTCACTTCAGTCGTGTCCAACTCTGTGCAACCCCATAGACAGCAGCCCAGCAGGCTCCCCCGTCCCTGGGATTCTCCAGGCAAGAGTACTGGAGTGGGTTGCCATTGCCTTCTCCAATGCATGAAAGTGAAAAGTCAAAGTGAAGTCACTCAGTCGTGCCCAACTCTTAAGCGACCCCATGGACTGCAGCCTACCAGGCTTCTCCATCCATGGGATTTTCCAGGCAAGAGTACTGGAGTGGGTTGCCATTGCCTTCTCCCTGAGCCTTATTTTAGTGATAGGAGAACACAGAACCTTCAAGTTAGAAAGCCCTTGTGGAACTGATTATATATGTAAGAGTAATCAATTCCACAAACATTTACTGAGCCTACACTGTACCAGTGAATAAGACCCATGTGATTTCTGCCCTCAGAATTCTCAGTCTAGCAGGGAAGCTACCTCACATGTGGCAAAATCCTTTGAGAGGTTATAGGATGATACATATGATACTTATAGGGTCGCCTCCCTCATTTTACAGGTGAGAAGTCCAGCCCCAGAGAGGTGAATACCCTGCATTCTTATTTTTGGCATTGATCTCACACAAAACCCTCAGAGCCTCTCACAGATACGAATGATTTCCACTAAGATATAGGCACTATATTTTACTTCACACAGTAAAGATATAGTGGTTCCTTTCATTGCTCCTCAGTGAACCTGGCATATCTTAGGTTTTCAATATTTATTTATTTATTTTTGGCTGTGCTGGGCTGGCTTTCTCTAGTTGCAGTGAGTGGGAACTACTCTCTAGCTGCCGTACACGGGCTTCTCGTTGTGGAGGTTTCTCCTGTTTGGAGCACGGGCTCTAGTGCGAGGTGGCCTCAGTAGTTGTGGCGCATGGGCTTAGTTGCTCCACTGCATGTGGGATCTTCCTGGACCAGCAATTGAATGGTGTCTTCTGCACTGGCAGGTGGATTTGTAACCACTGAACCATCAGGGAAGTCCCTTCAATAACTATTCTTGAATGAATGGATCATAGAATCTATATCATGGATTTGTTTCAACTCCCATCTACATCTCCTCATGTAGGCTGTGGACTCAGGGCCGTGCCTTTCATTTCTATGGCCTCAGCAACAACCTAGAGCAAGGCATGGCACCTGGCAGGTATTCCAAAAATACTGAATGAACAAAGGAATGAATAAATGAGAGAAAGCTGGGGAATATTATCTCTCTGTTGCCTCAAATAACAAAGATGACATGCCCCATACTTGCTCCTCTTCTCAAAACCCCTCCTTACCTCAGTTTCTATGAAACCTTACTTTACCAGTGCTTCCCCTGCACCTCCTCCTGCTCCTGTCTCCTTAACTGGCTCTTTATCCCCTGGGCCCCTTACTTCCAAGTTTCAGATACAAATTTCCAACTGTCTGCTGGACATCTCCATTTAGTCTGAATGCCTTAGACATGTACATAGGTGACTATTAAGTAAGACCCACTTCATTTGTGTCTTCTCCAGTTACTAAGCCCTCATCAGTACCCAGGACAGATCTGGGCACTAGCAGGTATTTTAAAGATGCCTGCTGAAAGAACAATCATCCCTGACACCCCAGTGCTTTTGCATGGACAAATTTAGCATCAGAGTTGCCAATCCATTTCCTCTTCAGTCTTTTTGCCTCCCAATTGACATCAGCACTATTCAGAGCAGTCTGAGGAGTCTCCCTAGGGAATCTGCTTAATTTGCCACCTGCTGTATCCTTTCAGTGACTCACCCAACTCCCCTTCAAGGAAGAAATGGGAGAAGAAGTGATGTGGGAGAGGGCCAGGAGAAAAAAGAGAAGCTTGAAACAAGATTATACTTAATATATCCCCAGGTAACAGCAAGCAAAAGGAAATGATTGTTAGGTTTTATATTAAGAAATGGCTGGTGATAAAAATAGGACCCTTGTCAGACAATTTGAAGAAAACAAATGGTTAATAAATGTATAGATGATTGTTCAATAAGTAATCAGAGAAATGCCATTTGAAATAATGAGATACCATTTTAACCTATTAAATTAGCTAGACTTAAACTAAGATAATATTTTATGCTGGCAAAGGTAGAGTACAATAGGAATATCACTAATGGAAGTCTATCAAAGGATATAATCTGAAACTGAGGAAGAGTTTTATATACAAAGATGATCACTGATCACTGCAATGTGATCCATAACAGCCCCTAGTTGGAAAGTAGTTAAATGTTCAAACAATAAGAACAACTAAACTTTGAGAGGCCAGAACTTGTACCTCATTGTTTTGCCACTGTTCAGAGTGACNAGCCCCTAGTTGAAAAGTAGTTAAATGTTCAAACAATAAGAACAACTAAACTTTGAGAGGCCAGAACTTGTACCTCATTGTTTTGCCACTGTTCAGAGTGACCAAAATATGGTAAATGCAACAAATACTGTTAATGAATTAATGAATAGATATGGTACATTTTCCTTGTAAAATACTACAAAGTCATTAAAAACATATTTTAAAAGATTTTCTAACAACTTTAGCTGTATTCATGTCATAGCTTTAGATTAAAAAAGACAGGATATAAAATTGAATATACATCATGACCTCAATTATGTTGAAAATTCATAGAAAAGAAACCAACCACAGTGTCAGTAAAATTTTCTTCTTTACGTTTGTATATAATCTCAGTGTTTTTTAATGAGCATATATTACTTTTATAATTAAGAAAAACTAAACTCATAATGAACACTGGCAGTTGCTATTATTATGAATAGTCCAGGTAGAAGGAAACATGGGAAAAAATATGGAAGACAAATCATAAGTTGATCATTGTTGTACTCAAGTACTCATTGATGGTACTCAAGTACTCATTGATGGTACTCAAGTACTCCTTAGTCTTCCTACTTGAGTGTATGTTTGAAATTTTCCATTATAAACAGCTAAAAAGAAAAAAAATAGTAAGGCCTAAAACAGCATGGCATCTGGAGAAAGTATAAGCAGTTCCATTTTCACTGAAGTATAAAGTACAATATTATATGGAGTCTAAGATGCCCTTTTTTGTTTCACATTTTAACATCTCTGAAATAAGGATATACCTTACAATTGATAGCATTTTTAATTTTCGAAACACAGTACTTAAAATAGCAAGTGAGGCTGGAACTAGATCATGGAGGTCTTGAATGCCAGGCACTTGGACACTGTCCAGAAGAGAACAGGGAACCACTGAGGGTCTCTGGGGTCGCACAGAGTCGGACATGACTGAAGCGACTTAGCAGCAGCAGCAGCAACCCAACACAGGGGGCTTCTAGGTGGCGCTAGTGGTAAAGAACCCACTTGCCAATGTAGGAGATGGAAGAGACACATCTTACATCTAAGATGTAAGGTTCTATCCCTGGGTTGGGAAGATTCCCTACAGGAGGGCATGGCAACCCACTCCAGTATTCTTGCCTGGAGAATCCCATGGACAGAGGAGTCTGGTAGGCTACAGTCCATAGGGTTGCAAAGAGTCAGACACAACTGAAGTGACTTAACAGGTATGCACCCAACCTGTTGTGTAGGGGACATTCAGTAAGTGTGTGCTAAATGGTGAGGCTTTTGAGGATGGGGAAACTGCTGCTTATGCCAAGGGCCAGGGGACACCGGGACACTGACTTTTATGGGAGATGAATTTGAGGCCTTGCTATCTCCTCCTTGTCATCTCATGAGTCCCATTTCTCTCCAGTGTCATCTCATGAGTCCCATTTCTCTCCAGCTCAGCAGGGCAAAACCATCAGGTTGTCTTGATAAAGCCTTTCTCTCTCCAAATCCCCAATTACTTCCATTTTCCTGATAGTAAGAAATACTTTCCCAGAACCTGAGCCAACAAAAGCTAAATAAATGTAAATGTCCACAAGCCTGGCTTCCATGGTACCTTCTGACATGACATTCTAAAACCTTTTTAGCCAAAGACAAAACCTTGGGCTAAAGCCTAGTCCAGGGACCCACTTATGAACTCATTTCTAAACAGAGACATAGGGAGTTAATATATACAGGGCAGCTAATAGGCTAGAATGAACTCCCTAGGACTTCTGGGACTTAACTGACAGTCCAGGATCTCCATCCTGCCCTGGGCTGGGCTTTCCCTTTGGTCTCATAGCTGCTTTCTCTTGGGAGTTGGCCCGAGTCACCATAGCAGACAAGTCCCCTGAGGATCATTTGCATACAGGTGCCACAGTGTTCTAAAAATAGAATAAACACTCAGCTCTACAAAGCAAATGTCTTGAAATTTATTTACAAGGGAGGGGAGACAATCATGTAAAGAGGGAGGAGGGACCTGTCAGAGGCAGCCTGACAATAAGGGAGCCACATGGTGCAGGCTGGGAGTCAGGAGGCCTGGGTATGATTCAATTCTACCACTAACTTGCTTTGTGGGTTTATGAATACCAGCTCCTCCACCTCACCCCACACACTCTGGGCCTTGGGTTTTCCATCTTTAGATGATTTTCAGGGCCCCTTCTAGCTCTGTAAAGAGCAATAGTAGTAGTAATAACAATAGCAAGAGTAATAATAATTGCTAGCATGAAGTGACTACCTACTAAGTGTTAGGCAGTGTGACAAACATTTTTTTTCTAGCATTATTCATCAACCCTCACAATCAGCTCTTTGAGGCAGGTAGGAAAGAAACTGAGGCACAACATGTGTTAGTACTTGCCCAAACTAACAAACGTTGGAGGTAGGAGTTTAACCCCTGTGCTAGAGTGACTTCCAGAATACTAAAATGTTATTTATTCCTGATTGTTTTAATCTAACAGTTTCACTGCCTTAAACTTATGCCATCTCTTACATTCTCCTCAGTTTCTAACCATCCTAGGCTGTTCCCCAGGTCCCAAACACTGTGTTCTTCAAAGTCTCCTTGCTTTTCTCATACTGGTCCCTCTGACTGGAACAGCCTGATCCCCTGCCCTGCTGAACTCGTCACCACTTACCAATCAGAATTCAGTTCAAATGCTTCCTTCCCAATTCATTTTCTCGAATACCCACAAGCAGAAGTGATGACTGATTGCCATTTGTTGAGAATAAGAGCATGCCAGGTACTATGCTAATTCTTACAACTTTTTGAGAGAGTTTCTATTATCACAACCATTTTACAGATGAAGTTCCTGAGGTTAAATACTTGCCTTAGGTCATATAGCTAGATAAAAATCTGAATCAGACAATCTGACCTCACAGCCTTCCTAAGCCCTTTTCTACCCTCTCTCTATTGAAATCACGTATGAATTGCCAAGGTGACTGTCTCCTCCACCAGACTACAAACTCTTCTAGTTCTTCTTTTTTTATTTTGCTTTGCTTTTTGTTTTATAGGATTAACTGAATTGCTGAAAAGTAATTTGGAGCAGCATAGAAAAGATGAAAGACGAAGTTCTTCATTCTATCTAATTTCTCTCTGCCATTTAAATCCCTTTGGGAGGGGCTTCCCTGGTGGTCCAGAGGCTAAGACTTCATGCTCCCAGTGTAGGGGAACTGGGTTTGGTCCCTTGTCAGGGAACTAGATCCCATTTGCTGCAACTAAAAGTTTGCCTGCCACAACTAAAGATCCCAAATGCTGCATGCTTCAATAAAGACTGAAGATCCCACATGCTGCAACTAAGACCCAACAGGGCCAAATAAATAAATCAAAATAGTTTTTAAAAATCCCTTTGGGAATAAGTATATATATTTAACTGTATACCTTGGTACCATTTTAGTTTCCATCTCAGGAGTGTGGGTGAACCACCTCCTCCAAGAAGCCACTTAAAATCCTTATTCTCATCATCCCATTAATTTTAGTGTCCTTCAGCATTTATACTTCATTTAATTAAACACAGTAAGTATTAATGAGTAGGTTCTGTGAGGGGCAGTGGTTAAGAGTCTAGATTTGAGGGTTAAGCACATCTGAGTTCAAATTCCAGTTCTGCCACTTCCTGGTACCTGACCTTGAACCAAATCTAACTCAGATTTGGTTAACTAGTTAGCTGCAAAGCGAATATCCTTTCTTTGGTGTTGTTGGGAGGATAAAGAGAGATGAATGTTGTGATAGTGCTTGGGCAGCTATAAAGTTCTGAATAAACATTAGTCACAATCTTTTAATTGACAGTTTGCGCTTATAATCTGTGGTTCTTCCCCTGGTGTCATATGCAGGACAGGCCTTGGATTCCCAGAGAGCTGGAGCTGTAGGAAAAGTGTGAAGAGGGAGGAATCCAAGAAAGCAGGGATGCTAACTGCCTGAGCAAACCTCCCTGGAAGGAAATTAGAGGTCTAATTATGCCTCTGCTGGTGGTAAATTTCCAGGCCAGCCTTGGGCTCAATCAGTTAACACAGCAACACGGCAGTCGGGGAGGACAGTAGCCAGAGAGAACGTTTTCTCTCCCCACAAAATGGTATCTCATGGGAGCCTGGACACAAAGTCCAACCTTAGAATCACCTCTGATTTTCTCCAATCACTTTTTCTCTTCTCTCTTATTTCCCTTATCTCTTCCTCCCCAAGTCCCAGCAGAGAAAACTGAAAGGTTCAGCCAGTTTATGGCACTGTGGGTTCAACCTGAAGCTCTATTAGTACCATCCCTGCAGAAGAGGCTGGGGTGTCCTAGAATGGCTCACGGCAGCACTTAACTGTTGCTGCCGTGGTTAGGTCTCAATATTTATATGCAGAAATTGTGTGGTCCAGTGGGAAGAGCCCAGGCTTGGAGGTGAGTCACCAAAGCTGGGGTTCGAGTCTCATGTAATCCAGCTATATGAACTCTGATAAAGCACAAATGCTTTACTTCTCTGGGCCTCAGTGTCCTCATGTATATAATGAGGATGACAAGACCTCTCAGGATCAAATGAGATCAGATATACCAGCTGATCTGACCAGACTAGTGTCTAGAGGGCAATGAGAGGACAGCAAGTAAGAAAGCAGCATGTCCATTCCAGAGAGGCCAACCCGAGAGAAAGCCCAGGCCTCCCAGCCACTGATGGGCAGAACTGTCCAGAGGAGGATCCCTGGGGGGAGGTAAAACTTAATCTGGGGCCAAGGGAAGGGTTGGGCATGTGAGATGCACAGAGAATGCTGGCCTTGACGTTGAGAGGTATAAAGTACAACCTGAGAACTCAATNTGCCAAGAGTTGAGTCACTGGAAAAGACTCTGATGCTGGGAGGGATTGGGGGCAGGAGGAGAAGGTGACGACAGATGATGAGATGGCTGGATGGCATCACTGACTTGATGGACATGAGTCTGAGTGAACTCTGGGAGTTGGTGATGGTCAGGGAGGCCTGGTGTGCTGTGATTCATGGGATCACAAAGAGTCGACACAACTGAGCGACTGAACTGATCTCTCACAGCCAAGAGGAGCCTAAGGAGACATGACAATTAAGTGTAATATGGCATCCTGGATGGGATCCTGGAACAGAAAAGGGATATTAGATTAAAAAAAAACAAACTAAGGAAATATGAATAAATTGTGGATGTCAGTTTATAATAAGATATCCATATTGGTTAATTAGCACAAATGTACCATACTAGTGTAATAAGGTAATAAAAGGAGAAACTGGGATGGGGTAAATGGGAACTCTCTGCAATACTGTTTGCAAAATTTTCACAAATCTAAAACTATCCTAAAAAATAAACTTTGGGTTTTTTAAAGCACATCCTATGTTTGGATTGGCAGTTTGGAGAACACAAGGGTGCAGTGTGGACTGACTGAAGGGTGAGTGACTGAAGATGGAACTGGGAAGGTAAGGAAGGGCCTGGAATGCCAGGCAAAGCAGTTTCCTGGGTATGGATGGGCAGCCCTCCCTGGTTTAAACCCATGCAGTGACAGTGATCAGAGAGCATGTGAAGGAAGCAAGGCTGAGGGCAGGGAGATCCATTCAGGCTCCAGATACAGTCTAAGGAGAAGAGAACAAGAATCTGAGGTAGGAAAGGGACAGAAGGACAGCCAGGCTCAGATTGCCCTGGTTAATATTTAGGGGACAGAACTGAAGAGGGGATGCATACAAGAGAAATTTGGAGGATAGAACTGATAGTTTTTATGAACAAGTGGATAAGTAGAACCAGAACTGAGAATAAAAGGGGACCCTCAGTTTTAAGCTGGGGGCAGTGATTGGGGTGCTCAAGAAAGAGAGCATAGACACCCCCTTGGACTTGACCCCTCCATCATCTCCCTCCCCACCACCTCCTGGGCCTGCGCTCAAAGTCTCTGCGTCATTAACACAGAGTCGACAGACTTCACAGAGGAAGGTGAGAAGCACAGGCGTAGAGAGAGGATAAGAGTTTCCAGCTGTCACCTGGCAACCCAAGGTGTGGGGCAGTGGTGTTGGGCCATGATGTGGGGGGAGGGGGAGTCTGCAGAAGGAAGGAATGATAAATCCTCAGTTGAGTGGCCTCCCTGACACCTCCCCCTGCCCTTAGCAACCCATCAGGCAAGACCCCAGCAAGCGAGGAGAATGTCCTGCCTTTATAGGCATCCAGGCATCTTCAAGGGCAGAGCACTGCTGCTCTCTCCAGCCCCCACTGAAAATGGGAGTAAAAGGTCCACAGCTCACATCTGATTTCCCTGCTGATGAACCCCACCCTGTACACACCATGGCTCCAGTCTTAAAAATGGCAGCAACCAAGGCTAGTCACACAGTACAGCACAATAGAGCACTCATGAACTTATCCTGCTCCACCATTCTCTGTGTGACTGCAGGAAATTTACTGACCACCTAATATGTCACAGGCACCCTGCTAAGTCCTTTCCTTTTATTTTCTCGTTTACTGTGCTACTAAAGTAGCTGTTAATGATATTCCCATTTTACAGCTGAGGAAACAGAGGTTCAGAGACATCGTTATTTGTCACACTGCTGGGGCCATGTTTTCACTTTACCTCTACCACAACTAACGAAGCCCCCACCCATCCTCTCATACTGCCGGAATGCGCTCCTCACCGAGCACTGTATTAAGTGCTGAACCACTTAATTATAGACCTGTTTATCAGTGAGGCCCATCAGAATCACCTGTGAAGCTGTAGAGGGTGGAGAGAGACAGGGCTGGTAGAAAGGGAGAGAAGCTGGAAAGCTAACGGGGAATAGTTTAAAACAGATAACCCATCCCTTTCTGAGCGTGTTTCCTTGGAGACGCAGCTCCAATTTTCAGCTATGACACTGACTCTCAACCAGCTGTGAGGTCCTTGGGGCATCACAGGGCAACAGGAAGAGTGGTGAAGGCAGTCGACTGTAAAAAGAGCACAAGTTCTGAGCCCCTATTGTGCCATTTACTAACTTTGATGATATTTGTTCAAGTCTGAGTCTGGTAGTTTTGTCATCTGTTCTGTGCTCCATCATTGTGATGATTTTCTTATAAAGGCATGTAAAGTACCTGTATAATCTATAGTTGTTGCTCAATAAATTATAACTCAACAATATTTTCACCATCTATTGAGTGCTTTCTGAGCACCCAAGTCGTTACATATGTAATGATATAACAAGGAGGGTGGGGTACAGGGCATCATGCATGGGTTTTGAAGTCCAATGTACATGCGTGCTAAGTTGCTTCAGTCATGTCAGACTCTGTGCAACCCTATGCACTGTAGCCTGCCAGGCTTCTCTGTCTGTGGGATCTCCAGGCAAGAATACTGGAGTGGATTGCCATGTCTGCCTCCAGGGGATCTTCCCGATCCAGGGATCGAACCCTGGTCTCTTATGTGTCCTACATTGGCAGGCAGGTTCTTCACCATTACCCCTACCCGGGAAGCCCCTAAAGTGAGAAACACCTGGATTAAAATCTGGAGTCTAGAGACTTCCTAGTTCCAGTGGTTAGGACTTCACTTTCCAATGCAGGAGGTGTGGGTTCAATCCCTGATGGGGGAGCTAAGATCCCACATGCCCTGGGGCCAAAAAACCAAAATATAAAACAGAAACAATATTGTAGCAAAGTCAATAAAGACTTTAAAACTACTCCACATCAAAATAAAAATCTTTTAAAAGAATCTGGACTCTACCACTTACTATTTTAGTGAACTTAAGTAAGCTACATAACTTCTCTGGACCTCAGTTTTGTTGTTCTTGTTTAGTTACCAAGTCATGTCCGACTCTTAAAGACCCCGTGGACTGTAGCCTGTCAGACTCTTCTATCCATGGGATTTCCCAGGCAAGAATACTGGAATGAGTTGCCATTTCCTTCTCCAGGGTATCTTCCCAACCCAGGGATCAAACCTGTGTCTCTTGCATTGGCAGGTGGATTCTTTACTGCTGAGCCACCGGGGAAATCTGGACCTCAGTTTGCTTATCTATAAAACAGGGGTAATAACAATACCTACCTAGCTCACAGGATTGCTGTAAGAATAACATGAGTTGCTAAAAGCACTGAGCACAGCGCTGGCCATTATCTAGTGCCATTGTCAGCTCACATCAACCCTGCCGGAGGTATTATTAGCCCCATTTTACAGGTGAAGATATTTTACAAAAATGGTGGTTGCTGTTTATTGCCACAATAAGTATTGATGTGTGAAATGGAGAGAGAGGCCTTCTGAGTAAGAAAGTAAGATCCTCCAGCCTCCGGGCCTCTAAAACCAGGGATCAAGAGGAAGCAAGACCCATATCCCTCCCCTGTGGCCCCCACATAACCACTGTCTGTAGCCTTTATTCCTCTATTCATGTCAGTCATGGCAAGAAGCCCCAGTCTGCCCGTCCATTCCTAATTACTGGGCTTTGATTCCCATACAGCTGTGTATATCATCTTTTCTAGCCCTATTTTCTCCTCTCCCCCTTGACGGCTTTCCCTGGGCCTTCTGAAGCCCACAGTTGGTCATCAGAAAAATCTCATTTTCCTCCACCTCTGGTCTGGATGCTTTCCTCACCTTCCTGCTGTGATTGAAAGCTGATTCTCCTTGAGGGCATGGCTTCTCCCAAATTGATGGCTGTTCCTCTCTCACCACCTCTGAATCTCTGGGCCAGAAAGTAGGACACATGTTATTGCTTTCCACCCCAGCCTGCAAAGCATTCTCTTTCCCTCCTTCGAAAAACAATATGCCCTCCAGCTTTGGGTCTTACATTATGAGATTATGCCACCCACTCATCCCTCTGCTGACCAGTGAGCAGTTCTTGCTTCATGTTACTCTCTCCATAATTCTTGGTGATTTCATAGCCACAGAGGTGAGCCTTCCCACATCTTCCCTCAAGTTCCTCTTCTCCCGTCATGCTGATCTCCATCCCTGCCTCAGCCACTCACAATTATGCCCTGCACCTTGTTGGTACCAATAGGAATTTCAACCTCCTATTCTCAGATAGCTATGATCTTTCTAGTTCATTCCTTCTAGATTCCCAGCTGCAAGTCTTCAACCTCTACCATCTTTTCACTGCCTTTACATCATCACCTCCTTCTCTGCCCAGCTTGAATTCTAGGGCAAGTTATGACACTGGTTTCCCCGCACACACCTCAGACTCCATTGGTCCTCGATTCCTTTGTCATACCCATTCAGCAAAACAATACTTTCATTAGAGCCAACTCTCTGCCTCTTCTATGACTGCATCCACAGAGCAAAACATGGTCGGAGAAAACACACAACTGTGCTCTGAATTCATGAATTTAAATTTATGATCACTAATTTCAAGTGGAGCCTTAATGCTAATCAGCAATCAAATTACATTTCCCTAGTCTATTCCCTCTCCCACCTTCTGAGACGACTTTCTCCACTGTTCTTGAATCTCTGCGTCCCCTCCCCCAACCTCACTCTCAGCTGATGACCTTGCTTCCTACTCCACCAAAAAACTGTATCCAAAAGAATTCCAACCAGCACATGTAGCCCCTAGCTGCGCGTGTGTGTGTTAAATCACTTCAGTCGTGTCTGATTCTGCGATGCTATGTCTGTAGCCTGGCAGGCTCCTCTGTCCATGAGATTCTCCAGGAAAGAATACTGGAATGAATTGTCATGCCCTCCTCCAGGGGATCTTCCTGACTTAGGGAGGATCCTGATCGACCTGCGTCACTTTATGTCTGCTGTATTGGCAGGTGGGTACTCTCCACTAGCGCCACCTGGGAACCCAACCCCTAGCTGCACCTGTGCCCATTCCTTCCAGCTCTGCCATGTTAATATGGATGCGCAGTCTGTGCTCCTAGCAAGGACTCCCACTGTGTCATCCCATTCTCTCCCATCAACTCAAGGACACTGTCCTAGAAGCTCTCCTCTGTCTCCCACAATGTCAGTTTTGTTTTCTTTCTTTGTTGGTTGCTTGATTTGTTGATCTCTATTGAATTGTTCCACCAGCACACAAATATGATGCTACTTCTCTCATCTTAAAAAACAAAGATCAGAAACATTTTCTGACTAACATCCCCCTTCATCTTCAGCTACCAAAAATCCTTAAAAGTGTTATGTATGCCTGGTCTCTCTAGTTTCTTCTCTCTCACTCTTAGTAGGCTTTCATTGCCACTACTCCACCAAAACAGCTAGAGTCAAGGTTACCAATAAAATTCCTGCTGCTAGATCCAGTGGTCAATCCTCAGTCCTCATACAGGCTGAGCAGCAGCACTGGACACACCTTATCTCTTCTCCCTCTAGAAAATTTTCTGTTTGGCTGCAAAGACCCTGCATTTTCCCTTTTCAGTTGTTCTTTTTCAGTATCCTTTGTGATTTTCATCTTCCCAACCTCTTCATGTTGGAGTATCTCTGGTCTTTGCTCCTTAGAATATTCCTTTCTATCTTCACACCCTCCCTTTTTATCTTGTTTGGCTTCTTGGTTTTAAATACCTTCTCTATGCTAATGACTTGCTAATTTATATCTCCAGGCAGGGCCTCTGCCCTGATCCACAGATTCATTTATCCAACAGCCTATTCTATATCTTTACTTGGTTATCTAACAGGCATCTCAAATTTAACATAACCAAAACTCAGTACCCAATTGTCTCCCCAAATCCTGATGCCCCCGAAGTCTTCCAGATCTGAGTCAGAGGCATCATTAACCTTCTAGCTGCTCAATACAAACACTTGGGATCATCCCTGACTCCTCTCCTTCCTTCTCTCCCACATCCAATTTAACAAGAGACCCTGCCAACAATATTTTCAAACCATACACACTTTGACTACCATCACTGACCAATTTCACTACCACTACTCCTACCCCTCTACTTCAAACCACAATCATTCCCAGCCTGGATTATTACAACTCCTAACCAATCTTCCCACTTCTGCCTGTTGTTGGTTTGTAATTTATTCTTGAAACAGACATACCCTGCCTCAGAGCAATCCTGTTAAATATTAAAAGTGCAAGACACTAAAATATTCTGGAATTAGTAGTGATGGTTGCACAATTTTGTGAATACTAAAATTCACTGAACTGTAAACCTTTAAAAGGTGAATTTTATAAGAATTATATCTCAATTTTTAAAAGTTATTAAGTGCAGCATGGATTGGATTCTGAAGCAGTAAAAGAACATTAGTTGAAAAACTAGTGAAATTCAATTGAAGTCTATTTAGCTACTAATACTGTATCAATTTTAATTTAGTTTTGGCAAATGCACCATGGTTATATAGGGAAACTGGGTGAAGGATATATGGGAACTCTCTGTTCTATCAGTCACTGGAAATTTTCTATAAATCTAAAATTATCAAAAACTAAATTTTATTTTTAAAAATATAAGTCAAATCATATAATCCCACTGCCCAAAATTCTCCCATCTCATCCAGAGTAAAACCCAAAGCCTTCAGAGATTTTTCTGAGGAACCTCCATATTGTTTTCCATAGCAGCTGCTCCATTTTACATTCCCAACAACAGTGTACAAGGGCTCCAATTCTTTGGTAACACTTAATATCTTTTTAACTTTATAACAGCCACCCTAACATATATGAGAATATATTTCCTGGTATTGATTTGCATTTCCTAGTGCTGCTGAGCATTTTGTCATATACTTGTTGGACCTTTCGTATATGTCTTTGAAGAAATGCCTATTCAAGTCCTTCGACAGAGCTACCATATGATCCAGAAATTCTACCTCTGGGTATGTATGTATTCAAAAGAATTGAAATAAGAACCTCAAAGAGATATCTGCAATTCCATATTTTTTGTTGTTGTTCAGTTGCTAAGTCATGTCTGACTCTCTGCGACCCCATAGACTGTAGCACGCCAGGACTCCCTGTCCCTCACTATTTCCTGGAGTTTGCCCAAGTTCATGTCCATTGAATCAGTGATACCATTCAACCATCTCATCCTCTGTATCCCTCTTCTTCTGCCCTCATTCTTTCCCAGCACTAAGGTCATTTCCAATGAGTCAGCTGTTCACATCAGGTGATCAAAGTATTGGAGCTTCAGCTTCAGCATCAGTCCTTCCAACAAGTATTCAGTGTTGATTTCCTCTATGACTGACTGGTTTGATCTCCTTGTTGTCCAAGGGACTCTCAAGAATCTTCTCAGCTTCTCTGGTGGCTCAGACAATAAAGAACCTGCCTGCAATTCGGGAGACCCCAGTTTGATCCCTAGGTTGGGAAGACCCCCTGGAGAAGGGAATGGCTACCCACTCCAGGATTCTTGCCTGGAGAATTGCATAGACAGAGCTGGGCCAGGCTACAGTCCATGGGGTCAAAAAGAGTCAGACACGACTGAGCAACTAATATCTGAATCCCATGTTTACTGCAGCATTATTCACATTAATCAAGATATGGAAACAACCCAAACGTCCATTGATTTAGACAGATGAAGGGAAAGTGGTATAAACACACAATGGAATATTATTCAGCCTTAAAAAAGGAGATTTTGCCATTTGTAACAACATGGATGAATCTGGAAGACATTATCCTAAGTGAAATAAGCCAATAACATTACTGCATAATTCTATTTATATGAGATATCTAAAATAGTCAAATAAAAGCAGAAAATAGAACAGTGGTGTCCAGGGGCTGAGGGGAGAGGAAGTGAGGACTTGATGAATTTGCTATAAAGTTTCAGTTATACAAGGTGCAAGTTCTAGAGACTTGCTGTAAAACAGTACCTGTAAGTAAGCAGAACTGTAGTATTTACTTAAAATTTTTAACAGGGCAAACCTCCTGTTAACTGCTGTTACTACTGAAAAAAAAGGAGGGGGTGAGAGTACACAAGGAAACTTTGGATTTGATGAATAAGTCTATTATCTTGATTCTGCTGATGGTTTCAGAAGTATTTGCATGTGTCCAAACCCATCAAATTATAGACATTAAATATGTACAGTTTTTTGTATAACAATTACACATTTTGGGTTAAAAAAAAAAACAAACCCAAAGACTTACAAGGCCTCCAAGGCCCAACACAATCTAGCCCTCTCACTAACTCCAGCTTCATCTGTGACCAGTCTCCCGCTCCAGTCCCACTGGCCTTCTACTGTCCCTGGAATGTGCCAAGCATACCCCTGCCTTGGGGCTTCTGCACTTGCCTTCCCTTCTGCCTGGGATCCTCTTCCTCCAAATACCCTATACCTCCTTTAGAATTTTACTGAAAAGTGCCCTGATCAGTGAAGTTCACCTTGACCACCTTGTATAAACAGCCCACCTATCCTAGCCTATCCCCCTTACCTGCTACATTTTCCTCCGGAGTACTTATCGTCACAGAACATACTGCATATTTATTTTCTGTCAGTCTCCCTCCTTAAATCTAGGGGAATGTGGAAAAGGGAATTCCATTTGTTACTTTCACTGCTGTGTCTGTAGCACGTGAAACAGTGCTTGGTGCACACAATGTAAATATTGCTGAATGAATGAGTGAGTAAATAAACGAACAAACGCATAGAAGTTTGTTGTGGCTGGAAAGGATACGGCGAGTGGGAGGTGGAGCAGAGGCAAGAGCTGTGACTGGGAGATGTGGGAGGATTTCAGTCACCTCACAGAAAGAACATCCTACAAAGCACATGGCAACTGACCCTATCTCTTAATATCTGCCCTCATTTCAGTTTATGAGAGCCCCTTCTTGCTTGGACTATCTCTATTACACCTTCCCTTCTTACCCTGCAATGCCCCCCACCTTCCTCCCAGAGGTCTTTCTTACCCACTTGATATACTGAACTCTCCCTTCCCTGCATGCCACTGCATATACTCAGCACTACAGTTTATTTTATTAATATTAAAATGTTGAGGGTTACCAATTGTATTGATACAACTGAAAAGCAAAAGAGAGCAAGCACTTAAATACAATTTATGGTAACAGAAAAGAATACTGCAGAGTTATTTAAAGACCACATCAAGTTGTCCACATACTAATTTCCAGTATTTCACAATTAGTAAAATACATAGCAGTGGCTCAGTGGTGATGAATCTGCCTGCCAATGTGGGTTTGATCCTGGGAAGATCCCAGGAGAAGGAAATGGCAACCCACTCCAGTATTCCTGCCTGAAAAACCCCATGGACAAAGAAGACTGGCAGGGGGTCCATGGGGTTGCAAACAGTCAGACATGACTCAGTGACTAAAACAAATAAAAACAAACAAAATATATAGCTACATATCCCTGTAAGACACAAATACCTTCTCCCCGAGTTAGGGCAGTAACACAAAGCTGCTGACCCAACAGTTCAAGCATGTGCAGCAAATGTCTTGGCTACTTCTTTCCTACGGCTATACAATTAAAAATTACACAACAAGCTGTGTGGTTAGGGGAGGAAAACCAAAACAGTATTGTGCTAATTAAATAAAGAAAAGTCCTGATGAAAAATTATCAGCAACACACATTTTAGCCCTTAATGGTCTTCTGAATTGTTTTCTCTTCCCAACTAAACTGTATGTGCCATTAGGGCAGGGGTCTGGCAAAGCAGTCAGCCATCAACACCGCTCAGCTTGAGAGTCAGAGAAAGCACTCAGGTGGATGTTCCTCAACTCCTAAAAAGGATGCAGAATCAGCTCAGATCACATTCAGACTTTCCGTTGCCACAAATCAACCCTTGAGAGTAACAGTTAATAAGAACAAGGCTACCAATGAAGGATCATTTACTATGTACCAGCCACTAGGCTAAGCATTATCTCATATTATTCTCTCAACAACACAAGGCAGATGTTACTAAAATTATCCTTATTTTAGAAAGAGGAAAGTGAAGTACAGGGAAATAATGGGACTTGAACTAGGTGACGGCAGCAGAAGTGGTTCTGGTGCACAGGTTGCTCCATCCAAAGGCCGTGCCACTGATCACATGCTGTGCTGCTTCTTGAGCAAGTAAATCATTGCAGGGATCTCAGCACGCAGCCGCAGAGTCAAAAACTGAGGTCAGCCTGGACCACAGAGGGAATGAATGAGACGGAGAGCTCTGCCTCTGAGGATATTATATGCTAGAGCCAACTTTCATTACCATAAAGCCACCTCCTCCATGGAGCCCTCTCTGATGCTCTCAAGTTTAGATGGAGTGCTCCCTCTCTGAACTCTCAAAACTTTCTGAACCTCTCTCAAGGCATCATTAATATTTGCAGCATCGTCGCTATTTGTGTACATGTTATACCTCTCTTAACACCCGAGCACTACCCTCTCCTTCAAAGGAGGGATACTGTCTCACCAATCCCTGCAGAGCCTACCAGAGCCAGACACACAATATGGGTCCTTGAAAGCAATCGTGATTTTGCACACATCTTTCTCTTGTAAAGATCTTCCCCAACACTAACCTGAAAACCTCTTAGCTCAATTGCCAACACCCAGTACAAATGGCCCCTTTTTGTGAAGCCTAAAATAGCTTTCCCAGGCAGAGATAGTAGCTCCTTTCCTGTGTTCCCACAGCACTTTCTTCATCCCTTTATATCACTTATTTTGTATTGTAGCTGTTTATTTGCCCTGTTATGACAGTGCCTGGCA
Source organism: Redunca redunca (assembly GCA_006410935.1). Taxonomy (NCBI): domain Eukaryota; kingdom Metazoa; phylum Chordata; class Mammalia; order Artiodactyla; family Bovidae; genus Redunca; species Redunca redunca. The sequence continues at coordinate 476,639 of SJYQ01005243.1, forward strand.
CATAATAGGCACACGTGTTTATTGAATGAATGAATGTGCAAATGGCTTGTGGGTTACTTCTTTTCCTCCCACGCCAATTTGGGTGGCAGGAAGGCAGTGGTGGCCCCAAAATGTGCAGGCCCCTAGAAGAGTAGATCAGGATTGCTGGTTCACTCTTTTGCAAATTACAAAAGCAGACTATGCCTGCAATTCTGATTTGACCTCCCATAGTCTTTGTTGTGATTTTAAAAATCAGATTAAACTTCCTAGCAGCTGGTTCCTACCGGCTTTGGGAAGATGAAAGTGTCAACATGTCTCTGCAGCCACACCAGGAAATTTGCTGCCTAGAAAAATCAATTCTGAATATCATAAGAGCTAAGTAGGGAATGTTGTACTCAGCAATGTCTCCATATTCCTGAAGCCACAGGGACCTGTCACAGCCCACGTGTTCCTGTTCAGCCTCCAGCCTCTTCTGTGCTGCCCATCGGCCTCCCTGTGGGTCTGCATTATGTTCTGGTGGCCAGATTTCAACTTCCTGAAGGTGGCATTAAGGACCCTGCAATGGGCCCTTAGTAAAGTCCTCTCTCTCTGGACCTTAGCCTCCTCATGTCTGAAATGAGACTGAGATGTGATAAGCTCCAAGCTCACAGGCCTGTTGGCACCAAACAAGATGCAGGCGTTCTCAGCAAGAAGTCAGAGCCTAAGCCACAGAAACAGGACCTGTTTCAGAGAGTTAGCAGAGGGGGCTCTCATTAGCGACAAGGGAACCCTAGTCAGAGCCCTGAAAAATGGGGAGAATTTATATTAGGTTTTTTTCCATGTTATTAATAGATACTGTAGTAGTCAGAATAATGGTTCCCGAAAGATATCCATGTCTTAATCCCCAGAACCTGTGAATATATTACCTTGCATGGGAAAAGGGACTTAGAAAATGTGATTAAGTTAAGGTTTTAAAATGGAAAAGATTATCTCAATCATTCAGGTGAGCCCAAGGTAATCATATGGGTCATTATAAGAGAAAGGCAGGAAGTCAGAGAGAGAGAGAGGTTGACAAAATTTACACAGCTGGCTAAAAGACGGAGGAAGGGATTGTGTGTCGCAGTGCCCCTTCCCCCAAAATCATCACCAACACAACAAAACAATGAATAATGGAGGTACACACAAGCACCATAGTGACTGAGGATTTCAGAGGAGGGAGGTCAGAGAAAGAAAAAGAGGATGGAGAACAGCAATTCCAGGACAAGCCTGGGAGTGAGGATAGTCATCTTTAAATCCTTCACAAAACACAGAATTCTTGAACTCTTGACAGAAAAATGTTGGGCCAGCCAGTCCATTTCTCAGTCTCTAAACAAGTAATCCCAGACACAAGAGACACACCTATTTTTAAGTCTTCCTGACTAGAAGGTCACCAAAAAAAAAAAAAAAAAAAGCCTCACTAGTGGGAGTGAGAAAGAGGATATCCTAGCCTTCCAGAGTGGAGACCCCTTCCATTGCATCCCCTGACAGAGACCAGGCCTGGAGTGAGCCTTTTAAATTGTGAATATAATTGAGTCTGAGCCCCAGTTGCAAGCTGGGGATGAGACCCAAGTCACAGTTTAGTGATTTCTGAACTCAGCACCTCAGTGCTGGAGTTTGAAATAAGTTGATTTTTTTTTCCCTCATGGCCCTTATCACAGATGAAATTAGATATTTTTCACTCATATACTTAGTGTCTACTTTGGCCACCTGATGCAAAGAGTTGACTCACTGGAAAAGACCCTGATGCTGGGAAAGATTGAAGGTAGAAGGAGAAGGGGATGATAGAGGATGAGATAGTTGGATGGCATCACCGACTCGATGGACATGAGTTTGAGCAAACTCTGGGAGTTAGTGATGTACACTGAAGCCTGACGTGCTGCAATCCACAGAGTTGCAAAGAGTCAGATATGACTGAATGACTGGACAATGACACTAGTGTCTATCTCCCCCACTTCAATGAAAAGTCCAAGAGAATAGAAAGAGTATTTCCCCACAGCTAGCACAGTGCCTAGCACAGAGGGAGTACCAGACAAATGTCTACTGAATGAATAAAAGAATGGAGTTCACTGTTTGGCTCTGCACAAGTAATTCTCTGGGCTCAACCACCTATATTGGTGGGGTATATATATACCTCCCTGGTGGTTCAGACAGTAAAGAATCCGCCTGCAATGCAAGAGACCTGGGTTTGATCCCTGGGTTGGGAAGATCCCCTGGAGGAGGGCATGGCAACCCAGTTCAGTATTCTTGCCTGGAGAATCTCCATGGACAGAGGAGCCTGGCCGGCTAAAGTTCATGGGATCGCAAAGAGTCAGACAAGACTGAGCAACTAGGCATATACATATATAATTTTATTTATTTTTGGCTGTGCTGGGTCTTTATTGCTGCATGGGCTGTTGTGATGAACAGGGGCTACCCTCTAGTTGTGGTGCATGGGCTTCTCACTGCAGCGGCTTCTTTCATTGCAGAGCAGAGGCTCTAGGGCATGTGGGCTTCAGCATTTGCGGCTCGCAGGCTCTTGAGCACAGGTCCAGTAGTTGTGGTACACAGGCTTAGTTACTCTATAGCTTGTGAGATCTTCCGGGATCAGAGATCAAACCCATATCTTCCTGCACTGGCAGGTGGATTCTTTACCACTGAGCCACCAGAGAAGCCCAACCACCCATTCTTTAAGGAGATAACTACCTCCTTGGGTCAGAGGGAAGATGTGAAGACACAAAGAATGATTTAAAGCACATACAGGAAGAATTCACATGACTGACAATATCCATAATCCTGATCTACTCAAAGCTTCATAATTCTCCTTGGACTTTCCTTTCCATGTCTTCCCTTGAACTTCACAACATCCCATGAGGCAGGAAGAGAGAGGATTATTTTCTTCTTTTGATCTTTGGGGAAACAGGCCCATGGAGGGGAAGAGTTACTCCAGATCACACAATGACCACACTGCAGGGCAGAGCCAGGACTAAAACCCAGGATTCCTGGGTTGGCTCCATCATCCCACAGACCCCCGGATTTTTCCCTTCCCCCAGACCCAGTAGCCCTCACAATGGGTAGTGGAAGGCCAACTCCCACTCTTCTCTTCCCCCAGGTCCCCAGGGGTTGCTTGGCAACTAGCACCCAAGCAATAAGTGGCCTCTAGTCAGGTCTGTTGCTGTGTAGTTACCAATTCTCCCTCCTCCCTCCACACCTGTGCATGCTCTCACTCTCTATTAATGAGAGTTCTCCCCTACCCTTACCTCCCCAGTCAGATTATCTTCTCTAGTCCACAGTAATTAACCTTTCCGGACACAGAAGAGGCTCTCAAGGACTTACATGGTGAGGGACGCTGAGAAACAAGGCACCACCAGTATCCTCATGATCCCCCAGAGGTGGCAGAAACTCCTTTTGTGAATGGTCCTGTGCGGCAATATTAACCTCCTCTTCTTCCCTCTCCACCTTCCACCCTGACAATGGCTTTTTTGAAATCCTCTGGGAGAGACTGAATGAGCTTGAGAAATTTAATTGAACGCTTCATACAATGCTAATGAATCCCCAGATGCTGTTCCAGCACTTCTGGAACCACAGGTGGGAAACCTTGGGAGGGAAGTCAGTCACTGTCTGCATGAGCGTCAGGAGCAGAGAGAGGACAGAACCTAACTTTTATTGTATTCTTAATATGTGCCAGGCACAAGACTATGTTATCATGTGTAGCTTCCCCTCAACAAATCTGTGAGACCTTTACAGTTGAGGATATTATCTACTCATAGAAGTGGAGTGACTTGCCAGAGCCTATATATCTGCCTGCTTCAGTACATGAAAGATATTAAAATACATTACAATGACAAAGGCAATATTCAAATGCTTACATTTTAATGCATTTATGAACAGTACAGAAATGTTTATTTTCTGCTACATTAAGTACATATGCATACAAACACACACACACACAAAAAACCTTTGCTAATTTTTTTTTTTAGCAAAAGCAATGTGCTATGTCAGATCGTATTAGATTGTCATTGATTTTACCTCAAATCATGGCTAACATTGAACTTGTGCTAGGTGTTGGGGAAACATGTCTAGCCATTTTCTGTGCTCACTTAGGCTCACTATAATTAGTATAGTCCTCAATCAGAAGCTTCTTTGTGGGTTTCTTTTAAAGCTACATATATATCATGGGGGTTCATTTCGTTAAAAATAGATAGTACAATCAATAAACCCAGTTAATGAGGCACAGGAAAACTGCAAAAGCTCACAATGGGCTGAAAATGAATAAAAGAGTGAGGGAGCCGCCACTGCCAATCCCTTAGAAGGGCAGCCTTGTCTCCTTCCACCTGAAGAGTGTTTGAGTGTAGGATATACAACCATCTAATGTGGAGATCAAATGAAGACATCCATGTCAATCCATATAGCAAATATTAGTATACACTGATTTTGTATTCAAAGATAATAAACTCTAGTTTCTTCAACTCCCTAAGGACTAATCAGGCATGTAGCCTCTGACCCATGTCAAGAACCTTTTATTTGTTGTCTAAGGTCTCTCTAACCCCCAAACTGCCACCCAACAGCCTCTCCAGCAAATTTCTCTTAGCATCCCCTCCCAGCTCTTTCTCGGCCTTGCTCCATTTTCACTGGATTGCTCGCCATGCCCCGTATATCCTGTGCTTTCAGCCCCCTCTGTGCACTGGCTGCAGGGAGGATGTCAGACCACACAAATGGAAGCACTGGCACATAATAGGCACTTAATAAATGCTGATTGATCCTCACCATGAGGTAGTTAAACTAGATCAGTGGTTCTTCAATTTTACCCTACCTCAAAACACCCGGATGGTTTGTTATAGCACGTTATTTGGTTATACCCCAGAGTTTCTGATCCTCTGGGTGAGGAGGGACCTGAGATTCTGCATCTGTAACAAATTCCTAATGGTGCTGATGCTGTTGATCTGGACACCACACTTCTAGAACCAATTAACTAAATGGTCCGCATAGTTTCTCCCATTTCCAGTGGTTTATGATTCCTTGATGCTTTTAATAGAGAATAAACAAACAAAATAAACTTTTATCTCTATATAAATTAATACTTAATATGACCACAAATGGAAACATGGGGTCTATAATACCTAATGGACATAGTGTAGAGAAAAAAAACTCATAGTTTAGAATCAGATCTGCGTTGGAATCTCACTTTGTAGCTGTGTGGTCAACTTAAGGTAAATTAATTATGCTCTGAATATCTGTCCCATGGGGTTGTGAGAGAATATTAATACATGGAAAAAAATTATAAAACAAAAAGCACTGTATACAGATTATACTAACAACATATGCGCACAATGTATTAATGTTGAGTGGACTGATAATAAATAATACGTTTTGAATACTTTAAATCACAGATTTTAAAAATCTCCAATCTCAACGCTAATTCATTATCAAAAAGTATATGATGTACATGTTGCTATTATCATCTCAAATATATATATATTTTATTAGTACACTGGTAAATACCAATAATAGTAGCTGTGGTAGCCCGTTTCCAAGATGGTCCCCAATAATTCTCACCTCCCAGGACTCATACTTTTGTATAGTTTCTTTCTACACTGAATTAGTGACCAATAGCATACTCTGCGGAGAAAGCAATGGCAACCCACTCCAGTACTCTTGCCTGGAAAATCCCATGGATGGAGAAGCCTGGTAGGCTGCAGTCCATGGGGTCACGAAGAGTCGGACACGACTAAGCGACTTCAGTTTCACTTTTCATTTTCATGCATTGGAGAAGGAAATGGCAACCCACTCCAGTGTTCTTGCCTGGAGAATCCCAGGGTTAGGGGAGCCTGGTGGGCTGTCGTCTATGGGGTCACACAGGGTCAGACATGACTGAAGTGACTTAGCAGCAGCAGCAGCAGCAGCATACTCTAATTAGAGATATCACCACTTCAGTTTGGTTTCTTGGATCTCTCCCCCTAGGACAAGCTAGCTCCATGTCATTAAGACATTGTATGAAGAGAGCCATGTAGGAAGGAACAAAGGTCTCCTACTAAAGCCAGTGCCAGACACTGAGTAAGCCACCTTGGAAAGGAATCTTTCAGGTCCACTCAAGCCTTCAGATGACTGCAACCCAAACCAACATCTGCCAGCAACCTCATAATAGATCACAAGCCAGAAACCAAGCCACTCCCAAATATTCAATCCACAGAACTGTGTGCTGATGAATTATTGTTGTTTTAAGTCATCAAGTTTTAAGGTGATTACACAGTGATTATGGACACAGTAGCTAACATTTACTGTACATTTACTACGTTCCAGGAACTATGCTAAGCACTCACCAACCCTATGATATAGGTGTCATTATAATCCCCAGAGGAAAGCCTGGCCTAGAGAGGTTAAGTAACTTAGTCCAGGTTCCATGACTAGTAACTGCCAAAACTGAAATCTGAATCCAGGCCTATAACTCCAAAGCCCAGATTCTTGGTCACTCATCTGTATAATCCAGGATAAAATCTCTTGGACAGTTAAGCAGCAGAAGCAACTGAGTCCCCAGATGAGAGCAAATGTATAAAATCAGCAAGGGACAGTCCAGGGGCCAGACATGCAATAGCACTGGAGCCTAATGTCATAAACCCCAGCAAAGTTCTAAACTGGCCCCACTGCCCAGCCGTTGTACTAGCAAGCGAGTCAGCTCTCGGGAGTTGACTTCTGCCCAAGATGCCCAGGACTCACCCAAATCTGCAGCTTCACTCGCTTCTCGTGGCGGTAGACTGTCTTCACCTTAAAGTCGATGCCCACAGTGCTGACGAAGGCTGGGGTGAAGGTGTCATCGGCATAGCGGAAGAGGAAGGAAGTCTTGCCAACACTGCTGTTGCCAATGATGAGCAGTTTGAACATGTAGTCAAAATTCTGGTCAGAAGCATCTTTGACTCCGGCTTTACTATCAGTCACTGAAGCCATCTGCAGGAGAGACCTGTGGTCACTCAGGAACACATCTCCAGTGTCACTCTGAGTCACCTAACTTTTAATGGTCACACACCCATTCACATACTCACTCCACACCCCAGCATCACTGAGGAAATACACTACTCAGAATCACTCCCTCACTGAACCTGCCCCAAATGTCATCTCAGGATTGGGGTGGAACCCAGAACTGGGGTGGAACCAGCTCATCCCAAATATTCCTTTAGCAAATATTTACTGAGCACACTTTCTGAGTCAAGTCCTGTGCTGGGCACAAAGAATACAAATATGAATCAGACATGGTGTCTGACCTCTGAGTGGCCGCAGATTAGAGTAAAAAACTCAAACACAGAGTAACAAAGCAGTGGATAAGTGATAAGACAGAGGGAAGCCTTGGCTGAGGAAGCTCATCAGAAGCACCTAACCCAGCCTGAAGACATGGTGGTCAAGGAGAGGCTCCTGCAGGAGACAGCTCCTAAGCTGAGTTTGGGAGTGGCTGGAGGGAGGAAGGTCAAGACAGCAAATGTTTGAACATTCCAGGAAAAGCCAACACAGGGCTCTCATTCTCCTGTTTCAAAAACATTTATGGCTCCCTATAGTTCTAAAGATCAAACTTTTTAACTTGACAAAGAACCAACCAACCAAAAAAGAAATTCTCTAAATTTTACCTTCCCTTAAGGCTTCTCCCTACCAACCTGTGCTACTTTTTATAGAATTATGCTGTTGTTGTTGTGGTTTAGCTGCTAAATCATGTCCAACTCTTTTGCAACCCCACGGACTGTAGCCCACCAGGCTCCTCTGTCTGTGGGATTTCCCAGGCAAGAATATTGGAGTGGATTGTCATTTCCTTCTCCAGGGGATCTTCCCAACCCAGGGATCAAACCCATGTCTTCTGCATTAGCAGGTGGATTCTTTATCACTGAGCCACCAGGGAAGCCCATAGCAAATTATACTCCACTCCAAATATGATATTATTTCTTGCTTCTGTACCTTTAGCTATGTATTCTTTCTGCCCACAATACTCTTCTCCTTCAAATAAACCCCTATTCAACCTTCCAGATCCATGTGAAGGTTCACCTCCCCTGGGCAGGGCAGAGGCATGCACTCCTGGCCCTAGGCTCCCAGTGCGCTCCAATAGCACTTGTATCATTTCAGAACTGTTTACTATTCCAGCTTCTCCTTTAGACCAAGCATGTTGGACCTAATGTATTTCATTTCTTAATGTATTTCTCTAGTTTTAGCACAAGTCTTAGTATGTAATCAGCACTCAGTAAATGTATACTGAATTAATAAAAGTCGCATCACCACTCTGGGGCCCAATCTCATAATCTGGAAAATAGGGAGAACAATTTCTGCCCTGCTTTTCTCACAGGGCTATTACAGGACTCAAATGAGATAATAAGGAGTAAGATCTTAATAAACTGGTAAATCCCAACAAGTGTGAATATAAGTTATTATTATTTCAAATCCTTCAAAGCCTAGCTCCTTCATTTATTTCCTGTTCATTTGCTCATTCATTCATCTGGCAAGTATTTATTACATGCCAGACCTTCCCTGAGACCTCAGTCTGAATGCCATCCATAATCAAGCACTTGGCCCCATAGTCTTACTTGCTTTTTTATTTCATTTTCTGCAGGGACCCTACTTCTCCACCTGCCATCACTCCTTCTGCTTAACACTGGGTACTCAGGCGGGCTGGGTGTGTAGTCAAGAGGAGGGTGGAAGGACAGCCCTGACATAAGATGTCCAGAGTGTCATCCTCTTTAGGAATTCCTGCTTTTTTCCTTAAAGGAAAAGAAAGAGAAATGATTTATCTCTCTGGGCCTCTCAGGTGAGCTATAAAGATAAGAAGCTGACAAATGCAAAAGGTGAAAAGCTCACTTGAAGAAAAGCCAGATGAATATGCAGGATTATTAGCAGCCCTTAATAATACTTCTTTAAATAGGCCACCACAAGCCTTCAGTGGCCTCTGCTCTTCCTTCTCTTTTTCTCCCTGCTCTCAAGGCTTTATTGGGACCTAAAATACACCTACGCCCACCAATATGACCTACGCCCACTGCTGTATCAGCCTGCCCCTTGGCAAGGCTCGCTAGGCAGGTGTGGAACATGCCCAGGACACTTGGAGACTCAGACATAGCATTTACACGAAAGAAGGTGGTGAGATTGGAGGGGAACAATTGGCCTGATACAACTGTCTCATAGCCTGAACTTTTCAGTTTTTCATTGTACAAGATGCAGAGCTCATTTCAAGAACTGGCAAGTCAAAGGAATTATGCTTTTTTTCTATCTAAGACAAGGGAAGCAATCACAACGACCTCACACCATCCTCCGCTCTGCTACCGGTCATCTCTGTTTGTTTACAAGAGAAAATTTCACCTTTGAAAATATATATCCATTAAGGGGACGACCGAGGATGAGATGGCTGGATGGCATCACGGACTCGATGGACATGAGCCTGAGTGAACTCTGGGAGATGGTGATGGACAGGGAGGCCTGGTGTGCTGCGATTCATGGGGTCACAAAGAGTCAGACACAACTGAGCGACTGAACTGAACTGATTATTAAATGTTAGGGAAAAACACAAGACTATAAAAAAGAAAAATTTTAAATTACTAGACACACCATCCACTCAGAAACTGCCATCGTTAATATTTGAAGTACATTTCCTCCTTTATTTTTTCACACACCAGAGTATCATCTATTTTGAAATTATATCTTATTATTTAATGTAAACAGTATATATATTAATAGTATACCTGGGCCTTAATATTATCAGTAAATACTTGTTAAGTACTAGTTATTTTCCATGAGGGACATGGTGGTGATAATAACCATGTAACAGTTGCCATCTATTGAGTACTGTGATATAATAAAAGATATGTATTTGGTCTGGGTACCTGGTTCCAGGCAGAGCTCCTAAAGATTTCAGAATCTCTGGAAGTGCAAGTGATTAAGTGTCTTGTTGTATGCTAATGAAATGACTGGTGACTGGGGCTCCAGGACAACCTCAGAGTAGGGGCTTGTTGCCAGAGGAACCAACCACACAGTTAGAGGATTGGAACCTTCAGCATCACCTGCTAACCTCTAGGGAGAGAAGGGCTGGAGATTAAGTTGATGACTAAAGGCCAATGACTTAATCAGTCATGCCTAGAGGAACAAAGTCTTCATAAACAACCCAAACCAAATGGGCATGGAGATCTTCCAGGCTGGTGATGACATTGATGTGTTGGAAGGGTGGCACACCTGGAGAGGCCATGCAAGCTCCAGGACCTCCTTTCCCCATACCCTGCCCGATGCATCTCTTCCACCTGGCTGTTCCTAAGTTGTATCCTTTTACACTTTTATAGTAAACCAGTGTATGCATTACTCTTTATATATATAAATAATATATATTGAAAACATTTATGTTACACTAAAAATAATTCAAACTTTACAATTTGCAAGTTATCAAACAGTAAAAGTACTATTATTTTATCATTTGTCATTTGCATTATTTTCTTAACTTTTAGCATAAAAAGTAAGTAATATGGAACCTAAAAGTTTACAGTGGAAAGTAAATCTTGCTTCCACCCCTGATTCCCAATCTCTAGTTTCTCTCCCCAGAGGCAAACATGTTAACAATTTATGTATCCTTCAGAGATAGACTTTGCATATATAAGCATAGAAGTCTATTCATACTTTATATATATATATATACATATATATATATAAATGACAGCATACCATACTCTCAAGTCTATATCTTCCATGTGTATTTTATTTAGTAGCTGAGATCTTTAGTTTTGTATCCTCCTCCTTTTCACTTAACATTATATCATAAACATCTTACTGAGACTTTAAAAATTCCTTGTAAATATCATTTCAATTGACTATACCTTATTTAACCCTATGGTTGTGTCACATGACCAATTCTTTAAAGTTGTATATTTTTCTGTTCTCAATTATTATAAATTAAGTTAGAGTGACCATTTCTTTACATAAATATTTGTTCTCTTTCCTATTTACTTCTTTATTATGCCCATCCTTGCATTAAATGTTCCCTTGATATCTTGAGTTTTCTTGAGGAGATCTCTAGTCTTTCCCATTGTATCATTCTCCTCTTATTTCTCAGCAACGCTTATTGAAAAGTTATACTCTGCTATATTCTGGAACTCTGCATTCAGTTGGGCATGTCTTTCCTTTTCTCCTTTGCTTTCCACTTCTGTTCTTTCCTCAGCTATTAGTAAAGCATCTTCAGACAACCATTGTGCCTATTTGCATTTCTTTTTCTTTGAGATGGTTTTGGTCACTGTCACAAGAAGAAGTGGCAAGAGTACATGGAAGAACTATAGAAGAAAGGTCTTAATGACCCAGATAACCATGATGGTGTGGTTATCACTTACTTAGATCCAGATACCCTGAAATGTGAATTCAAGTGTGTCTTAAGAAGCATTACTCTGAACACAGTTAGTGGAGGTGATGGAATTCCAGCTGAGCTTTTTAAAGTCCTAAATGATGATGCTGACTCAATATGTCAGCAAATTTGGAACACTCAGCAGTGGCCACAGTACTGGAAAAAGTCAGTTTTCATTCCAATCCCAAAGAAGGGCAATGCCAAAGAATGTTCAAACTACCATATAATTACTCTCATTTCACATGCTAGCAAGGTTATGCTTAAAATCCTTCAAGCTAGGCTTCAGCACTACATGCATGGAGAACTTCCAGATGTACAAGTTGGGTTTCGAAAGGCAGAGGAACCAGAGATCAAATTCCCAACATTGGTTGCGTCATGGAGAAAGCACGGGAATTCCAGAAAAACATCTACTTCTGCTTCATTAAGACTGTGCTAAAGCCTTTGACTGTGTGGATCACAACAAACTGTGGAAAATTCTTAAAGAGATGGGAATACCAGACCACCTTATCTGTCTCCTGAGAAACTTGTATGTGGGTCAAGAAACAAAACCAGACATGAAAATACTGACTGGTTCAAAACTGAGAAAGGAGTATAGTAAGGCTATATATTGTTACCCTGCTTATTTAACTTATATACAGAGTACATCAGGCAAAATGCTGGGTTGGATGAATCACAAGCTGGAATCAAGATTGCCGAGAGAAACAGCAACAACCTCAGATATGCACATGAAAGCGAAGTGAACATGAAGTCGCTCAGTCGTGTCCGACTCTTTGCAACCCCGTGGACTGTAGCCCACCAGGCTCCTCCGTCCTTGGGATTCTCCAGGCAAGAATACTGGAGTGGGCTGCCATTTCCTTCTCCAGGGGAACTTCCTGACCCAGGGATCAAACCCAGGTCTCCCGCATTGCAGGCAGACGCTTTAACTTCTGAGCCACCAGGGAAGCCCATGATATGCACATGATACCACTCTAATGGCAGAAAGTGAAAAGGAACTAAACAGCCTTTTGATGCAAGTGAAAGAGGAGAGTGAAAAAGCTGTCTTAAAACTCAACATTCAAAAAACTAAGATCATGGCATCCAGTTCCATCATTTCATGGCAAATAGAAGGGGGAAAAGTAGAAGCAGTGACAGATTTTATTTTTCTGGACTCCAAAATCACTGCAGACAGTGATTACAGGATAAAATTAAGAGATGCTTGCTCCTTGGAAAGAAAGCTACAATAAAACTAGATAGTATATTAAAAAGCAGAGACATCACTTTGCCAACAAAGGTCTGTATAGTCAAAGTTATGGTTTTTTCAGTAGTTATGTACAGATGTGAGAGTTAGACCATAAAGAAGGCTTAGCACCAAAGAACTGATGCTTTTGAACTGTTGTGCTGGAAAAGACTCTTGAGAGTCCTTTGGACAGCAAGAAGATCAAGCCAGTCAATCCTAAAGGAAATCAAGCCTGAATATTCACTACTGATGGTGAATACTGATGGAAGGACTGATGCTAAAGCTGAAGCTCTGATACTTTGGCCTCCTAATGGGAAGAACTGACTCACTGGAAAAGATTCTGATGCTGGGAAAGACATAAGGCAAAAGCAGAAGGGGATGACAGAGGATGAGATGGTTAGATAGTACCACCAACTCAACAGACATGAATTTAAGCAAACTCTGGGAGATAGTGAGAGATAGAGGAGCCTGGTGTGCTGCAATCCACGAGAAAATGTGTATAAGGGTGCTTTATATGTACAGGGTATGGAAAAAAACTATACTGGCCTTGTGTAGAATTAGTAGGTAAAGTGCCTGCCTTTATTAGCTGTCTGCCATAGGTGTGAGCCAAGAGTAAAAAAATAGTTTCAGTTCCTGGTCTGATACATTCCCCTTATTTTCAGGGGAAAAAATAATCCAGGTTCCACAAAGAGAACTAAATTGTCAAAGGTCACACAGCAAGTCAGTTGGAGCATCATTACTAGAATTTCTGTTATCTGATGACTTTCAGATTGGACTAGGCTTAAAGAAAATAAAAACCACATCAATTTTACTGCATGCGTGCTCAGTTGCGTCCGACTCTTTGTGACCCCATGAACTGTAGCCTGCCAGCCTCCTCTGTCCATGATGTTTTTTTCCTGGCAAGAATACTGGAGTGGGTTGCCATGCCCTCCTCCAGGGGATCTTCCTGACCCATGGATCAAACCTGTGTCTCCTGTGACTCCTGCATTACAGGTGGATTCTTTATCACTGAGACACTAGGAAAGCCCACAGCAATTTTAGGGTGAATAGAAAAGCATCCCCAGTATGGCAGAAATCAAAACCAGTCTTGTAAAGCCATCATCGATCAATTCAAAATAAACAGACATAATTTTAAAAAGAAAAGAAAAACATCTCCAGCACCCTGAGATCTCTTTCCTAGCATTTGCCATACTGTACTGTCAACCTCTGTTTATGTGCACACAGTGTAGCTTTCCCAGAAGAAGGTATGAGAACAGGGAGAGCCAGAGAGCTGAGAAGTTCAGCTGGAAGATAGGTTCAGATAGGAGCCCCCAAGGAGATCTTTTCAAAAGGAAGGCAGGGGCTACACAGACATTCAAAAGAGAGGTAGAAATCACCCCAGCAGGCAGCTGCCTGAGGCAGATCTGAGCAGACAGGTCAAGGCAGAACTGCATTTGTCAGATAAGCATCAATCAGATCTTCCCTCTCTTTTGTGACAGTCACATAAATGATAGAGCTGTGTAGCTCTTGCTCTTCGTGACAAGCAATACAGATGAAGGCCCAGGGACCATCCAGGAAGTCATCTCTGGTTTCAGGCTGGGGGGAAGAAGGAAATGGCTCCTAGGAGAACTGGTGTGAAAAATAACACTTTGAGTCTGAGTGACTAAGGAAGAAGCCAACTTCAGCCATGAAAGGGGGAAGGAGAGGAGACAGCCCTAAAATGCAGCAAGAGATCAACTGAATACACATAGTGGAGAGGTACACGGAGGAAATTCCCTTTGATGGAAAGAGCACAGGATTAAGTCAGAGACACCTGGACTGAGCCCTGGCTCGCTAAGCAATTGTGTAACCTCAGGCAGATCTCACCCTGGGTCTCAGTTTCCTTATCTATAAAATGAGTTAATAAAATGACTTCTGGGCAAACTACTGGAAGAATTAAAACTAGTATATGATAGTGCTTTATCACTCCTTTCCAAAAAAATTTTTTTGTCTGTGCTTCATGTTTTCTTCTACTAAGTCATCCTGGGTAGTGGAAATTGCTTGGGATTCCAAACAAACAGGCTAGATTCAGTTTCCAGGCCTAGCATTTATTAGCTATGAGACCTTGGCAAGAAACTTTGCATGAGTAAGACAGTTTCCTCATTTGTAAAATAAACATTGTTGGGAGGATAACAGTCAATCTTGGTGGCTCAGACGGTAAAGAATCTGCCTGCAATGAGGGAGACCCAGGTTCATTCCCTGGGTTGGGAAGATCCCCTGGAGAAGGGAATGGATACCCAGTTCAGTACTCTTGCCTGGAGAATTCCATGGACAGAGGAGCCTGGCAGGCTACAGTCCATAGGTTGCAAAGAGTCCAACACGACTGAGCAACTAACACTTCTCAGTTCACTCACAATGTTGGTAAGGCATACAGATATGCTGCTATGTGACACATAGCGGGTGCTCAGTAAATGTAATTCTGTCTTCCTATTGGGAGTTAGACAATTGAACTTCACCCTACTATACACAATCTCCTCCCTAAAGCCATACTCCACTCGCTTTTCCAATTCAACCTTTCTTGAAACCATTCCCTACCACCAGCCCAGCCCAGCCCACTTCCTCATTGTTTCCCCTGATCTCTTAGAGCCACAGAAACAATATTGTAATAGCTATCATTTAGTGAGCACCTACTACTAAATGCCAGGCACTCTACCANATAAAATGAGTTAATAAAATGACTTCTGGGCAAACTACTGGAAGAATTAAAACTAGTATATGATAGTGCTTTATCACTCCTTTCCAAAAAAATTTTTTTGCCTGTGTGCTTCATGTTTTCTTCTACTAAGTCATCCTGGGTAGTGGAAATTGCTTGGGATTCCAAACAAACAGGCTAGATTCAGTTTCCAGGCCTAGCATTTATTAGCTATGAGACATTGGCAAGAAACTTTGCATGAGTAAGACAGTTTCCTCATTTGTAAAATAAGCATTGTTGGGAGGATAACAGTCAATCTTGGTGGCTCAGACGGTAAAGAATCTGCCTGCAATGAGGGAGACCCAGGTTCATTCCCTGGGTTGGGAAGATCTCCTGGAGAAGGGAATGGATACCCAGTTCAGTACTCTTGCCTGGAGAATTCCATGGACAGAGGAGCCTGGCAGGCTACAGTCCATAGGTTGCAAAGAGTCCAACACGACTGAGCAACTAACACTTCTCAGTTCACTCACAATGTTGGTAAGGCATACAGATATGCTGCTATGTGACACATAGCGGGTGCTCAGTAAATGTAATTCTGTCTTCCTATTGGGAGTTAGACAATTGAACTTCACCCTACTATACACAATCTCCTCCCTAAAGCCATACTCCACTCGCTTTTCCAATTCAACCTTTCTTGAAACCATTCCCTACCACCAGCCCAGCCCAGCCCACTTCCTCATTGTTTCCCCTGATCTCTTAGAGCCACAGAAACAATATTGTAATAGCTATCATTTAGTGAGCACCTACTACTAAATGCCAGGCACTCTACCAGGCATTTTCATTGTGTATTCTGCCTTGCATATGATCAATTCAGTTCAGTTCTGTTGCTCACGATAGATGCTTGATAAATGTTCACTTCCTTCTCCAGGCTGGAAAGAGATAGCAGTTAAAATGAGCGCCATAACGCAGGCAAACCTGCATAATAACGTCAGTGGCCTCTCTCTTCTATACAGTGCTTTACAGTTTATGAAGCTCTTTCACCCAAATTATATTTGATTCTCACAACAATTCTTGGGACTAGGTGAGGAAATCAAGGCAAGAGCAAAACCACAGCTCAATTAGTCATTCAGTCAACATTCATTGAGCACCTACTCTGTGTCATCTCCTCTGTGCTCTGGGGAGATGAAGAGAAACCATAGGAATTCCAGCTTAGAGGGAAAACCTTTCCAAACATCCTCTACCGGTTACTGGTGCCTCCCTTCACATCATAATCCTTAAGAAACTGGAGATTTATTTCTTGGGTTGGAGATCATTTTAGATTTTTGCCTTCTTCCATACTGTTTCCTCTGGTTGCAACATACTTTCCTCCTGCTAGCTAAATCCTTCATGACCTCAAAGTCTTCCCTGACCCACCATCCTCCAGCAGAATGTCTTTGCTCCTGCAAACAAGCACCAGAGGCTTCCCCGGTGGCTCAGTGGTAAAGAATCCGCCTGCCAATGCAGAGACATGGATTCCATCCCTGGGCTGGGAAGATCCCCTGGAGGAGGAAATGGCAACCCATTCCAGTATTCTTGCCTGGGAAATCTCATGGACTGAGGAACTTAGCAGGCTGCAGTTCACAGGGTCACGAAGAATCCGACCCAACTGAGCAGCTAAACAGCAACAACACAGCACCAGTGCTTCTTTATACCGTAGGCGGCTTTCAGCAGACTTCCATTGTCTTTCTCCGTTTATATGAGTAGAACAGGTGGGCACACACCTGTGCACACAAACACATCCAGCTCCTTTACTTTTCCTTACCCTTTTCCATCTGGATTCCATGCAGTTGAGATGGATGTCCCTGTCCTTCTCTCACTCCCCTCTGCACCTCTACTAGCTGCCGGAGGCTGCCACCTTGCCCTCCCTAAAAATCTCTTCCTACACTTGGACTCTAGAACAAGAGTCGGCCTGTGGATGAATTTCCCTGTCAATGATTCTCTTGTCTCTCATTCCAGGTAGCAGTGTAATAGGGTCCAGTGCTTGCGCCCCCTCCTCAGCTTGTGAGGAGCTAGGACAGGGCTAGCATCCAGATGCTCTTGGACTCCACTCTGGGCCCCATCATCTTCCCACTCTCACACCACAACCCACACCTGGCTTTCTCTGCACCATGACCCAGCCCATCCACCACCCTAATCTCCAAGTTCCAGGACAGTTTCCCCAAGCCCCTGCTAAACTGCAGTGCTTCTCCACAGCCCACCTCTAGCCAGAAGTCAGGCCCCCACAGCCCCCGTATCCAAGGCCAGGACTCTCCCTTCACCAGCTCCCACCCGCTTTCTCTGCAGCCTGGATAGACCTAGCCTTGCTTCCCACCTTCTCATTCTTCCTAGCTTCCCACCTCCAAGCCCCCACTCCAATTACCCACCTTACCTATATCCAGCTGGGCGCCGCTCCACACCACACTCGGATTACCCTCTCCCCGCCCAGCATCCCGCTGCTGCCCAGCGCGCCTTCCCCTCATCGCCTCACTCCTCCATTTCAAAACGACTCCCACCACCCAGACCCCTCCCCTTAGCTCTTCACTTCCACGCCTCCCCTTCCTCGCTCTCCTTAATCTCTTCGCTTCAACACCCCTTTCCCCGCCCGTCGGCTGCTCGGTACCCTCTGCCCGCACGGCCCCTCTCAGCTCCCTTGTTATATCTCCCCCGCCTCCATCCTCCTCCCCCCAGTTTCCCCCTCTACCAGCCTTCGCTGAGCTCCAGTTGCCGCTCAGTCTTCTACCCAGCCCCGGCGCCCTCTTTCTTGTTCCTCTGATTCCGCTGCCCCTGCCTTTGGGGCTCCCCTCACGGCCCTCAAAGCCCGGGTAGACCCTCCTCAGGGCCCCTCCCCGGGCTACGTGTCCCTTCACTGCCGCGGTACCCTTCCTTAGTGGCCTCCCTGGCCCCCTTCTTCTTGGTGTCCCTTCCGCTGCCCTGTGCTCCTTCTCAATGCCCGCTCACTGTGCCCCGCGCCCCGCTCCGGGGATCGGTCCCAGATCCGCCCCAGGCGGGCTGCCGGGCCGCGCCCCTTACCTGGGACTCCGGGTGAGGACGAGCGGCTCGCTCCCTGGCAGCGCCGCGGACCCGCTGGACCTGGCGGCGGGCGGCAGAAGGAGCAGCGGGTTCGCGGAGCAGGGAGGTGGGGGGCGGGGCTGGGCGGGTCCGGTCCCCTCCGCGGCGACTTTGGGCAGAGGCTCAAGCTGCAGCTGGGCTGGGTAAGGGCCGCTTCCAGGCCCCACCCATGCCCCGCCCAGGGGCGGAGCCCGCTTTCGCCTGGCCCTCGGCTCCAGGCAGGTGTAGGGGATACGAGGTTTCTTGGGGACCCGAAGATCCCCAATACCTGGTTGACTATCGTGATTTATCTTAATTCTCACGCCTCGTTCCATAGACTGAGCTTAGTAGGGTGATCAAAGGGCTTTGATGATAAAGTAGATGATGATGGGTTTGTAGCTATGCCATTTCTTGCCTGTGCATTTATCACTTCGTACTCAAAGAAGCCCACGGAGAGAGGCAGGATCTGATGGCTGTCTACTTGGAAGCGAAGCCAGAAACCTGGGCATTGTTGTATACACTATGCACTCCTTCACACCCTACATCCCGTCAGCCTGGTAATAACGCCTCCATAAGGAATCCTATGGAGAAGGGAATGGCAACCTACTCCAGTATTCTTGTCTGGAAAATCCCATGGACAGAGGAGCCTGCCAGGCTACATCCCTAGGGTCACAAAGAGTCGGACACTACTGAGCGACTTTCACTTCACTTCACTACAAAGTGTCCTATCCCTTCCCTTCTTCTCCATCTCCACCGCTCTCACCCTGGTTCAGGCCTCATCACTTCTTGCTTGAACTAAAGCAATGGCCTCTCAGTGGGTTTCCCTGCCTCCATTCTTCAAGCTACCGTCTACATCAGCAGTTTGAGTGATTGTTCTATATGTCATCATGTTACCTCCACCCTGATGAAACAAACAAAATATTTCCAATGGCTCTCCATTACCAGTAGTAGCTTGGAGTGAGAAAATGTTCTTTCCTTGTCATTAGAAAGTCCCAGCTCTGCCAGAGACGGCAGGTATAACAAGTAAATAGCATCCCATCCTTGCATACAGACCTGGACTTCATTTCAAGTCTTCCTGAAGTCACAGAAACCAGCTGCCACGTTTGGTTTAGAATTATAATCCCTCCCCATAGTTAGCCCTCTTCTCAAACCTTAGAGGTCTATTGTTCACTCGCTCAGTCATGTCCAACTTTCTGCGATCCCATTAACAGCAGCTTGCCAGGCTTCCCTGTCTTCACTATCTCCCGGAGCTTGCTCAGACTCATGTCTATTGAGTTGGTGATGCCATCCAACCATCTCATCCTCTGTTGTCCCCTTCTCCTGGTGCCTTCCATCTTTCCCAGCAACAGGGTCTTTTCCAGTGTGTCAGGTCTACGCATCAGGTGGCCAAAGTGTTGGAGTTTCAGCTTCAGCATCAGTCCTTCCAATGAATATTCGGGATTGATTTCCTTTAGGACTGACTTGTTTGATCTCCTTACTGTCCAAGGGACTCCCAAGAGTCTTCTCCAGCACCACAGTTCAAAAGCACCGATCCTTTGGCACCTAGTCATCTTTATGGTCCAACTCTCACATCTGTACAGGACTACTGGAAAACATAGCTTTGACTAATCAGACCTTTGTCAGCAAAGTGATTTATATGTTTATGTAACTGAATCACTTTGCTGTACAGTTGAAACTAACACAATGTTATAAATTAACTATACATCAATTTAAGAAAAAAAATCTTAGACAACAGAGTCAGATATCAAAACATTTTTTCCCTACATTCCATTATGACTTTATCTACAATTTCTCTCTCTGGCCCAAGGAGCCACCCAAAAGACAGCCCCTCTGGTTGTCTGACTTCTCTCTCAGACTCATCTTTGAGCTCTTCTGAGCTTCTCCATCCCCTCCCTTTCAATCACCTTCCTACCATCCACGTTCTGACAGCCCTTCCCACTGTGCCCTCTAGAATCCTGTTCTTTCACCAACAAACTTTCCTACACCCTCTGCTTCTTCAGAGCATACTCAGGTTACTTCTTTGCCTTTATTAATGCTTGACAGTCCTCCAGGACTTTTCTTGCCACCTTCTGCAGGAAGGCTTCTCACTTCCCTACTCTCCACACACCACAGAACCAAGAGGTGGGGTTAGCATTGCCACTTCCACCCTTGTACAAAAATTGCTTCTCCTTTGGTCTCCAGACACACCACCTTCCATCCCTCTTATCAAGGACATCACTGACCTCCAATTGTTCCTCTGGCTCATGGTCATTCACGTTAGCCCTGTCCTGCCACCCTCCTGGTGCCTTTGGTAGCCATGTGGTTTCCTGATCCTTCAGTCCTTGGTCTCCTCTTCACTTTCCCTCCCATGGTCATACCTTGAACTTCTTAATCAGCCAGAACTAGTGCCTCTGTGATCTTAAAATCAAATATCCTATGCTGCCTGCTCCTTCACTGTCTTACTTGAGTTTTCTTATTTTCAAAATGGGTATCATGATAATAACTATTCATTCTTCACAGGAATAATGAGATAACACAAAAAACCCACCCTTTTGGGGTTGAGAGACAATAGGAGATCAGATGGTATTGGTTTACATTGCTTCAGGTCTTCTCATCACCTTCTCTTTCTTCCCTTGCATGTAGTAACGTGGACAGAGCACAAACTTAGAACCGGACAGATGTAGTTTTTAATCCTTGTTCTACACAGTTACTTGCTGTGTGACCTTATATAAATTATCTCATTTTTCTGACACATGCACCTCATTGTTATTTGTAGAAATAGTAATAATGTTGTGAAGATCAAATGAGAAAATGGGATAGCTACTGGAAAGCACCTGACTGAGTGCCAGGCACATAGTAAGCCCTCAATAAATAGGAAACACTGTGGTTGTAACAGAACCAAAAATACTCTTTTAACAACTGCCTTCCAAGAAGGATAAACTCTAACATACAGAGGTCCTTTTGTCCTGTTTAGGGCCTTGAGAAGCATGGATATGTAAGTGTGAGAGGAGAAGGGAGACACTAACTTGCTCAGTGCAAAAAAGGAAAGGAATTTGAAATTTACTTAGCAAAATGGGTGGGGGAAGTAATAAAGAGAGNAACTATTCATTCTTCACAGGAATAATGAGATAACACAAAAAACCCACCCTTTTGGGGTTGAGAGACAATAGGAGATCAGATGGTATTGGTTTACATTGCTTCAGGTCTTCTCATCACCTTCTCTTTCTTCCCTTGCATGTAGTAACGTGGACAGAGCACAAACTTAGAACCGGACAGATGTAGTTTTTAATCCTTGTTCTACACAGTTACTTGCTGTGTGACCTTATATAAATTATCTCATTTTTCTGACACATGCACCTCATTGTTATTTGTAGAAATAGTAATAATGTTGTGAAGATCAAATGAGAAAATGGTATAGCTACTGGAAAGCACCTGACTGAGTGCCAGGCACATAGTAAGCCCTCAATAAATAGGAAACACTGTGGTTGTAACAGAACCAAAAATACTCTTTTAACAACTGCCTTCCAAGAAAGATAAACTCTAACATACAGAGGTCCTTTTTTCCTGTTTAGGGCCTTGAGAAGCATGGATATGTAAGTGTGAGAGGAGAAGGGAGACACTAACTTGCTCAGTGCAAAAAAGGAAAGGAATTTGAAATTTACTTAGCAAAATGGGTGGGGGAAGTAATAAAGAGAGCTGGGAAGGGGAAAGGAAAAAAATGAGTAAGAAAATCAGTGTAAGGGTAGGTGCTGCATGGATAAAGGGTCAGAAGTAACCTTCCCATGACAGGTAAACAGAGGGTGTTTAAACACTGGAATGCATTATATGGGAGAAGTTGTTTGTTACACATATAATGTAATCATCTTCTGTGACTCTCAACACTTCACTAAAGGCCGTTACACTCAGGAATGCTTCCTGAGAGAGAAGAGTTGTACGAATGAGTGAGTAGGAAAATTGAGCAATGGGCTTTGTTCTTCTGAGTTGAAAAAGGAGAGTAGACGCAGAGACTATGGTAGCATTAAGTCTTTGCAGGATTTGAAGAAAACTTCAGGATGTCTTCCAACTGACAAGGGCAATAAAATGTATAAACTGAGGTTCAGACTCATTGCATTTAGATCTTAAAGGGGCAAGAAGGTCATATCTGACATTTGGGCTGTATCATTTGTGCCTCTCTATTGATTAGCAGGTGATTACCAGAGAGAATACAGAACAAATCATATTATATTGAGCTGTCTCCACTTCTAGATCTAAATGCTAAGTGAGAATAAGAAGAAAGAAAAAATTCTACCTTTGGCCTGGGATCAGACTGGCTAACAATCATAATCATTAAGACCTTAAAATATACTGGATTAACTCATATCTTTGTCTCATTTAGTCCTCAGTGCAATCATGCAAGGTATGGATTGCCATCCTCTTTCTATAAATGAGGAAATAAAAGTCAGAAAACTTAAATGACTTTCCAGGGTCACACATATGATAAATAGAAGAACCAGATTTGAATCAGGTCTGTCTGACTCTAAGTCGAGAGCTCTTTCTACTAGATTGCAGAATCATGGTTGCTTGGTGAACACCATTGGGGTTAAGAGATCTACAAACAAAATTTCCTTATATCTTTTCTAGTTGTCAGAGTAGTCAGCCTTCTCTAGCTCCTAGTTTGCACATGACATATACAAGTGATGCTTTTTATTGAATGAGAATCAATCACTTACCCTCATTTTACATCAACTATACTTCAATTTCAAAAAGGAAAAAAGAAAAGGAAAGAAGGTAATGAACTTCCAGATGTTCAAGTTGGATTTAGAAAAGGCAGAGGAACTAGAGATCAAATTGCCAACATCCACTGGATCATGGAAAAAGCAAAAGAGTTCCAGAAAAACATCTATTTCTGCTTTATTGATTATGCCAAAGCTTTTGACTGTGTGAATCACAATAAACTGGAAAATTCTGAAAGAGATGGGAATACCAGACCACCTGACCTGCCTCTTGAGAAACCTGTATGCAGGTCAGGAAGCAACAGTTAGAACTGGACATGGAACAACAGACTGGTTGCAAATTGGAAAAGGAGTAGGTCAAGCCTGTATATTGTCACCCTGCTTATTAGCTTCTATGCAGAGTACATCATGAGAAACACTGGGCTGGAGGAAGCACAAGCTGGAATCAAGATTGCCAGGAGAAATACCAATAACCTCCGATATGCAGATGACACTACCCTTATAGCAGAAAGTGAAGAGGAACTAAAAAGCCTCTTGATGAAAGTGAAAGAGGAGAGTGAAAAAGTTGGCTTAAAGCTCAACATTCAGAAAACGAAGGTCATGGCATCTGGTCCCATCACTTCATGGGAAACAGATGGGGAAACAGTGGCTGCCTTTATTTTTCTGGGCTCCAAAATCACTGAAGATGGTGATTGCAGCCATGAAATTAAAAGACACTTACTCCTCGCAAAGAGTCGGACACGACTGTGCGACTGAACTGAACTCCTTGGAAGGAAAGTTACGACCAGCCTAGACAGCATATTGAAAAGCAGAGACATTACTTTGTCAACAAAGGTCCATCTAGTCAAGGCTATGGTTTTTCCAGTGGTCATGTATGGATGTGAGAGTTGGATTGTGAAGAAAGCTGAGCGCCGGAGAATTGATGCTTTTGAACTGTGGTGTTGGAGAAGACTCTTGAGAGTCCCTTGGACTGCAAGGAGATCCAACCAGTCCATCCTAAAGGAGAGCAGTCCTGGGTATTCATTGGAAGGACTGATGTTGAGGCTGAAACTCCAATACTTTGGCCACCTCATGCGAAGAGTTGACTCATTGGAAAAGACCCTGATGCTGGGAAAGATTGAGGGCAGGAGGGCAAGGGGATGACAGAGGATGAGATGGTTGGATGGCATCACCGACTCAATGGACATGGGTTTGGGTAGACTCCAGGAGTTGGTGATGGACAGGGAGGCCTGGCATTCTGCAGTTCATGGGGTTGCAAAGATTCAGACATGACTGAGCAACTGAACTGAACAGAAGGCAGTACCTTAAGTGTGGATGTCACTTGGAATGTTCAGATCTTTACAAGGTTCAGATCTGTACCCCAGTGTGAGTCCCTCATAGCCAGCCTAGGAATGTAGATCTGCTGGTGAGTCAAGCGTTTTTCTCTGACCTCTTCATCGGGTTGCCTCATATAACAGAGAAACTGGTGCAGGTGCCTGGAAATCACCAGAATGCATAAAGCAGCTCTAGAAACATAAGGTTCATGAGAGCAGTGGTGGAAGACAGGGCTGGAAAGAGAAGCAGAGGCTGGCTGGTCTAAGGCCTTGGAAATCACATTATTGGGAATTTACTTTACAAGCAAAAGGTTTGAAGAAATGGATTAACCTGGTTATATATGCATGTACGAAAAACAGCTCTGGGGCTTTGTGGGTTGCTCAGGGGTAAAGAATCTGCCTACCAAAGTAAGAGATCCAGTTTAATCCCTGGGTCAGGAAGATCCCCTAGAGGAGGAAATGGCAACCCACTCTACTATGCTTACCTGGAGAATCCCATGGGCAGAAGAGCCTGGCAGGCAATAGTCCATGGAGTCTCAAAGAGTCAGACTTGGCAGCACACACACATACTCGCACAGGCTGCAAATTACATTAGAAGAAAAGAAAGATAGCTCTGACTGTGGTGGGTGTGATAGATGGAGTGGCAAGGGTAGGGAGCAGGGAGAAAGGAGAGAGGGAACCCAGTTAGAGATCGATATAATAATCCAGATGAGAGATGAAGAGGACCAGAACTCATGTCAATGCAAGGGGAAAGTGGGAAGTAGAGGGATCCAGTGTGTGTTTAGGAGCTGGTGGCAGATTAAATGTATGATGTTGGGGAAAGGGACTCTGCAGAAACAACCAGGTAGACAGTGGAGCCAGTCACTGGTAATGCGAATGGAGAAGTTCCTTCAGGTTATGTTTTCCTGCATAACAATCACTCCCCAAAGTTCAGTGGGTTAAACAGCAATAATTTATTATTTCTCACAATTCTGTGGGTGGCTGGATGGGTTCATTTGCAGATTTTGTTAATATCTCAGATCATTTGTGAGCAGCATTCAGCTGGAAGGTCACCCCTAGGTCTGGCAGTTGATGCTGGCTGAGGGCTGAGTGCCATAGTTTTTTCCCAGGAGGCTTCTAATCCACTGGCAGGCCAGACCAGTTCACATGGTGGTCTCGGGGCAGTGTTCCAAGAGAGCAAGGCAGAAGACACAATCTGAGGCCTAGCCTCAGAAACTGCAAAACATCCCATGTGCTGCATTCTTTTGGCCAAATCAAGTCACAAGCCTGGCCCAGATTCAAAGGGCTTTTATTGGGAAGAGCAAAGTCACTTTACAAAGAGGCATAAATAGAGATGGGAGAAATCTGTGGCCTTTAACCAGTCTACCACAGGGGTAGGAACAGATTTGGATAATAAGAAAAATGGTTAAGTATTTCAAACACCACTTCTTGCGCTAATCAGCCCTTCTTTCTTCTCTGTGCTTCAGCCTTTTCATTTGTAAAATAAATGAAAATGTGCAGTGAGGACACTGCCCCATCACTGGGGCACACTGCTGTCCCCATGGGTGGAATCACACACACACACAGCATTCAGCATGTGAATAGTCAGAACCCAGGTCCCACCCACCACCCCTCTCTCTTGCCCATCCTACCAATCCTTCACCAAAACCTATCTGTACTACTTCCTGAGAGTGCTCCATTCCATCCCTTCCTTGCTGCTGCATGACCACAGCCTTCTCACTGGCCTAGACCCGCAGTAGCCTCCAAACTTCTCTTGTAACCACACTCCAGCACTGCAGCAGAGGACTCTTCCTAACCCAGCTTAAATCTGTTTAATATGTGTATATGGCCTCTTGTGGTCTGGCCCCTATGACCTTCTAGTCTCATTAGTGGACACTACCCCATCTCTCCCTAAGCTCCAGCAACATTAAATTACTTTTAGTTCCCAGAGTGTGACCTGTTCCATAACATTGCCTTGAATTTGTCTCAGTTTCTCCCACTACCTTGAATTCACTCATTCATTCATTCCCTCACCCACACAGCAAATAGTCCCTGATCCAAGATGCTCAGGGTCCATGCAAGATAGCAGGTTTTGAGACCCACTGACCTGAGTTCACAAAAGCATAGGCCAAGCTGCAACCCAACATGATCTCCTAGATCATTCTTAGAAGGGGTCAGGGATATTTGCTGAATAGATAGGCATATAGATATTCACAAAAGATTTCTCACATCTACCATCTCATTCAACTTTCACATAAACTTATGAAGCAGGGATTAATTCATGCCATCCTGGATGAGAGGAAGAACTAAGTAGCCGATGGTTTCTTAGCTACTGAAAGTAGGGAAAGCCAAGATTCAAATCAGCCACATTTGGCAAGACGTGGCTATTTTCTCACTGTGGAACACATCAATGGGGAGAACCCTAAGCATTAGGCCCCATGCTGGGATGCAGCGTTGAGACTTAAGCTGAGTCTTCACGGATAAGTAGGAGTTAAATTTAGGGAGAAAGAAACTAAGCAGAAGGGCAGGCATGAGCCAAGGTCCAAAGGTATGAAATTATTCAAAGGCTTCAGGGAACTTCAGGGATTGTAAGTCTCGGGAAGCACAGACATGATGAGCAAAGTACAGGTGATGAATGAGGTAGGAGGGTAAATCAGAGCCAGAGGTCAGCCAGGGCCTGGGGGGCCATGCTGAGGATGAGGGACTCAAAGATCAGGGCAATGTGGCTGTTACATTGCTTTCTCCAGAGGGAACACTTGGTCCACTTTATACTTTACAAAGAACTCAGCTTGGAGGATAATTACTTTACAATACTGTTATGGTTTTTAGAAAGAACTCAGTTTATACAGTGGAAATGGATCAGAGGTTCTAAGATACAGAGGACAAGGAAACCAGAGAGAAAGCTGGTGCAGTGACTTTAAAAGAAATTATGAGGGGACTTCCCTGATGATCCAGTGATTAAGACTCCATGCTTCCACTGCAGGCGGCACAGACTCCATTCCTGGCTGGGCAGCTAAGATCCTACAGGCCATGATATGTGACCAAAAAAAGAGAGAATGAGCTTGAGCTGGGAGATGCAGTGGGACATAAAAGGATGAAAAAGATAAGATCTGGCAACTAACTGGATATAGATGGGGGAAAAGAAATGGAGGCAACTAGGGGAGTTTTGTGGTCTGAGTGGTGCCATTCCCTATGAGAATGGGAAGAGAAGTGACAGACACATGGGAAGTGGGGTCCAGAAGAAGGGGAACAAGAGCCCAGTGGTAAGAGCAGCAACTGAACTGGAAATGATTATTCATAAATGTCCTTATTAATTTTATTTAGTTTTAAGCATGCCAACCAGAGGATCAGATGGTTGGATGGCATCACTGACTCAATGAACATGAGTTTGAGCAAACTCCAGGAAATAGTAAAGGACAGGGAAGCCTGATGTGCTACAGTCCATGGGGTCACAAAGAATTGGACATGACTTAGGGCCTGAATAACAACAATCAGCATCTCAGTCAGGCCTTTCCCACAAAGCCCAGAAGCAGAATCTAGCACTATCAACTCCTTCATCTCTGCCTCCCCTGCCCTCTGGGCCTTCCTTTCCCTGTTAGAGAATATTTAGTCCATAATTTGACACAGACAATGACTAGACAGCATCCTGCTACCAGGGTTTTGGCTCAAAATCT
Source organism: Redunca redunca (assembly GCA_006410935.1). Lineage (NCBI taxonomy): Eukaryota > Metazoa > Chordata > Mammalia > Artiodactyla > Bovidae > Redunca > Redunca redunca. Next base: position 504,539 of record SJYQ01005243.1, read on the forward strand.
AATTAAGGTTTTACTGGGGAGCTAAATGAACCTCAGATCATCCTTCCCCCACCACCCAACAAAGGCACACCTTCTGTAGCCTTGGGATGCTCACTTCCAAGGATGCAGAGACAATCTCTTCCAAGGCAGATTGCTTTGTCTTTGGACAACTCTTGTTGTCATGAAAATCCTCTTCTTTACTGGCATCTGCCTGTTCATATCGTTCATCCTCTGCAACTGGTCCTTCATCATTATGTCATTTACTCATTCTTTCTACAAAGATTTGTTTGTATGTGCTAACACTTAGTGTTTCTGGCACAGAGTACACAAATGTGAACTAAACAGACAGAACCCTTGCTCATATGAAGGTTATGAATCCTAGAAGGACAGACAAACAGTAAATAAGGAAATAAAATCTAACATAATTCAGTTAGTGATGAGCACATTTAAGGAAATAGTCCAATAAGGTGATGGGATAGAAAATGACTGGCTGGGGGTGGTTTAGTCTCTGGAGCCATGCCTGATTCTTGTGACCCCATGGACTGTAGCTTGCTCAGCTCCTCTCCTCATGGGATTTCCCAGGCAAGAATACTGAACTGGGTTGCCATTTCCTTCTCCAAGGGATACTCCTGACCCAGGGATTGAACCTGCATCTCCTGTATTGGCAGGCAGATTCTCTATTGCTGAGCCAAGAAAGCCCAAAAGTGACTAGGGGAGGGGCTATTTTAGAAAGAAAGTCTCTCTAAGGAAGTGACATTTGAGTTGAGACCTGATAGAAGAGGAGTCAGCCTGTTTTAGGGATGAGGCACTTAAGGGGCAGAGAGGACAGAAGATTCTCTGAGAATGAGACGATGGCTAACTGATCTCACCAAAGCCTCCCCCTCTTGCAGAGTGTTTACATGGCATTGGCTCAGTTATGGTCAGTGGCTGGTGGTTTTGTGTCTACAAGCCCACTCTAGGGACAAAATCCCCCTCAGTCTCATCAGTTATTACTCACAACTGACCGGTCCTCTTTCTGAACCATTTCTGTTAAATAGGGGGATTTAATTAAAATGAACTCAAAGGCTTTCTAAGATGACCAGTGAGGGATAATCAAAAGGACATACACTTTGGAATCAGAGAGTTTGTTGTTAATGTTGTTTAGTTGCTAAGTCATGTCTGACTCTTTTGCAACACCATGGACTGTAGTTCAAATCCAACTTTCACCATTTGCTAATATGTGATTGAAGTACTGTTGATCATACAGGTTGCTGATCTGTAAAATGGGGGTCAGAATTATTTCATTGGCTCCTTAAAAGAGTTCAATAAAAAAATGTATGTTCAATCAATCAAGTGTATGTAATTTAGGGGATGCTCAATAGGATATTCAGTAACATCAGATACTTTTAGGGATCTGACAACTCTTACAACTAGGTATATCATGCTTGCCAATGACTTCTCTCATCAAATACATGTCTAGGGAACTTAAGAACAGTTGCCACTTTCTTAGAAGCTATAAAGTATCAGGTTGCCTCTCTAATCTTGGGAAAATATCTGTGTCCTCTTTCTCAGAGGGCTTGCTGAAGGATACTGCTCAGGCTGCCTTGTGACCATTTGCAAAAGTTCAGTCTCATATTCCCCCTTGTGCTTGAAAACGGAAATGCATTCTCTCCTGACTGATCAGTCTTCAGTCCGGCCTGAATATAAGGGCTAAAAGGAAGGGGTAAGCACTTAACTTAAGGAAACTTAAGCACTTAAGGAAAGATATACCCATCTGAATGCAGAGTTCCAAAGAATAGTAAGGAGAGATAAGAAAGCCTTCCTCAGAGTACAATGCAAAGAAATAGAGGAAAACAATAGAATGGGAAAGACTAGAGATCTCTTCAAGAAAATTAGAGATTCCAAGGAACATTTCACGCAAAGATGGGCACAATAAAGGACAAAAGCTGTATGGACCTAACAGAAGCACAAGATATTAAAAAGAGGTGGCAAGAATACACAGAAGAACTATACAAAAAAGATCTTAATGATCCAGATAACCATGATTGTGTGATCACTCACCTAGAGCCAGACATCCTGGAGTACGAAGTCAAGTGGACCTTAGGAAGCATCACTACAAACAAAGCTAGTGGAGGTGATAGAATTCCAGCTGAGCTATTTCAAATCCTAAAAGACGATGCTTTAAAGCGCTGTACTCAATGTGCCAGCAACTTTGGAAAACTCATCAGTGGCCACAGTTTTCATTCCAATCCCAAAGTAGGGCAATGCCAAAGAATGTTCAAACTATCACACAATAGCACTCATTTCACATGCTAGCAAAGTAATGCTCAAAATTCTCCAGGCCTAGCTTCTTCCATGGATAGACCTAAACAAAGGAAAGAACTGAAAAAATCAGTGATGTTTATTGCATGATAGGATAAATGCAACCTCATTAACAAATTCAGCCAAGTCCTTTTCTCTCTATATTCATCTCCCACCACCAATCCCCTTGATCCTTGTTCTCTGGATATACAGAATGACTTACAACTCCCAGAACCTGCCTTACAACTCAGCATTTTGCATAGGCCTTTGTTTCTACATCCAGTGCCTTCCTGAGTACTCCTCCTTTATAAAGAAGACTCCTTGTATCTATCTCATTCTTATTTGGAGGGAATTTAATCACTCCCTCCTTTGTACTACTTCTGGACCTTAGGATTGCAGTTGGTACATGATAGCTAAAGTAAAATGTTCAGCCCTAGGAAACTGGGCCCATGCTTTAATACAAGTATTCATTTATGGTATACTCATGGATTAAGGAGCCAGGCAGGCTGCAGCCCATGGGAGTTGCAGAGGAGTCAGACACCACCTAGCGACAAGGCACACATGCACAGGCATAGCTGAAGGTTCTGAGCACCGGGATTTCCTTAGTGGTTCAGTGGTTAAAACTCCATGCTCCCAGTGCAGGGAGCCAGGGTTCGATCCCTGGTCAGGGATCCTATGAGTGCATGCTAAGTCGCTTCAGTCATTTCTGACTCTTTGCGACCCTATGGACTGTAGTCTGCCAGACTCCTCTGTCAATGAGATTCGCCAGGCAAGAATACTGGAGCAGGCTGCCATGCCCTCTTCCAGGGGATCTTCCCGACCCGGGGATCAAATCCATGACTCTTAGGTCTACCTGCATTGGCAGGGGTTGTTTAGCACTCGCACCACCTGGGAAGCCCAGATCCTGTGCGCCACAACTAAAACCCAGTGCAGCGAAATAAAAAGAAAATAAAGATACTGAGCACTCATTTCAGTTCAGTTCGGTCACTCAGTCGCGTCCGACTCTTTGTGACCCCATGAATTGCAGCACGCCAGGCCTCCCTGTCCATCACCAACTCCCGGAGTTCACTCAGACTCACGTCCATCGAGTCCGTGATGCCATCCAGCCATCTCATCCTCTGTCATCCCCTTCTCCTCCTGCCCCAAATCCCTCCCAGCATCAGAGTCTTTTCCAATGAGTCAACTCTTCTCATGAGGTGGCCAAAGTACTGGAGTTTCAGCTTTAGCATCATTCCTTCCAGAGAAATCCCAGGGCTGATCTCCTTCAGAATGGACTGGTTGGATCTCCTTGCAGTCCAAGGGACCCTCAAGAGTCACAGTTCAAAAGCATCAGTTCTTCGGTGCTCAGCCTTCTTCACAGTCCAACTCTCATATCCATACCTGACCACAGGAAAAACCATAGCCTTGACTAGACAGACCTTAGTGGGCAAAGTAATGTCTCTGCTTTTGAATATACTATTTATGTTGGTCATAACTTTTCTTCCAAGGAGTAAGCGTCTTTTAATTTCATGGCTGCAGTCACCATCTTCAGTGATTTTGGAGCCCAAAAAAATAAAGTCTGACCCTGAGCACTAGAAATACAATAATAAGCAAGCCAGATACAGTCCCCAGTCTCACAAAACTTACACTCTAGTAAGGCAGACATTCACAACTAATCACATCAGTAATAACCATTGTGATCATTGTTTTGAAGGGAAAGTGATGGGAAATATAAAAGAAAGAGCTGTATTGGTGCTGAGATCATGGAATATTTCACAAAGCAACATTTAGGTGGGATTTCTGAAGAATCAGTTGGGCAAATATATGGGGAAGGACACTCGAAATAAAGGGAAAAGCGTGTATAAAGACCATTGAGTAACTTGGAAAAATGGAAAGAAAACCAGCGTGGCTGGAATTTGTGATAGAATGAGAGAATGACATGCAGGGCAGCTGGAGAGAGACTTGGGAGCCAAATTATACCACCCATTTAAACAACATTATTGATTTTGGACTTTGTCCTGGAACTAATGGAGGAGAGTCAGCAAAGAGTATCAAGCATGAAAAATGAAACAATCAGAACTCTGTTATAAAGAGAGCAGTCCCTGTGGAGAACATCTGGAGAGAGGGGCAAGGATGGATGCAAGGAAACCACCTAAATAGCTATTCATTTATTTAGCCATCTCATTAATATTTATTGAATGTCTACCACATGCCAGATTCTATACTACGCCTTGCTGCTGCTGCTGCTGCTGCTGCTGCTAAGTTGCATCAGTTGTGGCTGACTCTGTGTGACCCCATAGATGGCAGCCCACCAGGCTCCTCTGTCCCTGGGATTCTCCAGGCAATAACACTGGAGTGGGCTGCCATTTCCTTCTCCAATACATGAAAGTGAAAAGTGAAAGTAAAGTTGCTCAGTTGTGTTCAACTCTTAGTGACCCCATGGACTGTAGTCTACCAGGTTCCTCCGCCCATGGGATTCCCAGGCAAGAGTACTGGAGTGGGGTGCCATTGCCTTCTCCAGTACTACACCTTAAGGATACAGCAATTAACAAGATGGATAAAAGCCCTACCTGATGGACAGTACACTGTAAAAGTCTAGGTGACAAATGCTGGTGGTTTAGACAATGGTGGTGATGATAGGGATGAAGAAGAGTGTGTTAGTAAGCCTGGGTTGCCATCATCCAGTACCACAGACTATGTGGGTTAACAACAGATTTGTTTTCTCACAGTTCTGAAGGCTAGAAGTCTGAGATCAGGATTGATTTCTTAAGGCCTCTCTGCTTAGCTTATACTCACTCCAGTGTTCTTGCCTGGAGAATCCCAGGGACGGGAGAGCCTGGCGGGCTGCCGTCTATGGGGTCGCGCAGAGTCGGACATGACTGAAGTGACTTAGCAGCAGCAGCAGCAGCTTATCTTATAGAGAACCATCTTCTCCTTGGTCTTCACGTGCTCTTCCCTGTGTGTGTCTATGTCCTAATCTCTTCCTCTGAGAATATAAGTCATATTGGATTAGGACCTACCCATATGACCTCATTTTAACTTAATTACTTCTCTAAAGGTCATATCTCCAAATACAGTCACATTCAGAGGTTGGGGGTTAGGTCTCCAACATATTAATTTGGAGGTAGATACAATTCAGCCTATAACAAGGATTTTAAAAATATCTAGGAAAACGAATGAACAATAATTGATGATTAAGGAGTAAGAGAGAAGGAGATGTCAAGGATGGGTCTCAGGTTGCCTGTATGCTCAGTCCTTAAGTCGTGTCCGACTCTTGTGACCCACCCCCATGGACTGTAGCCTGCTAGGCTCCTCTGTCCATGGGATTCTTCAGGCAAGAATACAGGAGTGGGTTGCCATTTCCTTCTCCAGGGTCTCAGGTTTCTAGCATGTAAAATAATAGGGTGATGCTATTGACTTATTTGATAAGGAACATTGAAAGAAAGTTCACTGTTCACCAGGATCCATTTCCTGTTTTTCAGTAGTTGTGGTTCTCTTGGAGTACTGAAGCAATGTACAAAAATATATAGTTTGGCCAGAAGCATATCACAATATTTATTGGCACATGATATCAAATACACGGAGGAGAGATTGGATCATCCATGCAAGTCTGAATGAGAAAGAGCTTTCAAAAATGACTTTATCAGCCAAATTTTCCTCATTCACTTCCAATCTCATATCTCCTACCATTATCTTAGCAGGAACCATTTAGGTGAAGTTGCCAAAGCCAAAGTGTAACATGTAGAATGTTAAAAGAATGAGGTGAGGAAAGCTTGACCATATGTGTGCTAAGTCTCATCAGTCATGTCTGACTCTTTGCAACCTATGGACTGTAGCCCGTCAGGCTCCTTTTGTCCGTGGGATTCTCCAAGCAAGAATACTGGAGTAGGTTGCCATTTCTTTCTCCAGGGGATCTTCCCGACCCAAGGATGGAACCCAGATCTCTTATGTCTCCTGCACTGGCAGGTGGGTACTTTACCACTAGCACCCCCTGGGAAGTGGATCAGGCTAAATAGCACATAAGTCCACAGATGGTTTGTTTTTAGAGAAGAAATACCAATGCTTATTTATGTTTGCACAGGAATAACCCAATAGGGACAGAGAGATTAATTATATAAGAGAGAAAAGGGAACATTTACAGAAAAAAAAAAGTCTGAAGACAGGGAGAGGATGACTCCAGAACTCAATTAGCCTCTGAAAAGTAGAAATTGGGCTTCGCAGGTGGTGCTAGTGGTAAAGAATCCGCCTACCAATGCAGGAGAAGCAAGAGACCCAGGTTCAATCCCTATATCAGGAGGATCCCCTGAAGTAGGCAATGGCACCCCACTCCAGTGTTCTTGCTTGGAAAATTCCATGGGCAGAGGAGCCTTTTGTGCTGTAGTCCATGGGGTTGTAAAGAGTCGGACACTACTGAGTGACTGAGCACGGGACAGAAGTAGAAAATATCTCTTTCACTGGAATAAAAGGGTAGGATAAAAGGATGAGACAGATGCAGAGGTGTGTAGATTTACCAGTAAAAAGTTGAGGGAGTTATATTAGAAGATCTGGATAAGGTTAAAGTATAATGGAAGATACTGATCAGTTAGGTTGAAAGGATAAACAGTTGATTGTAATCAGAGAATATTTCTAAATTCAGGGTTTCAAAGGTAATAGAGTTTTGAGTGATAACACGATGAGACCATTGGAGTGGGTGGGTGGCTGAAATAGAGTGGAGGTTATTGATGATAAGGAGGTCAAATAAATAAGAGGCCAAGGTAATAGATGATGGTTTTTCATGGATTTTCATGAAAGTGGAAAACCAAACTTCAGTTGACTTAACCAATTGGAATATCAGCTCATACATCTTGAGGGCACAAAGGGGGATACAAGGTTGACTTAATCCACTGCTCCAACCATGTTTCACTTCAATTTTTTCAGTATTTCATCCCCTTCATGTGTTGGTTTCACACTCCATCTAGTAGCAAGTAAGACTATCCTGTGAGACCTCTCAGAATTTCTAAAATATTAATTTGAGTTATACATCATTCCAAGAGATAAATTGTTATCCAAACTTATTTAATCATGGGAAGTCTTTCTAGGGGCCCTAGTGTTGCATGGAATATACTTTGGGAAATGCTGCTATAACCTTGTTAAGCAACAGTTATTGACTCCTACAGTGGCTAGCCACAGAAGCTTATATTCTGGTTTATGTAAGAAAAAAAAAAAAAAAGAATTTGTTAAACAACACTGACTAGATCACAAACTACCTGGGGATGCTGGAGTACCAGGCTTGGGGGTATACACTGAAGACTTGCTGAGGAAGACACAATTGCTGTCACCATTAAGCACTAAGTTTGTACTGCTGACACCACTAGCCTCCAACCCTGGACAGCTCTATGGGCACTATGACCACCACTACCCCAAGAACTCAGTCTTCCTACAAGTGGTGTTATCTTGTGCATGAAAGTGTACCTACTTGGGTGAGCTGGGGTCATTTGCCTATAGTCTAGCTGCAAAGGGGGCTGGGAAAGCAATTATCTGGTATTTCCAATTTCTAAAATGGAAAGAGGGTCCCACCTCCCTCCAAAACTTAAAAGGTAAAGGATTTTTAGAACCTAAGAAAGATAATTTAATGCAACAGCTAAAAATAATTTTTAAATATCTATATAATATACTAATTTCTTTGCCCAACCTGAACTATATTATTTCTCACCTAGTCATATTTAAACTTAAAAATACCTCAATATAAAGCAACTCAAAATACAATTACCCACTCACCAAAAGTGGTACAACCCAAAGTCTCATCACTTACATCAGTTACAAATGTAGAACTTCTAAGTGATATTTTTGGAATATGATTTAGATATGACATCTTGTCTAAAATATGTGTGTATGTATGCATGCATGTATGTACATATTTGGCCGTGCTGGGTCTCAGTTGCATCAAGTGGGATCTTTAGTTGCAGCATGTGGACTCTTAGTTGTGACACGTGGGGTCTAGTTTCCTGACCAGGGATCAACCTCAGGCTCCCGGCATTGGTAATGCAGAGTCTTAGCTACTGGACCACCAGGGAAGTCCCCTGTTTATATGATATCTTAATTAGGAAGTTCACCACTATAATAAGCAAGGTCCTGTTGTAGATAATAGGAACCATGCTAGCTATTTTTAATCAGAAAGCATTTAACACAGGGAATTAGGTACTGAAATGATCAGAGGAACACACATTAGCCTGGTCCCCAAGGAAGGACTCCAAGAAAATCGTCATCTGTCCTGACATGGGAAATGAAACTTGACATCAATCTGGCAGGTAGAGAATCAGGAATCTGCTAAGGTTCTGGTTCTGGAATCACACCATCTTGGCCATCACGTAATCTTAGCCATCATCTGGAATTAAGGAAGCTGTTGTCCCCGTGGAACACACTATGATAGCTATTAATACAACCTGAAATCAGGAAGCTGCTGCCAGAACAGTTGACTCCAGGGCAACGTCACACCTGTAGTCACACCAGCAAAATGGAAGTCTCACACTCTGCAACTCTTCCCCAGCAGTTCCATCTTCAGATCTCACATGCAAGCATCACTGTTAAGTGTGTTCACTGCTCAGAAAATACTGAGTGAGACAGCATGATGGCAGGTAGGGCGGTCAGCAAGTGGTACAGATGGTGGTACCAAAGCAGAAACTTGGTGGAAGGGAATTCCAGATTAGGATTCCAATAAAATTAGATCACTGCTTCATCTGAGATCAAAGGGATCCAGTGTAATTAAACTGACACGAGGGGGAATTCCCTGGCAGTCCAACAGTTAGGACTCAGTGCTTTCACTTCCAGGGGCACAGGCTCAACCCCTGGTCAGGGAACTATAAGCCTACAAGCCGAGCAACATGCCTCCCCCAACCCTTAAACAAAGCAAAACAACAAAAACCTGACAGGAGGTACCTTGCTGGAGTGTCTGAATCGTGTCACCAAGTCTAGAGATTCAGGATTGTTTGCTGCAACTGAGAGTTGGGCACTCAGCAGTGACAGGTGGCAGGTTGTATAACTGTGATCGGCGGCCCTGATGTTCATGGCCTAGGATGGCACAGGAGAGCTACCCAATGAAGGGAACAGAAGTGGTGCTGAGGAGCTGGAAGGGCCACCTAGAAGGGCCTTACTGACAAGATAAAGGGGCCAAGTGCATGGACTGAATACTGGAGGCTGATAAAATAGACATCCCAGCAGATGCCTTCATGGAAAGTTGTGCCAAGACCAGGTAGCATACATTATACCTCAGAAGATGCTAGCCTGGGCAGTGTCTCTTATCTGAGATCCTGACATCATATAACTCTCTGAGACTTAATGCCATCCAGGCGAAGAGGAAAAAGAAATCCTGAAGTTGACCTAGTTTAAACCTCAAATAACCTAAAAAATCTTGAACCTGATTTTAAAAGGTTTCGCTGTCTTCATGCAAAATGACAGTTTAAAGAGGAATTGTTATTGGAATATACAATTGTTTCTCTTTTTCTGTAACTGTATTCGTTGGTTTGAAGATTTATACTTGCTACACAGCCTAAGTCATTGATGCAATCCTTGAGTTGGTTGACTTGAATACAAATTCCCTAGTATGGTGTAGTAGTTAAAGGCATAGATACAGGGGCCAAATTGCTCGCATTCAAATACCAGCTCTGATCCCAGTAGCTTAGGTGAATTACTTACCCACTGTGTGCCTCCATATCCCTATCTATTATTTTATAAACCACAGATGATGATGGAAATAGAACAAAATCCATCAGGTTACTGTTAGGATAAAATGAGTTAATGTGACTGGAGGATTTAAAACCGTTCCTAGCACACAGTGCTGTATAAATATTTGCACCTTCAGCTGAAGAATGTTTGAAACCTGTAGTCTTGAAACTTCTATGGTTGCATGATCCCTGAAAGAATTTTGGAAAACTATGTACTTTCAAGTTGATATCTAAAAGTGTCACCATTTAAATAATTGCAAAGGACATAATTTTTACTGTACTGTAAATATTAACATTTAGAAAAAGTTGTTATGTCACTTAAAAAATATATATCCATTAGAGCCTAAGTACCACAGGAATTTTATATCCACTTACCCACTTAATTTTTTTCTACCTTATTCACTTAAAATTAATAGATGGGCAGGCTCTTAACAGTTGGGAATTTTACATCATTCTTTTTTTTGAATTTTTATTTCACTTATTCACAGAATTATAAACTAACACAATATATTTATTGGAGTAGGAAATGGCAGTACATTCTAGTATTCTTGCCTGGAAAATTCCATGGAAAGAGGAGCCTGGTGGGCTGCAATCCATGGAGTCATGAAGAGTTGGAGATGACTGAGTGAGCACAAAGGATTTATATGTTTAAAACTCCCTTACTGATCATCACCATGTCATACCTCCCTATAGTAAATATATATATTTAATTGGAATTAAAATGCTAAAATTTTCTTTGGCTATAAGAATCTAAGATATGTTAGACAATTTTTGTACCCTACTTTACAACCTCTTGATCTTTTTCCTGCTTTGGCAGTCACTGTGGTAACCAGCTACATTCGGAGGTTGAGGACACCACCATAAAGCTGCATTCCCTTGTCTCTCGTTTTATGCTTCCATGGCTCTTTGTTGCCTCTGTCTGTTCTTCCAGGAAATCAGCTCCTCGGTGCAACTCTGGACAAATGAGGTAACCAGCTCAATAACATACTCTACTTTGGTTCTCCCTCCTGTGCTTCACTTTTACCAGTCCCTCATTCCTGTTCCTTAGAATCTCTTCCTAAAATATATTACCTGTATAGGCCTTATCTCAGGCCCTGCTTTTAGGGGAACTTAAGCTAAAATCTCAGAGTTAAAATTTTTCTTTCAGATCCAGCTATTGTTACAAGAATTACTCTTAGTATGTCAATCAAAACAACACACATTACAAATTATAATAATTAACACTGAAGTTTTATTAAAACTTTAATAAAACTACATCTCAGTGACATGACTTTTTAAAAATGTCATCATCTATCTGTGGGAAGAACATTACTTACAGCTATAACGAGACAGGATTCAGCATTAACTTTTTTATATCGCGTATTCGCAAAATGTTAAAAAAAATTTTCAAACAGATTCTGCTGCTGCTAAGTCGCTTCAGTCGTGTCCGACTCTGTGCGACCCCATAGATGGCAGCCCCCCAGGCTCCCCCGTCCCTGGGATTCTCTAGGCAAGAATACTGGAGTGGGTTGCCATTTCCTTCTCCAATGCATGAAAGTGAAAAGTCAAAGTGAAGTCGCTCAGTCGTGTCCGACTCTTAGCGACCCCATGGACTGCAGCCCACCAGGCTCCTCCGTCCATGGGATTTTCCAGGCAGGAGTACTGGAGTGGGGTGCCATTGCCTTCTCCATCAAACAGATTCTAAGCATATGCAAAAGTTTTAGCTTATTAATAAGGACCAGCAAGATGCAATTCAAAGTTGAAATAAGATTATTAAATCAGATACAAAACTGGTTAATGGACCTATCTTCTCCCTGGGAAAGAAATCATTTGCTTATTAGTTTTCTGTAAGTTAACATATAACTCTATAAAAGTGGTAAAATATCTGTACCCTAATTCATAGTAAATCAAGGACTTCCCTGGTCATCCAGTTAAGAATGGATGGTTAAGAATCTGCCTTGTAGTGAAGGGTTGAGAGTTCGATCCCTGGTCAGCAAACTGAGCTCACATGCTACAGAGCAACAAAGCCTGAACGCTGCAAGGAAAGATCCAGCATGATGCAATGAGGATCCCTCATCCCACAGCTAAGACCTACACAGCCAAGTTAATAAATATTTAAAAAAACAGTAAATCAAACTAAGCTATATTCTCTCAGAGTCAGTTAACCTTTTAGGCAGGCTTGTTACAACAATGCTCTGTGCTTGCCTGCTCAGTCACTAAATCATTTTGTGACCCATGTAGCCCGCCAGGCTCCTCTGTCTGTGGGATTTCCCAGACAAGAATACTGGAGTGGGTTGCCATTTTTTAAAATTCTCTGATTTACTCATTTAATAAATATTTATTTACTAAATAACTCCTTTGTGTCAGACATTTCAAGAATCTTGTCATATACCCCGAATAATACTGATGAAGTACTTGCCTTCCTGCAGCTTACATTCTCAAAGAAAGAGGTAGAGAATGAACTTGTAACTTCAGCATAGTTATGAACAGTGCCTCTGTCACTCAGTGTTCCAGTAGAGGTGATACCTTTTAAGATCCCTCTTTTTATAGTGTTGAAATAATACACCGGGTAAAGAGAAAGAGAGTATGGGGGAGGGTAGGCTGTGACTATTAATAAAGCCCGTGAAGCTTTAATGAGAAATGATGGAGCAAAGCCTGTAGATAGCACAGGGAAGAGTGGCCCAGGCAAACGCGGCAGCAAATGCAGACTCCGATGCAGGGAGGCCCCAATATTTTCTAATGTTAATATTATTTCCTTGAAGGAGGGAGGAAAGGCTTTAAGCAGGGGAGCGACATGGTCACATCTGTGTTTTAGAAAGATTACTCTGGGGGAGGTTAAGGAGGATAGATGACAGGAGAGAATATCAGAGGCAAGTAGTCAAGTCACAGGCTGTTAACAGTAAATAGGAAGTAGAAAAGGCCTGCCCTGTACAAAACAGTGACAGTGAGGATGGAGGGAATTTGGGTATTTGAAAAGTAGAATAGATAAGCTCTGATGTCCATTAAAATGTGGGAGATGCAGGTGTGGGAACAGCCCTAGATAGAGCTCTTGGATTGGGCCCTCAAGGTTAGTTTTCTTCCTGAAGTGCTCTTCCTCCACTCCCAAATAAGAAAAAGGCCATCACAACACATTTCCTTTTAAAGTTTTATTAAAGTTTAATGGAACAATTAATATTTTTTCTTTTTTTGTTGTTAATCCCAGTACAAAAATACAGTTGACGACTTGACAAAAATGGCTCCATCTAGGGCTAGAAGGTTTCTTCAACAGTTAACGGGGGAAAAGAAAGCATGCTTCCAGCTGGGGCCAGTCCAGAGTACACAGCCATTCCTGCACACGCATGCGCGCAGACAGGGGAGCCAAGCCAGAGAAGAGGAAGGAAGTTGCAGGCATTCAGGAAGAAGCCCAAGATTATTCCCAGGAGAAAAAGAAGAGACAGGCTGAGCTCCTTGGTGGGCAGAATTACAGCTTTACAGTTAGAATTTGTTGTCTTAAATAATAAGCTCTTTCTGCAATTTTTAACATTATAGAGAAGATGCTTCTGGTCTCTTTTCACCACCAAGGTGAGTTAAGCAGGAGGAAATGGAAAGATTCAAATACTGCAGTGTGAGGAGTAAATCTCCAAATGGCTCAAGTTTTATGTCAAAAGGTGTCATTCTTTACCTTCAATGACAAAGAGATATTTAGGTGAGAGGCGACAGGACAAGGAAGTCTGCCACACTCTGCTGGATCACAAACATGGAGACCAGTTTCTGGCAGCAAAACTCTTCCAACAGTGAGAGGGGGCCCTTCCCGTGTGGGAAGGAGCAAGGTTTTCCGATCCATTCAATTGTTTTGATTCCTCAGTATTCCCTTCCCTGCTGCTTTCTTCCAGAACAATATCTTTGAGGAAAGAAGGGATGCATTCATGTTATAACTCATCTTCCAGATGTTTCTCTCTGAAGGCATCACCCGTCAGCCTTTCTTGAGCTTCCTTCATCCCTTGGACAACTGCGAAATAAACATTGAGGAGAAAAGTATGAAGCAGGTCTTTAATATTTGACAACCAACATATAATTTTATGTTTTAGGAGGAATGTAAGAGGAGCATAGGATCTAGATTTAAGATCTAATTCTGGATTTTAGCCCAGGAAAGTCTCTTGAATTTGTTTTCTCATCTATAAATAAGGTGATGTTACAAACTTCAAAAAGATTATAAAAATTAAAAATGAGAGAATGAATAATAAATGTCCTTTGTAAACTATGAGGTCTTACAAAAATGTTATTTAGCAGTTACTTTGGCTTACCCTCCAGGATTAGAGTTGAACCCCCGTCATAAGCTGGAAATATACACGACACTAAGGGAATAGAAAGCATCTTCCTATCATCTCCATCACCTGTTCGGGATGAATGCTGCATTTATTTCATTTTCTGTGGAGGTTACACTGATATGTGAGCAAGTATGTGTGCTTAGAGGGAGGATGGTTCTTCACAGAAAGAGGTGGTTATGTCCAGTACCAATTATGTATGGAAGAAGTCAAGTTCTCAGGCAAAAGAGAAACCTGGAAGACAAGCCCTGGATAGACAGGAGATGAGTCTTCTTGTCTATCTCGGGAACCAAAGAGGGAGGCTGGGTACAGGCTCCCTGTACAATGGCAGGCCAGGTGTTAGGGTTGAGCCACAATCTGTGGCTCTCAGAAAGCATGCTGCTGTTACTGCTGCTAAGTCGCTTCAGTCATGTCCGACTCTGTGCGACCCCATAGACAGCAGCCCACCAGGCTCCCCCGTCCCTGGGATTCTCTAGGCAAGAACACTGGAGTGGGTTGCCACTTCCTTCTCCAATGCATGAAAGTGAAAAGTGAAAGTGAAGTTGCTTAGTCGTGTCCGACTGACTAGTAGTGACCCCATGGACTACAGCCCACCAGGCTCCTCCATCCATGGGATTTTCCAGGCAAGAGTACTGGAGTGGGTTGCCATTGCCTTCTCTGCTCAGAAAGCATACCAGGTAGTAAAGTTTGTTATACCCCTTTAGTTTTGCCCAAGCATTTAGTAAAGTCAGGTTTGAATATTTCAGCTTCATGTCAGCTGAGCCATGGGGAATTCAGGTAAGGGTTCTGTGTCCATATCTGGACTAATATATTAATGGATGATGCCCGTGTCAAGATGGCAGGAGTAACTGCATGAAATTCTGAAAGGAAGGTGAATTTCAAGGGTCAAGAGTTGGGGACCTAAAGTTCAGTTGCCCTTCTCCATGTAGAAAACTTCCCTCTAATATCAGCCTCCAGAGATCTGCTTTTGGGTAGAGAAGATAACATTCTCCTTACCCATGGGAATGAGAGGATAACCTCTCCAGATCTTTCCTCTCCCTATTCTGAGAAATAAGAGTGCTGAGGACTCAAAACATAAAATGATCAACAAACTGGCAGCATGACAAAGGAAGACACATGGCAACTTAGAAATAACCCTCTTTTACAGATGGTAGGGAGAATTCAGAAGGGAAACAGTGACAGTATGTGGCATGAATTCCAACTTCTGCCTCTAGAATGGTTGCACTCAGGATTAGAGAACAGAAAACCATGACTGACTTGTGATTTCAACCTTCCCTCACGTGTTTGTGCTGACGCTGTTCCCTCTGCCTTCAATAATGCTTTGCACATCCCTCTGCTGGTTAGGTCTCATCCTTCAAGGCTCAATCCAGTTATCATCCCCTCTAGCATGACTCATGCACTCTCTATGTTGGGCTACACTTGACACATTTTTCCCTTGCTTCCTTAGCTTGCAATGTCCTCTTCATATCTGACCAAAGAGACAAATTCTTACCTGTCTAGATCAAGTTAGTTTACTATCTATGAAACCTTTCAGAATTGATCATCTAACAGCATTCCCCTGCCTTTGAATTCTTACAATAGTGTTAGTGCAGTGGAAAAAAACTAAGTTGTAGATGGAAATCCTGGCTCTGTGACTTATTAACTGTGAGTCCAAGGGCAAGTGACTGTTTCTGGAAGCCTCACTTCTCCAGTTTCCTATGGGTCAGTTAGCTTCCTATTGGACTGTAAGAAGCTAGAGGAGGGGCTTGCTCTTCTCTTTTTTCTATATCCTACATAGCATCTAGCCAAAAGCTACATGCAGAAGATGTTTAGCGAATATGCTGAATTAGTTTCCCATCAGACCTTGCATGTGGTTCATTCTAGTTAAACCTAGCAGCAACCCTCCCTCTTCTCTCTCAATATAACCATACCTTGCTCAGCACTGATGTAGAAATACTTGTAGCTGGGGTTTCCATTCTCATTGATGATTTCAGGACGCACTTTGCCACTGGGATCTATTGTAGACAAAATGGCACAGGGGTTGCAATAACTACAACAGACAGGTACTTCAAGCATTATATGATATACTAGGCCTTCTGGAAAATGAGACCTGCCCATCTTTGCAGCCCGTTATCTCACCACCCTACCCCATGTTTTTTTACATTGCAATCAAAATGAATCCCTTGGAATTCCCTGAACACAACCCACCCCCACCCTCAACCATGCCAATATGCTGTTCCATCTTTCTGGCATGTTCCTTTTCTGCTTGATGATAGTGGGATCCTATATTTTTATTTGTATTCCCCATAGAACCTAGCAGAATGCTGATCAAAACCAAGGTGGTCATTAAATATCTCCCAGGAAATTGTTTCTGACAAGATATTTGTCTGGTTACAGTATCCCACTGCCTCAGCTGTGCTACAGGGCAAGGGTGGGAACTATGGCTTCTCTCGGTTCCTGTAGTGCCTAACTTGTGGCTGATGCACAGATGATTGCTAAACGAATAAATAAATGCTCAGTACTCTCCCATTGCTCACAAAAGCAGTTAGTTTAGGCGGGGTGGGGGGGTGCGGGCAGGGGGCTTGTTTTATTGTTTATCACAAAAGCAGCTAGTTAATGTGAAAAGTTTTCCTTCAGACCTGAGGCTCTGGCATTTAGAATCCATCACTCTCTTCTGAAAATGGCTTTTGTTTTTAGCCATAACAATATAATTTCACTAGGTGGAGTCAGTGCCTTGATGCACTTCTCTCTCCTTCTGTATGGATCCGCAGATTAAGACCTTTCTCCTTACCCAGGAACAGGATTCGTGGAATATAACCCCCATCGGGGCTGAAATCTTCATCTTTGGGCTCCTCTTCATCCTATTAAGTGTAAACCTCAAGTCAGATCATGTTTCTTCTCTCCTCAAAACCTTTCAGTGGCTTCCCCTCCCACTCAGGGTAAGTCCTTGAAGTGGCCTGAGAGGCCCTACATGACCTCCTACCTGGGCACTTCTCTAACGTCATATCCCACCCCTTGTTTAGTTTTTCCCAGCTACACTGAGTTGCCTGTTGTTGCTATCATTAAACAAGCCAGACATGCTCCCCACTCAGGCTTTTGGACTTGTTCTTACCCCCTGCCTGGGCATACATCCCCCTTCATCCAGGTGGCTCACTCCCTTTTCTGCTTCAAATCTTTGCTCAAATGCCACCTTCTTTTCTAACCACCTAGTTAAAACTGCATACTGTCCCCTCCATTCTTCATTGTTAGCCACAGCATTTACCACCATCTGACATATTTTATTTATTTGTCTGCCTCCCCATATTCAAGTCCTCATATATAATTTAATGCCAGCAAAGAAAATTGTCTGTTTCGTTCATTGCTTATTCGCAATACCTACATTACTGACTTGCATAGTTTTTCTTGAATGCATGAACTGATAAGATTGACATTTTAGTACAATTGTGAAGTTACAGTCCTCCCAGGAGACATGACCACACAGCTAGCTTTCTTTTTAAGAAATCTCTCAAGTTGGGGAATGCTCATTGAACACGTTTGTGTCTTCTTTGAGTGGTGATTCTAAGTTACCATAGAAAATGGTGAGGCGTTCAGATAGGAATCAGTAGTAACTTGGTCATTTATACTGTGATTCCCATTTCAGAAGTTATACCAAAGAATATAACTTTGCCTTCAGTGAGGTGTGTTAGCATTCAGGCTATCTACTAGCTTCATTTTCTATTTTTAAAAATTATTTATTTTCGGCTGTGCTGGATCTTCATTGCTGCGTGGGTTTTTCTGTAACTGTGGTGAGCAGGGGCTATTGCTCAGCTGCGGCGCGCAGGCTTCTCACTGTGGCGGCTTCTCCTGTTACAGAGCACAGACTCTAGAGCGTCTGGGTGTCAGCAGTTGTGGCACATGGGCTCAGCAGTTTTGAGTCCTGGGCTCTAGAGTACAGGCTCAGCAGCTGTGTTGCACGAGCTTAGTTGCTCTGCAGCATGTACAATCTTCCTGGATCAGGGATCGACCTGTGTCTCCTGCATTGGCAGGTGGATTCTTTACCACTTAGCCACCAGGGAAGCC
The DNA here is from genome assembly GCA_006410935.1 of Redunca redunca. Taxonomy (NCBI): domain Eukaryota; kingdom Metazoa; phylum Chordata; class Mammalia; order Artiodactyla; family Bovidae; genus Redunca; species Redunca redunca. The sequence continues at coordinate 522,798 of SJYQ01005243.1, forward strand.
CCTATCCACTAGCTTTATAAGCAATCCCTTAGCTACCTCAACATTAACTGTTAATGTGTTCCAATTTCCAGTCCTATGTTCAAATAAACATTATTTTACAGAAACATAGGGCTAGGAGGATCATCACAGAGTATCCAAGAAGCCCACATTTGAAGAGTACAGCCTAAGAGGCAGTATAAGTAGATCACAGTACCTATTCTTATCACTTACTCAGCTTTATGATCTTGACTTAATCACCTAAGTCCTTCAGGTCTAAGATGCTCAACATGTAAAATGGGAATGGCCTAAAAATCCCTTCTAACTCCAAGGTCTGATATTCTGACTTAGGATTCTAAGACCTCTGGCCAATGTGAAGAACATAAAAGATATCTAACCAAGAAAAAGGAGGCTGTACATATAAGCCTAGCACAGAGTAGGATTTCAACTGAATCCTATTTTTCAGGGAATTGTGGCCTACATGTACAACTACATCTATAGCTATACAAAGATGTAAAACCATGACATAATCACAAACTAAAAATGAAAGAATCTTAAGTTAGTCATTTAAACCAATCTTATCCTACTTCCTCCCACAAATGGGGGCTGGATGGTTCTACCATATCTGATACAAACTTTTGTATTAGAGTTTAGAAGAAAAACACATACATACAAGTAGACAACTCTGCTGAGTAAGATTTTATACCATCAATGATGTTAATTCTATAACAGTGAAGACTTAAAATCACAGCAGAAAGGAGAAACTCTGGAATTCTTACCTCAAGATTTACCATAACAAAATTATGGGAAAGTTCTGAAATTTCTGTAGATTCTGCAAATTTGGGCTTTAAAGCTGGGGGTGGGAAGCAACATAAACAAAACATCATTGTCATATCCAAACCTTAATTTGCTGAGATGATTCATATGACTGACAGTTTTTCTAATCTTAAGACCCAGAAATCAGGACACCTGAATTCTGGTCCTGCTTTTGCCATTGACTTGCATAGCTGTGTACCTTAAGTGATTGACTTCATTTCTCTGAAACTTTCATCTCATTTATAAAATACTGATAATGAACACTGATGAAAAAATTACCACTATTTGCTTTTTTACATATTTCAATAACATCTACTTAAGAACAGATGTAATAAAGACAACAGAGGAAAAATACCATTAATGCACATGTATTACTAAACTAATGGTCTGCACTAATTTTATACTTTTTCCAACAAGATTTTATTAAGTGTAGCATACCAAGCAAAAGAAGAAATCTGCCTGAGAAGCTGCAGGGTGGTGTAACAGAGAGAACACATGCTGCATAGTAAGAAAACCTTACTAATTCAGTTCCTACCTCCTCCAGGAAGACTTTGATAACCAATCGTCATATCTCTTTTTGTATATACAACTGTTCATACAACTACTGTAGCACTTAATCCCATACTCTATATAACCATAACTTAATTGCCACATCCTTCAATCCCTTGCAAATACTACTGTAAATTTCTTGAGGGCAGGGAATCTGTTCCATGTATTTCTTTGGTACTCCTACAAGCAATAAACAGTGCTGAGCCAAAGTCAGTGCTATTTTTAAAATGTTAACATTTGAGAACACATCTGAGGTCTGATAATTTCCACCTACCTTTGCAAGCTCCACACCAGGACTTATGGATAATCACCATCAGGGGCAATCCACTTAAAAACAAAACAAACAAATTATAAACTAGTAATTCCACTTTTTGAAATGTACTCTAATAAAATGACCAACCAATGAGGACAAAGATTAACGTACAAGGATGCTCATGGAACATAATTTCATTAAAAAGAAATTTAAGACAATCTATTCAATAATAGTGGACTATTATAACAAAATTATTGCTAAGTTCTGATGTTCCAGTAAATTGTGCAAATTTGGGCTTTAAAGCTGCAGAAAAGAGATTTTAAAAAAATTACATTTTCAAATGTTATGGCTATATAACCACTGAAATGGTAACAAAACTTTTCATTGGTACACTGATAAAATGAAAACTAGAACATAAAATTATTATGTGTTGTTGTTTGGTCGCTAAGTCGTGTCCAGATCTTTGCAACACCGTGAACTGCAGCATACCAGGCTTCCCTGTCCTTCACTATCTCCTGGAGTTTGCTCAAACTCATGTTTACTAAGTTGATGATGCTATCCAACCACCTCATCCTGTCGCCCCCTTCTCCTCCTGCCCTCAATCTTTTCCAGCATCAGGGTCTTTTCCAGTGAGCTGACTCTTCGCATCAGGTGGCCAAAATATTGGGGCTCCAGCTTCGGCATTAATCCTAACAATGAGTATTCAGGACTAATTTCCTTTAGGATTGACTGGTTTGATGATTTTGCTGTCCAAGGGACTCTCAAGTCTTCTCCAACACCACAATTCGAAAGCATCAGCCTTCTTTACGGTCCAACTCTCACATCCATACATGACTAGCTTTGACTGTGGACCTTTGTCAGCAAAGTGATGTCTTTGCTTTTTAATAAGCTGTCTAGGTTTGTCACAGCTTTCCTTCCAAGGAGCGTCTTTTAATTTCATCGCTGCAGTCACCGTTTACAGTGTTTGTGGAGCCCCCCAAAATTATTACCTATAGTTTCAATTATACAAACATGTAGAAAATAGCCTAAAAGGAAATGTTTTAAAACATAATAGAAGTTATCTCTAGATAATGGGATTGTGGATTTTACTACACTTTTTCTGTATTTTTCAATTTTTCTACAATTGTCATTTTTTTTTGGAGGGGGCAGACCTGTGGGATCTTAGTTCCCTGAGCAGGGACTGAACCTGGGCCCCAACAGTGAAGGCACCAAGTCCTAATCACTGGACTGCCAAGGAATTCCCAATTAAACACTTTTTTTTATCATCAGGGAGGAAAAAAGCTTTTTCTTTTATAAAATAATAAGCACCACATTCCACATGAGTCAGACTTGGCCAGCTGAAGCTCCAATACTCTCAAGGCTCAAATGCCAACTTGTACAAGGGTCCTATGTAAGCAGCCACTGGCTTTCTCCATCATCCACCCCCATGTCACCACATTGTCACAGGCGTATAATACTATCAGAGCATTCGGCCCACTGAACTGTATTTATTATTTACTCATCTCCCCTCACTGGCCTTAGAGCTTCCTAAGGAAAGGCCTCTTCAGTTCAGTTCAGTTCAGTCACTCAGTCGTGTCCGACTCTGCGACCCCATGAATTGCAGCACGCCAGGCTTCCCTGTCCATCGCCAACTCCCGGAGTTCACTCAGATTCACGTCCATCAAGTCAGTGATGCCATCCAGCCATCTCATCCTGTCGTCCCCTTCTCCTCCTGCCCCCAATCCTTCCCAGCATCAGAGTCTTTTCCAATGAGTCAATTCTTCGCATGAGGTGGCCAAAGTACTGGAGTTTCGCTGTCTCTATATACTCTAAAACTAGTACAGTATTATTGGTAGCCAAAACGTATATAGTATTTACTATGTACCAGGCACTACTCTACAGCAGACTGGTTTCAAATTGTGAGAGGAGTACGTCAAGGCTGTATATTGTCACCCTGCTTATTTAACTTATATTTAGAGTAAATCATGCAGAATGCTGGGCTGGATGAAGCACAAGCTGGAATCAAGATTGCTGGGAGAAATATCAATAATCCCAGATATGCAGATGACACCACCCTTATGGCAGAAAGTGAAGAACTAAAGAGCCTCTTGATGAAAGTGAAAGAGGAGAGTGAAAAAGTTGGCTAAAAACTCAGCATTCAAAAAACAAAGATCATGGCATCTGGTCCCATCACTTCATGGCAGCTAGATGGGGAAACAGTGGAAACTGGCTGATTTTATTTTTCTGGGCTCCAAAATCACTGGAGATGGTGACTGCAGCCATGAAATTAAAAGACGCTTGCTCCTTGGAAGAAAAGCTATGACCAAACTAGATAGCATATTAAAAAGCAGACATTACTTTGCCGACAAAAGTCCATCTAGTCAAAGCTATGGTTTTTCCAGTAGTCATGTATGGATATGAGAGTTGAACTATAAAGAAAGCTGAGCGCTGAGTTCAAAAGCTGATGCTTTTGAACTGGGGTGTTGGAGAAGACTCTTGAGAGTCCCTTGGGCTGCGAGGAGATCAAACCAGTCAATTCTAAAGAAATCAGTCCTGAATATTCATTCGAAGGACTGATGCTGAAGCTGAAACTCCAATACTTTAGCCACCTGATGCAAAGAACTGAAAAACCCTTATGCTGAACAAGATTGAAGGCAGGAGGAGAAGGGGATGACAGAGGATGAGATGGTTGGATGGTATCACTGACTCGATGGACATGAGTTTGAGCAAGCTCTTGGAGTTGGTGATGGACAGGGAAGCCTGGCATGTTGCAGTCCATGGGGTTGCAAAGAGTCAGACATGACTGAGCAACTGAACATTTACCTATTTACTACTAATTTCTCAAGGGCAAAAACTAAACCATCTTTCAAAAATATAAGCACTTATCTATTATTTGTTTAATGTGATAAACGAAAGACAATTTTAAAGGGCTTTTGCCTTGAAGAACAGAATGAAGCACCCAGTTAGGGAAGTTGTCATGATCGTGACTCCATGTTAAAACCAAGACTCACTGAGTACTAGAAACGTACTTTTGATAGAAGGCATAACAGGGATACATCTGTATCTAAAATGTTACATTAAGTAAACTATACAAAAAATATAAAGCTACATTAAGAGAGAGATGCCAGCACACTGTCTTTTTGTAAAAGATTTTATTAAATGAAATAATCTAGTGGTTTTATCTTTCAATTCCACTAGAACCAAAGCTTCCCAGGGATAGAAACCAGTGGATCTATCTGTGACCCCAGGCCCCAGATCAGAGACTAGCTAAATGTAGGCACAGTACTTAAAAAACTGTGGTATGAAGAAAAGGCCAGCACAGATGCAGAATTGTGCTATGTTCAGTTCTGTTCACAATTATTATAAACAATTCATCCATCCTGTCTGCTCTCCCACACTTCAGATGTGAGAAATCAATGGTGTGTGACAACCCAAATAGAACTTAATCTATGCAAGTTCTAGCCACTTAAGCTCTGGCCTCTAGAGAACTTTGCCTAGATCCTCAGACAGTTCTCCATTCTCTAGTATCAAATTTGCTGTAAACTCAAGGCCTGGCACAGAGGGGTCCAGGAGGGTATGAGTGAATCAGTCACAACAGCTCTAGTACCACATGTCAATATATTCTGCAGAACTTTATTCTTCCTAGACAAATGTTGTAGTGGTTAGACAAGAAACCATGGTTTTCCCACTCACTTGCTCCGGTTAGTGCAGGCTCTGGCTCAGATACTGCAGAAACATGTTGGCCAGTTGAGGCAGGTTCTCATTGTTGGGATGCATTTTGGTGTAGGAAATAAACTGACGACGGAGGCGACTCAGTTCTGCCATGGTCAAAGGCCTGGTAAACCGCAGGTGTTCTGTGGTGCCAGGAAGCTTAAGCAAGTCTCCGGGGACTGCACTCTTCTGCGCTTCCATCAGTCCTGCCAGCACCTGGCTGGTGACCTGGTCCAATTGATGCAGAAAGCTGCCGGAGGCAAGTGGCTGGGACTGTGTAGACTGATGGGGTGGAGGAGCCCGGTTCTCAAACAGGGCAGCTCTGATCTCTGCCAGTGGCAACGGTTCCTCTAAGCCCACCAAGGTGA
>SJYQ01005243.1:528894-549073 GCA_006410935.1 Redunca redunca
CAGATATTCAAGCTGGATTTAGAAAAGGCAGAAGAACCAGAGATCAAATTGCCAACATCCGCTGGATCGTCAAAAAAGCAAGAGAGTTCCAGAAAAACATCTACTTTTGCTTTATTGACTATGCCAAAGACTTTGACCGTGTGGATCACAATAAACTGTGGAAGATTCTGAAGGAGATGGGATACCAGAGCACCTTACCTGTCTCCTGAAAAATCTTTATGCAGGTCAAGAAGCGACAGTTAGAACTGGACATGGAACAACAGACTGGTTTCAAATCTGGAAAGGAGTATGTTAAGGCTGTATATTGTCACTCTGCTTATTTAACTTCTATGCAGAGTACATCATGTGGAATGCTGAGCTGGATGAAGCAGAAGCTGGAATCAAGATTGCTGGGAGAAATATCAATAATCCCAGATATGCAGATGACACCACCCTTATGGCAGAAAGTGAAGAGGAACTAAAAAGCCTCTTGATGAAAGTAAAAGAGGAGAGTGAAAAAGTTGGCTTAAAGCTCAACATTCAGAAAACTTAAGATCATGGCATCTGGTCCCATCACTCCATGGGAAATAGATGGGGAAACAGTGGAAACAGTGTCAGACTTTATTTTTCTGGGCTCCAAAATCACTGCAGATGGTGACTGCAGCCATGAAATTAAAAGACGCTTACTCCTTGGAAGGAAAGTTATGACCAATCTAGATAGTGTATTCAAAAGCAGAGACATTACTTTCCCAACAAAGGTCCGTATAGTCAAGGCTATGGTTTTTCCAGTCGTCATGTATGGATGCGAGAGTTGGACTGTGAAGAAAGCTGAGCGCTGAAGAATTGCTGCTTTTGAACTGTGGTGTTGAAGAAGACTCTTGAGAGTCCCTTGGACTGCAAGGAGATCCAACAAGTACATTCTAAAGGAGTTCAACCCTGGGATTTCTTTGGAAGGAATGATGCTAAAGCTGAAACTCCAGTACTTTGGCCACCTCATACGAAGAGTTGATTCATTGGAAAAGACTCTGATGCTGGGAGGGATTGGGGGCAGGAGGAGAAGGGGACGACAGAGGATGGCTGGATGGCATCACAGACTCGATGGACTCGAGTCTGGGAGTTGATGATGGACAGGGAAGCCTGGCATGCTGCAATTCATGGGGTCGCAAAGAGTCAGACATAACTGAGGGACTGAACTGAACTGAAGGATTCCAGATAAAATATAGGATGCCTACGGCTTCTTTGGCAGTCCAGTAGTTAAGACTCTGAACTTCCACTGCAGAGGGCATGGGTTTGATCCCGGTCAGGGTGCAAGATGTGGCATATATATATATATATATACACACACACACATATATCGCATGTATATACATATATACACACACACAAATATATAATATATGTGTACACACACACAGAGGATGCCTAATTAAATTTGAATGTCAGATAATACATATTGCTTTTAAAATAAGTATGTCTCAAATATTACTTGGAGCATATTTAAAATTACTTATTGTTGGAAATTTGCTGTTATGACTCAGGTAACTCAACCTGGGGCCCTCTAACAACCTAGAGGAATAGAAAAGGGTGGGAGGTGGGAGGAAGGTCAAGAGGCAGAGGACATATGTACACCTATGGCGAATTCATGTTGATGTATGGCAGAAATCAAACCAATATTGTAAAGCAATTATCCTTCAATTAAAAATAAATTTTAAAATAAATGAATAAAATTACTTTTAATCTGAAATTAAAATTTAACTGGGCATCCTTTAAAAAAATTTTTTATTGAAGTATAGTTGCTTTACAATGTTGTGTTAGTTTCTACTGTACAGTGAAGTGAATCACCTGTATATATACATACACCCCCTGATTTTTGGATTTCCTTCCCATTTAGGTCACCACAGAGCACTGAGTAGGGTTTCCTAAATTAGACAGTAGGTTCTCATTAGTTATCTATTTTATAAATAGTATCAATAGTGTATTTATGTCAATCTCAATCTTCCAATTCATCCCACCACCCCTCCTTGTCCCCGTGGTGTTCATAAGATTATAGTCATCCTCCATTTGTGTTTGCTAAATTTGGCAACCCCACTCCTGCAGAAGATATGAGTCTCAGAGCCATGAAGCTATAGGATTTGTTCTAGCAAAAGCAAGCATAATCATTTGGTAGGTGCAGAAGTATGAGTGTTTCTCTGCAAGGAGGTGTGTGTATAAAGTAAGTGCAAACATACTGGAGTTCTGTATCTCTCCAGTACAGTATAGACTATTCAACTTGAGACTATTAGGCAGTATGTTTTACTGGCTGAGTGTAGGATTTGAAGTGTCTGGGTACAGATCTTGGCTCTACCACTTAACTAGCTATATGATTATTTAACTGTTCTGTGCCTTAGTTTTCTCATCTATAAAATGGAGATAACAACAGTACCAACCTCAGAAGAGTTGTTGTTAGATGAGTTAATTCACATAATAAATGTCTGGCGCATAGTAAGCACTTAAAAATGTTAGCTAGTATTATTACTTTTGTTGTTATTCAATTACTCCACTGCTCTGCCTTGGCATAACCCTTCACCTGAAATTAATGCTAAGCTGATGGCTGGAAAGTGTTCTAGATAAGCGAAAACCATATCTTGTACCTGGCAGCTGCTTCCTTCTTCCCATCTTCTAGCGTCCTCCAATGAATGTGATCTCCAAAACCTGGAAGGAAAGAGCCTCATAAATATTCACACATGAACACAGGGCAAAGACCCATGAAAGAAATGTAGCATATTCACAAGATACTCATAAAAAAGGCTTTCCTTTGTCAAGAGCATGGTGTTCAAGTCTCAATTCCACTGCTTTCTAGGTGTATAGAACCATGGACAGTCCCATACCTCAAGTCTCAGTTTTCATACCTGCAAAATGGAGATAATGTCACCTAATTCAGTTTTTAAGGAGATTAAATTATTAATGTCTATGAAAACCTTTGTAAACTAACAGAGTATGCAAATAATACTATAAGAATGAAAGAGAATTTTCCACAGTTATCTTAAAGCAAGTCCTAACAAATCATTGCTAGCTGGAGTCAACACAGCAGTATAGTTGAAAGAGTCAGAAAGACATTAAATGTGTGAATTTTGTAAACGAAGTAAGTTCTTGAAGTCCCAATTTCTTCATCTATAAAATCAAGAATAATACCCATACCTCCAAGTGGTGGTGTAAGGATTTTAAGACAATACATTTTGAGATAATATAAAGTTATTCTTGTTCTTTTTCCCCACACTTCAGTTACAGTGATCCTTTAAAATCACATCTTTGCTTGGTAAAATATCTTTCAGAGGCATTTCAAAGGCCAAAAAGGGAAGGTCAAAAACTCTTATAGCAGGGTTTCTGAAGCCTTTCAGAATATGGCTCCTACCCACCTCTCCAGGCTCACTTTCCACACTTTTCTTAAAATCTTACACACAAAAACTAATTTTCCGGAGCAGTTCTCTCAGGATTACTTGAGATGCTATCTCCCAGGCTTGAAGTCCTAAAAATTCCCACCAAATAAAACATAACTCTCAAAAAAAAAAAAAAAACTAAACTAAACTAATTTTCATTTCCTTAAGTACAATATGCACTCTCTCTCCCCTTCAGCCTTCACTGCTTCCTTTGCCTTTCCTCCCACTGTCACCTCCCATTCATTCTTCAGGTATGAAACTAGCAGGCATTTCTTCTGGTAAATCTTCTCTGACTTCCCAACACTCTGTTCTTATCCCATCACAGCACTTCCCAGGCTGAACTGTAAATGTTTATGTGTGTCTGTCTCCTTCACTCTAAAGGAAATTCCCTATGGGCTGGGACCATATCTGTCTTATTCCCTCCTGTTTCCCTAGTATTTAGCACTACACAGGGCTTCCCTGCTAACTCAGACAGTAAAGAATCAGCCTGCAATGCAGGAGACCTGGGTTTGATCCCTGTGTGGGAAAGATTCCCTAGAGTAGGAAAGGGCAACTCATTCCAGTATTCTTGCCANGATGCTATCTCCCAGGCTTGAAGTCCTAAAAATTCCCACCAAATAAAACATAACTCTCAAAAAAAAAAAAAAAACTAAACTAAACTAATTTTCATTTCCTTAAGTACAATATGCACTCTCTCTCCCCTTCAGCCTTCACTGCTTCCTTTGCCTTTCCTCCCACTGTCACCTCCAATTCATTCTTCAGGTATGGAACTAGCAGGCATTTCTTCTGGTAAATCTTCTCTGACTTCCCAACACTCTGTTCTTATCCCATCACAGCACTTCCCAGGCTGAACTGTAAATGTTTATGTGTGTCTGTCTCCTTCACTCTAAAGGAAATTCCCTATGGGCTGGGACCATATCTGTCTTATTCCCTCCTGTTTCCCTAGTATTTAGCACTACACAGGGCTTCCCTGCTAACTCAGACAGTAAAGAATCAGCCTGCAATGCAGGAGACCTGGGTTTGATCCCTGTGTGGGAAAGATTCCCTAGAGTAGGAAAGGGCAACTCATTCCAGTATTCTTGCCAGTAGAATCTCATGGACAGAGGAGCCTGGCAAACTACAGTCCATGAGGTCACAAAGAGTTGGACATAATCAAGCCACTAACATTTTCATTTTTCATGGCTATAGTATGTGCTCCACAAAATATTAATTGAGCAAATGAATATTAGTTAGGCCATCTCACATAAATGACTTAATTTTGCATCTTGAAAATAGTGACCGTAACAACACTAGCTGTTATTTATTGACCAATTTACACATGTCCTGCACATCACACATGTTATCTTATTTAAATTTATTCTTAACAATAACCCTTTCACTGAACCTCTCTAAATTTCCATTAAAATAGGCCTAATAATAGCTGTATGTTGCCTTTCCAACCTTGGCCAGCACGATGGCTCCTGCATTGAAGGATGGTGAGAAGGGCTGGGCCACTATCAATGGAGGTGGTAACTAGAGAATACACTATGAACATTCACAAGCATCCATGGAGTGGGATTCAGGAAGCATGCCCCTCAGGCACTCAAAAGAAATCCAGAAATTTTCCATGAAGGAGACAGGAACTCCAGAGGTACTCACTGACACTAGGCTCAACAAAGTTGTCTGGGCAAAAAGAATAAGTAAATGTCCCATACTGTACCTATGTGCCTACCTGCACATGGTTGTCCAGGAAATGTAACGAAGATGAAGATTCACCAAACAAGCTCTGTATGCTGTTTACCTGTGTACTTGTCACCACTTTCAAAGATCTACATACAGTTAATGGGGATGAGAACTAACTGCTAATGGTTCAATAAAGTTATAGAACCTCAAAAACAAAACAAAAAAAAATAGAAAACCTGTATCTCATAAGATTGTTGTTGAACATTAAATTACATATATATATTATATATATATATATATCTTAAGACAGTGCTTAGCAGATTGAAAATGATCAGTAAACAGCACCTTTTGTCATTCTTTACAGTTGAGGTTTTTGAGACTCAGAATACACAGCCTGTACCAGGTCACATAGCTGATAAATGGCCAAGCAGGGGTTTTAAGTTCAATTTTATGACTTTTGGTTACTACACATATTGTCCTTGAGGCCCTTCTTTCCCAGAAATTTCCATCAGCTTAGTACAGGGAAATAAAGAGCTCATCCAGATCAGTGAGAGGCAGTATCCAAACTAACCATCACTTTTCATTCCAAACAGCATGGGCTGCTTGCTGGCCAAGGGAAAATGTGTCACTTGCCTACAGCTCAAAGTCTAATCCTGGAGAGAGAACAAACAAGTGACAGTGAAACTGGGAAGATGCCCAGGAGAACTGGAAGGGGCCTTACTGTGACCACCATCATTCTACCTGTCAAAACCTAAACTCAGGCAACAGAAGCCTGCTTTGGAGGGATGCCTGACTAGACAGTCTGGAGGGATATCCACCTACAAGACAATGAAATCCTACACAAAATAGACTTTCCAAAAGGCACCCACTGGGCTCAAAGTAATAGACACAAACACAAAGTAAGCTTAAATCAGACAAGGAACAATGAGCAACAAGCAAAAGGCAAGGCTAACCTGAAAGCAAATGTCCATCGTCATGTGGCAAGATGAAAGAGATGAATCTGAGACGTCATTTTAACCCAGCTGTCAAAAGCAACTAGAGTGATTCCAGGGCAGTAATTAGTAGCCCCTGGTTTCCAGATGAATCAAATGCCAAACTTCCCTAGAGGAAAGCATTACTAATGTTAGGCCTCCAGGATAACCTATATAAATAACCATTATGAGCTTACAATCATAGATCACGAAACCTGTAAGCAAAGAAGTCACCACAAGTAAGAGCAGAACCAACAAATAGATAAGAGGACTTCAGATATTAGAAAGATTAGGCATAGGATACAAAAAATACTATTATATAAGCATTGAAAGAAATAACATATGGCATGACAAAAATATGCATATAACAAAACACAAAATAGGCAAAACTGCAAAGGCACCAAATAGAATTTTTTAAAGTAACGTGATTTTTGAAATACAAAATCAATGAATATTCAGTGATACACAGAAGTGAGTTATTAAGCCATAAAAAGACATAAAAGAGCCTAAAGCGCATACTGGTAAGTGAAAGATGCCAATCCAAAAAGGCTACATAAGAGGATTCCAATTATCTATGACTGGTGTTCTGGAAAAGGCAAAACTATGAAGACAGTAAAAGACCATGCTAATGCAGGGGAAACTGGGATAGGGAAAGGTGTCGTGGTAAGGGTTCACATGGGAACTCTGAATTTTCTGCTCAATTTTTCTATAGGTCTTAAATTGTTCAAAAATAAACTCTTACTAATTAAAAAACAATTCAATGGATAGGTTAAAATAGCAAATTAGAGACAGGTAGAAATGTGAAGCAGATGTTATCCAGAATACAGCACAGAGATAAGAGAGAAAATGTAAAAGAAATAGACAGTAGATTAAGAAAAGATTGGTATATATAAAATTGGAGTCTCTGAATGTAAAGTTGAAGGAAAAATCTTATCTGAGGACATAATATACTGGGGTGGGAACTGGATGACTGAAAAACAAGAGTGGAAGGAAGAATATACCTCTTAAAAGTATTAAACCATGCTAATGTATCATATCTACCTAAAAACACATTTGCATTTTTTAGAACGAAAAAAAGATGAATGATAGCATTTTCAAGAACCAAGGTAAAACATGAATCTTCAGATAGTAAGAAGCACAATGTATACCTGACAAATTACAAAAACAAATCACACACATATAAATTGTAGTGAAACTGCAGAACAACCAAATATTAAGATCTTAAAAGCATTTCAAAGAGAAATGACATGTTTCCATTCAAAGACTGACAATCAGTCTGACAGTAACAAATTGGAAATCAGATGGCAAAACATCACCTTCAACATGCTGAAAGAAAATATCTCTAAATTTAGAATTATGTACCTGGCAANATATCTACCTAAAAACACATTTGCATTTTTTAGAATGAAAAAAAGATGAATGATAGCATTTTCAAGAACCAAGGTAAAACATGAATCTGCAGATAGTAAGAAGCACAATGTATAGCTGACAAATTACAAAAACAAATCACACACATATAAATTGTAGTGAAACTGCAGAACAACCAAATATTAAGATCTTAAAAGCATTTCAAAGAGAAATGACATGTTTCCATTCAAAGACTGACAATCAGTCTGACAGTAACAAATTGGAAATCAGATGGCAAAACATCACCTTCAACATGCTGAAAGAAAATATCTCTAAATTTAGAATTATGTACCTGGCAAAACTATCTTTCAAGAACAAGGCCAAAATAGACATTTTTAGATAAACTGAGGTATTTTTCTACCATCAGGTAGTCACCACTCATTACTTCAGTAAATATTTATTGAGCAGTATTATGTAGTGGTTAAGAGCATGGACTATGGACCTAGGCTCCCTGGCTTTGATTCCTGTAGTTCTGTAGCTAACTAGATGTATGACTCTGGACAAGTTACTTAAACTCAATTTCTTCGGCTGTAAATGAGAGTAACAATAGCACCTACCTTGTTGGGTTGCTTTGAGGATTAAATAAATCAATATATTAAAGATCTTAAAACACACAAAAGACGTTGAATTGCCAAAACAATCTTGAGAAAAAGGAACAAAGCTGGAGGCATCCTGGTCTCTGACTTCAGACTATACTACAAAGCTACAGTCATGAAAACAGCACAGTAATGGCACAAAAACAGATACACAGATCAATGGAACAGAATAGAAAGCCCAGAAATAAACCAACATTCTTATGGCCAATTGGTCTATGACAAAGGAGGCAAAGTATACAAAAAAGAAATGAGTTTCTTCAGTAAGTAGTACGAGGAAAACTGGACAGTTACATGTAAAAGAATGAAATTACAACACTTTCTCACACTACATAAAAAAATAAATTCAAAAGGGATTAAAGACTTAAATAATAGACCTGAAACCAGAAAACTCCTAGAAGAAAGCATAGGCAGAATACCTTTGACATAAATCACAGCAACATTGTTTTGTATCTGCCTCCTAACGTGAAAGGAACAAAAGTAAAAAGAAACAACTGGTACTTAATTAAACTTAAGTGCTTTTGCACAGCAAAGGAAACCATAGACAAAACAAAAAGACATCCTACTGAAAGGGGAAAAAAATGTTTGCAAATGCTATGACCAATAAGAGGGTTAACAACTAAAAATACATAAATAGCTCATACAGTTCAATATCAAAAAACCAAACAACCCAATGAAAAAGTGGACACAGATATTTTTGCTAAGAAAACACAACAGAAATTATCAACTGGCATATGAAAATATACTCAAAATCAAGAGAATGCAAATCAGAGCCACAATGAGATATCACCCCATATCTTTCAAAATGGCTATCTTGAAAAAGACAAGAAATAATAAATTTTTCTGGCCTCCAAAATCACTGCAGAGGGTGATTGCAGCCATGAAATTAAGATGCTTACTCACTGGAAGGAAAGTTATGACCAACGTAGACAGTATATTAAAAAGCAGAGACACTACTATGCCAACAAAGGTCCATCTAGTCAAGGCTATGGTTTTTCCAGTAGTCATGTATGGATGTGAGACTTGGACTATCAACAAAGCTGAGCACAGAACTGATGCTTTTGAACTGTGGTGTTGGAGAAGACTCTTGAGAGTCCCTTGGACTGCATGGAGATCCAACCAGTCCATCCTAAAGGAGAGCAGTCCTTGGTGTTCATTGGAAGAACTGATGTTGAGGCTGAAACTCCAATACTCTGGGCACCTGATGTGAAGAGCTACCTCATTGGAAAAGACCCTGATGCTGGGAAAGATTGAGGGCAGGAGGAGAAGGGGACGACAGAGGATGAGATGGTTGGATGGCAGTACCAACTCAATGGACATGGGTTTGGGTGGACTCCAGGAGTTGGTGATGGACAGTTGGGGATGGCCTGGTGAGCTGTAGTTCATGGGGTCGCAAAGAGTCGCACACGACTGAGCGACTGAACTGAACTGAATAGATATTAGAGAATAGGGGGAAAAAAGGAAACCCTTGCACACTGTTAGTGGGGATATAAATTGGTACAGCCACTGTGGAAAACAGCTTGGAGGTCCCTAAAAAAACTAAAACTAGAACTGCTATGTGATTCAGCAATTTCACTCCAGAGTATACATCTGGAAAAAACTGAAAACTAATTTGAAAAGATACACATACCCCAATGTTCACAGCAGCTTCCCAAGTAGTGTTAGTGGTAAAGTGGTGTCTCCTACATTGCTACACCTGCAATGTAGGAGACATAAGAAACACAGGTTTGTTCCCTGGGTGAGGAAGATTCTGTGGAGGAGGAAATGGCAACCCACTCCAGTATTCTTGCCTGGGAAATCCCATGGACAGAGGAGCCTGGTGAGCTACAGTACATGGGGTCACAAAGAGTTGGACATGACTGAAGTGACTTAGCATGCACTCTGCTTTATTGACAATGCCAAAGCCTTGGACTGTGTGGATCACAATAAACTGGAAAATTCTGAAAGCGATGGGAATACCAGACCACCTGACCTGCCTCTTGAGAAATCTGTATGCAGGCCAGGAAGCAACAGTTAGAACTGGACATGGAACAAGAGACTGGTTCCAAATAGGAAAAGGAGTACGTCAAGGCTGTATATTGTCACCCTGCTTGTTTAACTTATATGCAGAGTACATCATGAGAAATGCTGGACCGGAAGAAACACAAGCTGGAATCAAGATCGCTGGGAGAAATATCAATAACCTCAGATAAGCAGATGACATCACCCTTATGGCAGAAAGTGAAGAGGAACTAAAAAGCCTCTTGATGAAAGTGAAAGTAGAGAGTGAAAAAGTTGGCTTAAAGCTCAACATTCAGAAAACGAAGATCATGACATCCGGTTCCATCACTTCATGAGAAATAGATGGGGAAACAGTGGAAACAGTGTCAGACTTTATTTTTTGGGGCTCCAAAATCACTGCAGATGGTGACTGCAGCCATGAAATTAAAAGACGCTTACTCCTTGGAAGAAAAGTTATGACCAACCTAGATAGCGTATTCAAAAGCAGAGACATTACTTTGCCAACTGAGGTCCGTCTAGTCAAGGCTATGGTTTTTCCAGTGGTCATGTATGGATGTGAGAGTTGGACTGTGAAGAAGGCTGAGTGCTGAAGAATTGATGCTTTTGAACTGTGGTGTTGGAGAAGACTCTTGAGAGTCCCTTGGACTGCAAGGAGATCCAACCAGTCCATTCTGAAGGAGATCAGCCCTGGGATTTCTTTGGAAGGAATGATGCTAAAGCTGAAACTCCAGTACTTTGGCCACCTCGTGCGAAGAGTTGACTCATTGGAAAAGACTCTGACGCTGGGAAGGATTGGGGGCAGGAAGAGAAGGGGACGACAGAGGATGAGATGGCTGGATGGCATCACTGACTCGATGGACGTGAGCCTGAGTGAACTCCACAAGTTGGTGATGGACAGGGAGGCCTGGCGTGCTGCGATTCATGGGGTCGCAAAGAGTCGGACTGAGCGACTGAACTGAACTGAACAGTGTTGACAGCAGCATTACTTACAATAGCTAAGATATGAAAATAACCTAAGTATCTATCAACAGATAAATGGATAAAGATGGGTATATATAGGGAAATCTGCTGGAGGTCCAGTGGTTAGGACTTGGGACTTCCACACGTGGTAGCCCGCGTTCAATTCCTGGTCAGGGAACTAAGATTCACAAGCCACACAGTGTGGCCAAAAAGCCCAAAATGGTGTGTATATTCATATATACAATGAAATATTCCTCAGTCATAAGAAAGAATGAAATTTTGCCATTTGCACCAATATGGACGGACCTGAAGGATATCAAGCTAAGTGAAATAAGTCAAAGACAAATATTATGTTTTCATTCATACATGGAATACAAAAACTAAAAAAAAAAATGATTGAATATAACAACAACAACAACAACAAAGAATTTAGAACAGTGTCTGGGACTGAAGACTTATGTATTTGCCATTAACATACCAAGCAATATTTTAAGTACTTCACCAATATAGATCCTCATAACAACCCTAGAGATAGGTACTCACGAACCCCATCTTATAGATGAGAAAACTGAGGCAAAACATTTACATTAACTTTCCCCAGTTCACACAGCTAATGAGTATCAGATTTGGAATCTGAACCTATGCACTTAGGGTCCAGACTCCTTGTTTGAAAGCACTAAATGCTGTCCTTCAAAGTAGGAGCTAAGGACAACCAGGCAAGGGATGGAGCAAGCAATACAGGACCTATAGGCTTCTATAAAGACCCTTTTAGAGGGTTTTGAGCAAAATAGTAACATGATGTGATTTGTAATTTAACAAGACTGCTCTGGTTTCTGTGCTGAAAACCGATTATAGTGGGTGTTAACTATAGTGGGTGTTAAACTGTGTGTCTCTCATCCCCAGTGCCTCAGACTGTGACCTAATATGGAAACAGGGTCTTTACAAAGGTAATCAAGTTACAATGAGGTCATCAGGGTGGGGCCTCATCCACTTTGACTGCTATCTTTATTTTAAAAAGGGAAAGTGGACACAGACACATACACAGCGAGAAGAACACAGCCATCTCTAACAGGTCTGGTACAGATTCTTCTCTCAGGCTTCAGGAGGAACCAATACTGCCAGAAGCTTGATTTTAAACTACTCTCTAGAACTGAGACAACAAATTTCTGTTAAGTCACTCAGCTTGTGTTACTTTGTTATTGCAGCCCTAGTAAACTAATACAGAAAAGGCAAAAGCAAAAGAGACTAGGAAAGTGGTTACTGCAATAATTCAGGCATGTGGTAACAGTGGTTTGGACTAGCTGTGATGGTAGCGGAAGCACATACTATCAGATTCTGGACATATTTTGAAGGTAAAGTCAAAAGGATTTTGTCCTGGATAGGGGGTGAGAGAAGTTAATTATGACTCTAAGGTTTTTTGGCCTGAGCAACTAGAAGAATAGAGTTGTCATTAATAGAGATGGGGAAGAGAGTAGGTGGAGTGAGTTTTGGAAAGAAACATTAAAGTGCCTGGATATGGATACACTCATTTTGAGATGCTTACTTCCCTGGTGGCTCAGATGGTAAAGCATCTGTCTACAATGCGGGAGACCCGGCTTCAAGCCCTGGGTTGGGAAGATCCCCTGGAGAAGGAAATGGCAATCCACTCCAGTACTGCTGCTGCTGCTAAGTCGCTTCAGTTGTGTCCGACTCTATGCGACCCCATAGATAGCAGCCCACCAGGCTCCCCTGTCCCTGGGATTCTCCAGGCAAGAACACTGGAGTGGGTTGCCATTTCCTTCTCCAATGCATGAAAGTGAACAGTGAAAGTGAAGTTGCTCAGTCATGTCCAACTCTTAAAGCGACCCCATGGACTGCAGCCCACCAAGCTCCTCTGTCCATGGGATTTGCCAGGCAAGAGTACTGGAGTGGGGTGCCGTTGCCTTCTCCGACTCCAGTATTACTGCCTGGAAAAATCCCATGGACAGAGGAGCCTGGTGGGCTACAGCATATGGGGTCGCAAAGAGTCTGACAGGACTGAGCAACTTCACTTGCACCCCACTCCAGTACTCTTGCCTGGAAAATCCCATGGACGGAGGAGCCTGGTAGGCTGCAGTCCATGGGGTCACTAAGAGTCAGACACGACTGAGCGACTTCATTTTCACTTTTCACTTTCATGCATTGGAGAAGGAAATGGCAACCCACTCCAGTGTTCTTGCCTGGAGAATCCCAGGGATGAGGGAGCCTGGTGGGCTGCTGTCTATGGGGTCGTACAGAGTTGGACATGACTGAAGCAACTTAGCAGCAGCAGCAGACATCAAAACAGAGATGCTGAATAAGCAACTAAATATCTGAGACTGGAATTCAAGGGACAGTTATCAGCATGCAGATGTTATTTAAAGCTTAAGAGTGAATAGGATCACCAAGGGAGTGAGTGTAGATAAAGACTGAGTTCAGAAACCCTGGAGCACTACTAGATAAGGGAGATAAAGAAGCAACCAAAGACCAGCTGGTGACAAAGAGCAGGCACCAGCAGCACATGGAATTCCACAAGTGTTTCCAGGATGTTTCAAGAAGGAAAGATGATCCACTGACTCCAATACTCCTATTAAATCAGAAACTTCGGGATTTAGCAAGTGGAGAACAATGCTAAAGCTGAAGCTCCAGTACTTTGGCCACCTCATGTAGAGTTGACTCATTGGAAAAGACTCTGATACTGGGAGGGATTGAGGGCAGGAGGAGAAGGGGACGACAGAGGATGAGATGGCTGGATGGCATCACGGACTCGATGGACGTGAGTCTGAGTGAACTCCAGGAGTTGGTGATGGACAGAGAGGCCTGGCGTGCTGCGATTCATGGGGTCGCAAAGAGTTGGACACGACTGAGCGACTAAACTGAACTGAACTGAACAATGCAGACCTTGACAAGCCCAGTTTCAGTAGGAATGAGAATGAAAAGATGATTAGAGCAAGATCAAGATAGCCCAGGGGAAGAATTAGGGAACAAGCACACACAACTCTCTTAAAGAATTTTGCTGTGCAGGGGCTACTGCTAGAGGGTGCTGTGAGTCCATGAAGGGTTTGTATTCAATACGGAGGGAAGGATAGGATGTTGAAAGCTGATAGAAATGATATAACAGAGGCAGGAAAATTGAAGATACAGGGCTAAAAGGGAGAGTCAAAAATATCGAGTAGATGAAAGGAGATGGGATTTCCTACTCAAGTAAAGGGACTAGCCTTTGCTAGGAGCACTGACAGTTTATCCAGTAAAGACAGAAAAGGAAGAACATATGGACACTGGTACTAGAAGGTGGGTAAAATCAGTAAAATCAAGGGGACCATTTTTGACAGATCTCTTCCAAGTCCTTCAACCTTCTGTTAAATAGGAAGCATGGTGACTGGCTGAAAGCAAGGATTGTGGAGAAAGTACTACTTTTGAAGAGACAAAGGTAAATATGAGATAGTTCTCTAGGAGAGAACCAGAGAAACTAAAAGGATACTAAAGGGCAAGTTTCAGGAAAGAAGTGATTCCAGAATAATGCCTAACTACAAGGAACAGTGAGCAAATTAACTGGTAAACATGTGGATATATCTAAATACATTTGTATACAAATTTTAATGCTCAATTTATAGTTAAAAAAAAGAGAGAGAGAACTAAAGTATTGGACAACATAGCTTATAAAGAAAGAGGAAGTGATTGAAATTAGAATGCTCTAAGGCCCACTAACTATTGGGGGGGTTAAGATATTAATGTTAGATTTTGTTGTTAAATATGTGAGTAAAATTCCAGAAGTAACCACTAAAAGAAAAGAAGGGTGCCAACTTCCAAATTAAACAAAAGCAATAAAGCAATACAAGAACCAGCAAATATTCAACCCCCAAAGAAAGGGAGAAAAGAATAGAAAAAAACAGTAGCAATAGAAAATTGGATGAGAGAAATAAGACCAGCTCTGTCAATAATCACTACAAATGTAAGTGAACAAAACTTGCCAGGTAAAGGTAAAGAAAGAAATTGTCAGATTTTGGTTAAAAAAAAAATCCTCTATGATATGTAAAAGAGCACCTAAAACAGAAAGTGAAAGTGAAGTCGCTCAATCGTGTCCGACTGTTTTCGATCCCATGGACTGTAGCTCCGTCCATGGGATTTTCCAGGCAAGAGTACTGGAGTGGATTGCCGTTTCCTTCTCCAGGAGATCTTCCCAACCCAGGGATCAAATCCAGGTATCCCGCATTGCAGGCAGACGCTTTACCATCTGAGCCACCAGGGAAGACAGAAGGACTAAACAGAAGGACTTGTAAAAGTCAAAAGTAAAATGATTGAAAACTATATCCCAGACAGACATCAGGCAAAACAAAATTTCTCCATAAACATGGACTACTCAGAAGCTAGCTGACAAAGCATACAGTCATAGGTTATAGCTAAGAGAGACCCTAGGGCAGTGGGGCTGCCCTGGAGGCTCAGATAGTGAAGAATCTGCCTGCCATGCAGGAGACCGGAGTTCAATCCCTGGGTCTGGAAGGGCCCTGGAGAAGGAAATGACAACCCACTTCAGTATTCTTGCCTGGAGAATTCCATGGACAGAGGAGCCTGGCATGCTGCAGTCTATGGGGTTGCAAGAGTTGGACACAACTTAGTGATTAAACCCACGGCAGCGCTGTTTAACTGATCTTTCTCCAATGACAGAAATTTCTATATTTGCACTGTTCAATATGGTAGCTACAAACTGTTGAGTACCTGAAACATGGCTAATGCAACACAGAAGCTGGATTTTTAAAGTTTAATTTTAATTAATTTAAAATTTGAGTGGTAAGGGCCTATCACTGCTTCATTGTACAGCACAAAGTTGCAGATCAGTCCAATCCTCTCACATTACAAAGGTCTGGAAAAGGGAAGAGGCTACCAGAGACCACAAAGGAAGCTACAACCAAAATTAGTCTGATTCCTAATTAAAATGCTTTCTCAGAGCCCAACACTTCCCCAGCTGCCTTAGTGCATTGTTCCCAAGAGTAATTCTAGAGGTGTAATTTGAAACAGTTCACTATGTGTAAAAAATTTCTTTGAAAATTCATATTAAAAGGTAAATTGGAATTTTTCATAAGTAATAATCTCCACCATGATGTTTTGAGTGCTTACTCTATGGAATAAAGATGATAATGTGTTGTATGTTAGCTGCTCAGTTGATTCCAACTCTTTGTGGCCGCATGGACTGTAGCCTGCCAGGCTCCTCTGTCCATGGAATTCTCAGACAAGAATTCTGGAGTGAAAAAAAAAAAAAAAAAAAGAATTCTAGAGTGGGTAGGCATTCCCTTTTCCAGGGGATCTTCCCGACGCAGGAATTGAGCCCAGGTATCCCGCATTGCAGGTCAATTCCTTACCTTCTGAGCTAATAGGGAAGCCTGATTATGATAATATAATAATATTAGCAATGACTAACACTTATATAGCATTTACTATATGCCTGGCATTGTTTTT
The DNA here is from genome assembly GCA_006410935.1 of Redunca redunca. Taxonomy (NCBI): domain Eukaryota; kingdom Metazoa; phylum Chordata; class Mammalia; order Artiodactyla; family Bovidae; genus Redunca; species Redunca redunca. The sequence continues at coordinate 545,335 of SJYQ01005243.1, forward strand.
CATGCTTTTACATGTATTAAATTATTTAATCCTTACACTTATGAGGTAGAAATGCAATTGTCTTCATTTTACAGGCAAGGAAGGTAAAGTTAAATAGCTTGCTAGTAAATGCCAAAGCTGGGATTAGAACCTACGTGGTGGAGTTCCAGAGTCTGTAGTTTACTCACCATACTTCACTAACTCTCCTGCAAAGATAAACATGAATAAATGAATAAAGGAACGTGGCTTTCCCAAAGCAGAAGGAAAACACAGACTTCAGGTCTGGAAAACCTGGGTCCTTAGGTTTCCCTTCAAAAATAACTTGAAAACTTGAAAAGGCACAGTGCTTACCTGGTTGCTACCTACTCCCTGACACCACCCACACTCATACCCATGCCAACATGGAACATCTGAAGACAGTCCAACTTCCTCAAGTATCACCTGCACAGCCACCTTATTTATGCCAGGTATCTGCAGAGTGAGCTGAAAGTTCCCACATTAGCAGCTCCTTCCCTAACACATTAATTTACAAGGTGGGGGAGGAAAGAAAGTGACTGTTCCCAAACATAGGATTTACATCAGAATTCCCAAGCCCTTCAGGCTAAAACTATTTTCCTGAGGGTAAGCTAAGGACATCAGAAAAGTATTACCTACCCTCTCCCAGCTGACAGAACAAAAGGTTAAGTGTCTGAACTGGCAGCCAAGCCTCTGAAACAGGGAACACTGTACCTGAGAGGTAGAATAACACCACGGCTAAATAAAGTCTGTATGCATCAAACAAGTCCTAATTCAGCCACTTGCTGTTTTCATGTATGTGAAATATGACTAACAAAAATATCTGTCTCTTAGGCTTGTTGTGAATGTGAATAGGATACAATATGGAAGGTAAACACCCCAGATGTATCAGTGCCAAATGGTTATTTCAGAGACTTGACAAAGTCATCCATTTCTGTTTCAGGCAGGAGAGTGCATGAACGGCCCCCATTGATAACTTTCCCTTTTCTCCTTCAAAGGAGTCTCTACACTCAGAGCAGGAGAGGTGTACTGTTGAGGACAAAAGCTGTGGAATCTCCATCTCAGCTGGTCCACTTACTAGCTATATGACTCCTGCATCCCATTTTAGGCTCTTCATCTGTGTAATAGGGATGATGATCCCTTATCTACCTCAGTGGGTTATCATGAGGATTTAACCAGTCAATACATGAAAAATACACAGAACGGTTCCTGGAATATAGCAAAATGTACAGTAAATGTTAATCACTACACTTCTTCCCACAGGTGGTACATTCCAAATGTTGAGCACACAGAGAAGAAGATTATTTTAGAACTCTAAGATACTAGAGCTGGAAGGACTCTTAGGAATCATTTCTAGTCCAACTTTCTCATTTAATAAATGATCCCCAGGGAAGCCAAGAGCTGGCTATATAGCCTGACCAGGATTAAAACTCAGGCCTCCTGATTTCTATCCAGTGCTCACACCACATCACTGTACTTCCTCTCTGCAAACTATCGGCCATCATCTGGAAAGAGTCAAATCTACTTAAACTTCTGGGAAGAAATCTTACTTAACACTGCTCCGGGTAGCACTTCTGGGAGGTGGGATGGGTGAACTATAATCTGTTTTCCCAGAATCCATACCCAGGAGATAAAAAAAACAAACAAAAAAGTTTGATATCTTATTAATTTCTTTCAGGAACAGTCAATATTTTTCCTTGGGTAAATATAGTAAAAAGCATTAAATAAATACTTTCTAAGTTTGTAACACGATATTAAGTGCCTTTTGTTTGTTCATTTAATCCTCACAGCCCCTTCCCCACCAAGTTGCCCTTCTACGTGCTCCTACAGTTACCTGCCATTCCCCTGCTGACAGTACACATCACAGTGCCATGTAATTGCCTGCTTATTTGTGCTGATAGTCTTCAGACTATGAGCTGAAAAAAGACAGGGATCCCAACGATCATGTATACCATTCATTTCTTCTTTCAACAAATATTCCTGAGCATGAATAAGACAGAAATAGTCCTAACTTACTGGGGTAGACCATACTTTCCAAAGATGATTGCAGTAATATCTCCCATTCCACAAGCTCTTTTTACAACGTGACCTCAACATTCCTCCTGTGGGGGATGGAAAGGAGGTAGTTAATGTCCCTTCCCCTTGAACAGGCCCATGGAGTACAGTGGAAGTGATGCTACGTGACTTTTATGGCTAGATGACAAAAATGCCATGTATTTTCACCTTGTTCTCTTAGGGTGCTCACTCCTGGAATCCAGCTGTCATACGGTGAGGAAGCTCACACTAGCCCACGAAGACAAAGCACATGGGGAAGTAACCAGCTCAGCTGAGGCCCCAGACTCGGAACCAAGTGATACACAAGGGATACACTGTGCCCTGTTTGACTTTCTGGCCCACAGAATTGTGAGCATAATAGAATGATTTCTTTCCACCACTTAATTTGGGGTGGTCTATTATGCAGCAATGGTAAATGGATCAATCACATGGAGCTTAACATCTAACAAAGAATACTGAATATGTGACTCCAAGGTATTGCCTACGCCTAACACAGTTAACTGGAATAATAACTGGGTAATTATTTGTTGCATGTGTGAGATAGCTGTTATTATGCCCCTTTGGCACATGAGGAATTGAGCTTTGAGAAGTTTTAGCAACTTGTCCTAGGTCTCTCAGAAGGCAGTGGCAACCCACTCCAACACTCTTGCCTGGAAAATCCCATGGACAGTGAGGCCTGGTGGGCTGCAGTCCATGGGGTCGCTAGGAGTTGGACACAACTGAGCGACTTCACTTTCACTTTTCACTTTCATGCACTGGGGAAGGAAATGGCAACCCACTCCAATATTCTTACCTAGAGGATCCCAGGGATGGGGGAGCCTGGTGGGATGCCATCTATAGGGTCGCACAGAGTTGGACACAACTGAAGTGACTTAGCGACTTAGCAGCAGCTAGGTCTCTCAACCGGTTTGTGGCAGAGTAAATTAAAACTCAAATCTAAACCCACTCCTAATACTACATGCTAATGTCTCCTTCAGTATGCATAATTTTACATGAATTTTACAGTAATCTGCTTTAAAATGGGACTGTCAGTACTTAAAACATTTTGGCCCAACAGTTCCCTATGGTTTCACAAGAGATGGAAACCCACATATCACCTTCTCAGAGAAGCCTCCCCGACCTTCCTAGCTCAAGTAATGTCAGCTCCCTCATCCTTTCTCACTCTTTCTACTCCATCAGTTTCATTTTCTTCCCAGAACTCATCCCTAGCTAAAATTATCTTGTCTATTAATTTGTTCATGTACCTACTCTCTGTCTCTCTGAATTGAACACAAGCTTCATGAGAACAGGAACCTTGTGTGTCCTGTCCACTCCTATATCCCTGGTGCCTAGGATCATGCCTGGAATATGGTAGGTAATCAAAATTTATTTACTGGATGAAGGAATGACTGCATTCAGGTGCACTGAATGTCCACCCAATCTCATTACCCACCAATAAATGTGCAAATAGAGGATAAAACACAATTTAGAACAGCAGGGCTGTAGTAAAGACATTTCATACAGTAAGGTCAGTACAAAAACGAAACAAAAGAAAAAGGAAGGGAAAGGAAATACACACTACCACACAACCACCTAGAAAAAGCATAAACCCTGAGGTCCAATAAAGATGTAGACAATGGGATGGATGGGGGGCGGGGAGGTTACACCTCTTGTTCTCCATTCATAACGACTGTCCCCTCACCCTTCAAAA
>SJYQ01005245.1:0-20604 GCA_006410935.1 Redunca redunca
AAAACTAAATTGTATGTTTTACAACTTGTATATTTTACATACATTCTTCACTCTGTATTGAATTTTACTTTGAAAGGTAAAACAAAACAAATAAATAATTTGAACTCATTTTTACTTACATGTAACTTTTTAAAAAGTTAATCCAGAAAGTGGTTGCTGTTTTCAAATCTGACCACTCTCCATCATACCTTTTTCCCCACTGACTCTCCACTTTAGTAGAATATTTCTACATTTTATCCTCTAAAGCTAATCTGCTTATTTTTGTTTTCTTATATGAATTGATGTTAATCCTTTTAGACGAATTAAACTTTTTTGGTGTTTCAATATGATTTAACTAAAAATCATGTCAAACTTTTGTGACTAAAATATATAAGCATACTTTATCTGATTTAATTTCTAAAGCAAACATTTAAGGTAATTATGTGGATTATTCTAGGCTAATTTATGTGCATGTAAATAAAAATAACACTCAAATAGCTTAAAGGGGGAATAAAAGGAATCTATCGTTTCAGTTTTGAATACTTATGGACTAATACGATTTTTAGTTAACTGTCCATATGCTGTGTGGGATCCCTATAAGCAGGTCCAAAGTTACACGGTCTTCACATATGTTATTGTGGAAATAAAGACTAAAAAAAAAAAAAAAGACGTCCATGTTCATTGCAATCTGCATGCTCATGGTTGGAACAGTTTTCCTTGTTATTTCATGGTCTCAGAATTGCCTTTAATATGTTTTTTTTTTCTTTTCCAGTGGATAGAGCTTTGTTGGACTTAGATGGCTTGAAAATTGAGAGAGGCAATGGGATCTGATTGAATGAGGGCTGAATGTATGTGTAGCCAAGGAGGAGTGAGTGGTATTCTTGGAGATAATTTCAAGAAATAGATGTTTTACCCTATCGTTATGGATACACCAAACATACTCGAGAGTCTTTTGCTCCAGCAAGGCATTGAAAGTGAAAAGGAAAGTCACTCAGTCGAGTCCGACTCTTTGCAACCCCATGAGTTGTATAGTCCATGGAATTCTCCAGGCCTGAATACTGGAGTGGTTAGCCTTTCCCTTCTCCAGGGGATCTTCCCACGCCAGGGATTGAACCCAGGTCTCCCGCATTGTGGACAGATTCTTTACCATCTGAGCCACAAGGGAAGCCCAAGAATACTGGAGTGGGTAGCCTATCCCTTCTCCAATGGATCTTCCCAACCCAAGAATCAAACCAGGGTCTCCTGCATTACAGGTGGATTGTTTACCAACTGAGCTATGAGGGAAGCCCATTGGTGAATCACAAAAAGCACCTTCTTTAAAGGTATGGGAATGAAGCAAGAGTCTTTGTAGATATAAGAGTGCATAGGAGGAAGTTAAGACAGAGGGAGAGCAGTAGAGAATATTCTTTCAAGGGAAACGAAATAGAAGAAAAATACAGAGTTATGTGTAGAGATAAACTTGAAGTTAAAGACATTGTTGAAAAGCAGAACAGGCATTTCAGAGTTCATTTCGGAAATGATCTATTTCTTAAGTAATCAAACTGCCAAGTCTTGTGGTTGTATCCAGAGTTTCTTTCTTATAGATCATTTGTAACAGTGAATGTTAAGCTTTTCTAATTTTTCCTCCCTTGGGGATAGGTTAAAAACGAATATAATTTTTGTTAAATCCCATAGATATGGTAACACTTCCCTAAACACGATAATAGAAAATGTAATAAAAATTAGTCCTTTTCAGATTAAGAACACATAATTAAGGTAATTTTATTTATGATGTCAACAGTAATAATAAGTAAAATATCTTATAATAAACCTTAGAAAGAATGTACAAGACACAAGCCAACAGGAAATTTTGAGTGAAAGACATTTAAAAATAAAAGTTCCCACAAATAGGTGAAATCAACATTTTCTTAAATGGAGTGCCTAACAAATATTTTCTAAATAAATACTTGTTTAATAGATAGATAAATTAAAAAGTATTTCTCAAGGGAAAGAAATTACTGACATATCCTGACCTGTTGCAGCTTCCTATTGCAAAACCTGAACTCCCTTACAAACAGGTGTGAAGTCAAAGAGCAGAATGAGGGACTGGATAGTCCATGTGCTCCAATATGTCTAAAAGAAAAGGTCTGCGCATGATATATTATTGATTGATCATTTCAAATTGTTCTCCTTCTTATTGGATATTTGACTTGGGGCAAGTCTCTAAGCTTCGAGAGATTCTAGATATAAGCATAGAGAGAGATAAAGATATAAATGTAGTTATAGATGACAAGATACAGATACAGAAAGCGAATGTCAGTACCTCTATGCTGTGCTGTGCTGTGTTAAGGTAATTCAGTCATCTCCGACTCTTTGTAACCCTATGGACTGTAACCCACCAGGCTACTCTGTCCACGGGATTCTCCAGACAAGAATACTGAAGTGGGTTGCTGTGCCCTCCTCCAGGGGATTTTCCCAGCCCAGGGATCAAACCTGCATCTTTAAACTCTCCTGCATTGACAAGTAGGCACTTTACCACTAGCAAAACCTGGGAAACCCATCTCTACCTATACCTCTCTCTAAATATATTAGACTACTTGTCATGTCGATTATTCAGTTCAGTTTAGTTCAGTCGCTCAGTCGTGTCCGACTCTTTGCGACCCCATGAATCGCAGCACGCCAGGCCTCCCTGTCCATCACCATCTCCTGGAGTTCACTCAGACTCACGTCCATCGAGTCAGTGATGCCATCCAGCCATCTCAGCCTCTGTCATCCCCTTCTCCTCTTGCCCCCAATCCCTCCCAGCATCAGAGTTTTTCGATTGAGTCAACGCTTCGCATGAGGTGGCCAAAGGACTGGAGTTTCAGCTTTAGCATCATTCCCTCCAAAGAAATCCCAGGGTTGATCTCCTTCAGAATGGACTGGTTGGATCTCCTTGCAGTCCAAGGGACTCTCAAGAGTCTTCTCTAACACCACAGTTCAANGTTAAATAAGCAGGGTGACAATATACAGCCTTGACGTACTCCCTTTCCTATTTGGAACCAGTCTGTTGTTCCATGTCTGGTTCTAACTGTTGCTTCCTGGCCTGCATACAGATTTCTCAAGAAGCAGGTCAGGTGGTCTGGTATTCCCATCTCTTTCAGAATTTTCCACAGTTTATTTTGATCCACACAGTCAAAGGCTTTGGCATAGTCAATAAAGCAGAAATATATGTTTTTCTGGAACTCTCTTGCTCTTTCCATGATCCAGCAGATATTGGCAATTTGACCTCTGGTTCCTCTGCCCTTTCTAAAACCATCTTGAACATCAGGGAGTTCACAGTTCACATATTGCTGAAGCATGGCTTGGAGAATTTTGAGCATTACTTGACTAGCATGTGAGATGAGTGCAATTGTTCGGTAGTTTGAGCATTCTTTGCCATTGCCTTTCTTTTGGATTGGAATGAAAACTGACCTTTTCCAGTCCTGTGGCCACTGCTGTTTTCCAAATTTGCTGGCATATTGAGTGCAGCACTTTCACAGCATCATCTTTCAGTATTTGAGAGAGTTCAACTGGAATTCCATCACCTCCACTAGCTTTGTTTGTAGAGATGCTTTCTAAGGCCCACTTGACTTCACATTCCAGGATGTCTGGCTCTAGATGAGTGATGACACCATCGTGATTATCTGGGTCATGAAGATCTTTTTTGTACAGTTTTTCCATGTATTCTTGCCACCTCTTCTTAATGTCTTCTGCTTCTGTTAGGTCCATACCATTTCTGTCCTTTATCGAGCCCATCTTTGCATGAAATGTTCCCTTGGTATCTCTAATTTTCTTAAAGAGATCTCTAGTCTTTCCCATTCTGTTGTTTTCCTCTATTTCTTTGCATTGATCACTGAAGAAGGCTTTCTTATCTCTTCTTGCTATTCTTTGGAACTCTGCATTCAGATGCTTATATCTTTCCTTTTTGCCTCTCTTCTTTTCACAGCTATTTGTAAGGCCTCCCCAGACAGCCATTTTGCTTGTTTGCATTTCTTTTCCATGGGGATGGTCTTGATCCCTGTCTCCTGTACATTGTCATGGACCTCATTCCATAGTTCATCAGGCACTCTATCTATCAGATCTAGGCCCTTAAATGTATTTCTCACTTCCACTGTATAATCATAAGGGATTTGATTTAGGTCCTACCTGAATGGTCTAGTGGTTTTCCCTACTTTTTACAATTTAAGTCTAAATTTGGTAATGAGTTCATGATCTGAGCCACAGTCAGCTCCTAGTCTTGTTTTTGTTGACTGTATAGAGCTTCTCCGTCTTTTGCTGCAAAGAATATAATCAATCTGATTTCAGTGTTGACCATCTGGTGTTGTCAATGTGTAGTCTTCTCTTGTGTTGTTGGAAGAGGGTGTTTGCTATGACCAGTTCATTTTCTTGGCAAAACTCTATTAGTCTTTGCCCTGCTTCATTCCGCACTTCAAGGCCTGTTACTCCAGGTGTTTCTTGACTCCCTACCTTTGCATTCCAGTCCCCTATAATGAAAAGGACATCTTTTTTGGGTGTTAGTTCTCAAAGATCTTGTAGGTCTTCATAGAACTGTTCAACTTCAGCTTCTTCAGCGTTACTGGTTGGGGCATAGACTTGGATAACTGTGATATTGAATGGTTTGCCTTGGAAATGAACAGAGATCATTCTGTCGTTTATGAGATTGCATCCAAGTACTGCATTTTGGGCTCTTTTGTTGACCATAATGGCTACTCCATTTCTTCTGAGGGATTCCTGCCTGCAGTAGTAGATATAATGGTCATCTGAGTTAAATTCACCCATCCCAGTCCATTTTAGTTCGCTGATTCCTAGAATGTCAACGTTCACCCTTGCCATCTCTTGTTTGACCTCTTTCAATTTGCCTTGATTCATGGACCTGACATTCCAGGTTCCTATACAATATTGCTCTTTACAGCATCAGATCTTGTTTTTATCACCAGTGACATCCACAACTGGGTATTGTTTTTGCTTTGGCTCCATCCCTACATTCTTTCTGGAGTTATTTCTCCACTGATCTGCCGTAGCATATTGGGCACCTAATGACCTGGGGAGTTCCTCTTTTGGTATCCTATCATTTTGCCTTTTCCTACTGTTCATGGGTTTCTCAAAGCAAGAATACTGAAGTGTCTTGCCACTCCCTTCTCCAGTGGACACATTCTGTCAGATCTCTCCACCATGACCCACCCGTCTTGAGTTGCCCTGCAGGCATGGCTTGGTTTCATTGAGTTAGACAAGGCTGTGGTCCTATTGTGATTAGATTGATTAGTTTTCTGTGAGTATGGTTTCAGTGTGTCTGCCCTTTGATGCCCTCTTGCAACACCTACCATCTTACTTGGGTTTCTCTTACCTTGGGCGTGGGGTATCTCTTCACGGCTGCTCCAGCAAAGCACAGCCCCTGCGCCTTACCTTGGACAAGGGGTATCTCCTCACTGCTGCCGTTCCTGACCTTCAACGTGGGATAGCTCCTCTAGGCCCTCCTGTGCCTGCTCAGCCACCACTCCTCGGGTTGTTCCTCCTGGCCGCTGTCCCTGGCCTCGGGCATGGGTGGCTCCTCCCAGCTGCCCCCCCAGCCTCGGGCTCGGGCTGGCTCCTCAAGGTCACCACCCCTGGCCTTGGGCACAAGGTGGCTTCTCCCGGCTGCCCCTGACCTCGGACGTGAGGTGTCTCCTCCTGGCCGCCACTGGCCTCAGATGCTGGGTCGTTCCTCCTGGCTGCCGCCCTGACCTCAGATGAGGGATGTCTTCTCCTGGCTGCCACTGACCTCGGATGTGGGGTGGCTCCTCCCAGCTGTTCCTGTGCCGTCGCATCCTGGAAGACTAAATTATGCCACTCATAAACTACTTTCTACATTCCCTATCACATAGTATCACCTTACCTGCCTCCTGAAAACCTGTATGGAGGTCAAGAAGCAACAGTTAGAACTGGACATGGAAACATGGGCTGGTTCAAGTTGAGAAAGGAGTACATCAAGAGTATATATTATCATCCTATTTATTTAACTTATATGCAGAATACATCATGTGAAATGCTGGGCTGGATGCAGCACAAACTAAAATCAAGATTTCTGGGAGAATTATCAACAACCTCAAATAGGCAGATGACACCAACCTTACAGTAGAAAGTGAAGAGGAACCAAAGATCCTCCTGATGAAAGTGAAAGGTTAAACCAGTGAAAAAGCTGGTTTAAAACTCAACATTAAAAAACTAAGATCATGGTATCTGGTACTAACACTTCATGGCAAATCGATGGAAAAACAATGGAAACAGTGACAGACTTTATTTTCTTGGCTCCAAAATCACTGCAGATGATGACTACAGCCATGAAATTAAAAGATGTTTGTTCCTTGGCAAAAAAGCTATGATAAACCTAGATAGTGAATCAAAAAGCAGAGACATCACTTTACTGATGAAGGTCCAAAAAGTCAAAACTAGTTTTTCTAGTAGTCATGTATGGATGTGAGAGTTGGACCATAAAGAAGGCTGGGCACCAAAGAATTGATGCTTTTGAACTGTGATTTTAGAGAAGACTCTTGAGAGACCCTTGGACTGCAAGGAGATCAAGCCAGTCAATCTTAAAGGAAACCCTGAATATTCATTGGAAGGACTGATGCTGAAGCTGAAGCTCTAATACTGTGGCTATCTGATGCATAGAACTGACTCATTAGAAAAGGCCCTGATGGTGAGAAAGATTAAAGGCAGGAGGAGAAGTGGATGACAGAGAATGAGATGGTTGGATGGTATCACCAATTCAAAGGACATGAGTTTGAGTAGGCTCCGGGAGATGGTGAAGGACATGGAAGCCTGGCATGCTTCAGTACATGGAGTTGCAAAGAATCAGACATGATTGAGTGACTGAACAATAACAATCACATAGTAAAGTCATGATAAATATTATTGTCATTTTTATGATTATTTTAAATTATCTCTATGTTTGGCATGTTGCAACATCTGATCTGAAAGTCATTAATTTTGACAACATCTGAAGTCCTTGGTTTGAGTCTAGGATTCTCCACATACTGATGTTATGGCTCTGGCAAAAGATTTATTTTCCCTTAGTCTTGGTTTACTGATTCTAAATGGGGAAAAGATGTTTACCTCTCACTAATTTGAAACGTGCTTTATTCTATAAAGACGCATAAAAGAGTTAAAGCAGCATCATTCATTTAGCATTATTACCATTTTTCAGGAGATGAAGGTGAAAGTTTTAGTCACTCATTCATGTCTGACTCTTCACAAACCCATAGATAGCAGCACGCTAGGCTTCCCTGTCCATCACCAACACCCAAAGCCTGCTGAAACTCATGTCCGTTGAGTCAGTGATGCCATCCAACCATCTCATTCTCCATAATCCCCTTCTTCTCCTGCCGGGATCCAGCCCCAGTGGATCCAGGGTAATTTGAAGCAAGGATGGAGTCGGCATCTTAGGAAAGAATTATTTAACTGGAGATATAAAGAGAGATTAGGAAAGAATAGTGTAGTAGGAAAATTAGTGGAGAAAAGAGGCTGATATTCCTTGGTTTACACAGAAAGCTAATAAAAGTTTCAAGACAAGAAACTTGCACCGTCTACATTAGGCCACAGGCACCTGCTTGAATAGCGGAGGGTGACCTGCCTTGGGCTCCCTCTCGTGTGGGTCTTAGAAGCCTGGGCAAATAAGTAGACATGGACAGCCTCTGCATTCCAAGGGATCAGCCCAATAAGGAGAGGGAGGGAGAGGGAGAAAAAGAGAGAGAGTTGACACGGGGGGAGCCAGATTTCCAAGAAACCAGTTCAAGAAACTAGTCTGAGAAACTGGTCTGTCCTTTATTTTCCAGGAAAGATTTTTATACTTTTGGTTGTACATAGAGATCAATGGATAGTACAAAGTTATGCTGGGTGAGCAGCCCTGACCTTTATCAAGACCAGGCTTTCTTTCTGCAAATTTTTCCATATACAAAGGGTCTCAGGTGATTTACATTATCTTCTGGCCAAAAGGCCTTTTAACATTTTATGGCTCTCTTCCTTAATGAATGTTAATCTCATTTTCCCTGTAGTGTTTTTTTTTTAATCTGCATCACCTTCAAAGTACTAAATAATGTTACGTTAAAAGATATGAAAACTTGACAGCAAGTATTGGCTCAACAATGAAACCCTTAATCAGTTTTATTCTAATGATTTTTCCAAGAATTTCTTAAGCTTTCAGTGACTCTTGTGGTTGGGAGGCTGTAAACAATTCACATGCACAGTTGTAAAAATCCGGACAGACCAGTCAGGTAAGTTAGAAATCTATCAGAGGGGTTTAAGCTGAGACATTCTTTTTATGCCCAGGAGACTTATTAACTGGAGCGCTAAGTTAATTCCTTTTAGAGGAAGGTAGTGGGGGACAGCCACTGTTAATGTCAGAAGCATAAGTGAAAAGCATAATGCAGTAAGGCAGGCAGACTGGTTTTGGGGCAGATGCACGAGCAGATCCAGCGAGGCTCCCTTAAGGCCTGACTCGCCTTTGTCTGTCGGGCCCCTTATCCTCATGACCTTTGCCACGGGCAGGACTCATGCTGGCTCCCAGCATCCTCCTGCCCCCAATCCCTCCCAGCATCAGGGTCTTTTCCAAGGAGTCCCCTCTTCACATAACATGGCCAAAGTATTGGAGTTTCAGCTTCAGCATCAGTCCTTCCAAGGAATGTTCAGGACTGGTTTCCTTTAGGATGGACTGGTTTGATCTCCTTGCAGTCCAAGGGACTCTAAAGCATCTTCACCAGCACCAGAGTAGAAAAGCATCAATTCTTTGGCACTCAGCTTTCTTTATAGTCCAACCCTCACATCCATACATGACTACTGAAAAAACCATAGCTTTGACTGAATGGACCTTTGTCAGCAAAATAATGCATTATTAAATGCCTTTAATTATTCTACTATCAAAATAATATGGAAAGTTTGTTGGTCTCTGTAGTTTTAGTTGTGCAGAAGTGGTTGTGTTTATCATATTTCTGACCAGAGACTTAATATATCTTTTGTTACCTAAAGGTTATTAAGCAAAGATATTTCAGTACTTACTTACATAACAAATTACTGACCACAGGCATTAGTTTCTGCAAACATTCCCCAGCCAATAGGGTTTAAGAGTAATTATGCAAATACTGTTCCCTATTGTTTATTGTTTAAGTCCCATTCACATGTGTGAATATTTGATGTCATTTATAACATCACTATTTCTTAAGTGCCCTTTGTGTACACCAAAAAAATAAATAAAGATAAGAGAAGTTGTTTCATCCTCATTGGTAATCAAAGTAAGAAAAATTGCCTTAATTTAGGGGGAAATATGCAAACATTTTCATTGGTTTTGGACACTTTGAATCAAAAATTCTATTATAGACATGAATTTGGAATCCAAGAAAAAGTGAAGATAATGTAGTCCTTGTTTCTTATACCCTAGTTCCTCAAAATTTCAGTGAAATATTGATATGAAAATCATGCTGTAAACACTATAAAAACTTTCCTGGAATAAAAGTGAGGATGAAACCAATTACATAAACTTTCCTTTAGGAAATATTCTAAAACATTATTATGATTGNGTCAATCACCCTTACTTAAAAATTGTTTGTCAGAATATTTATAAGACAAAAACACAACTTGGAATAAATTCAATGTCATTTTCACTGAACAGAAATCTTCTATAATTAGAATGATTGCATTATAGCATCTCAGATTAAGATGAAATTTCAGAGATCCTAGGCTAATTTTTCTATTGGTGATTTAAAAATAATATGTCTTAGTACATGGTAAAACCAATCCTGTGTGGGTATTCCTAATTTCTTATCAAGAATTAAATTTTTTTTCTACAAGTGAGCATATATAATTTTCTGTGGCTATGTCTTACTAAGACCATTGAGATGCATGGGTATTCCATGGGACAAGCTCCAGATAGTACAAGTTGATATTTACTTATTTGGATAAGAGAGTAGTAGACTAGATAGGAAATAATATGGTGAATGCATTAGTCAAGATCCTATCATAGGGGAAATATCACATCAGGAATTTGAACACAAGAATTTTAACAAAAAGGAACTATTAAATAATAGCTTTTAATTTAAAATGGTTGAGACTCAGGGGTAAAGAATCTGCCTGCAAAGCAGGAGATGCAGTTTTTATCCCTGGATCAGGAAAATCCCCTGGAGAAGGGAATGGCTACCCACTCCAGTATTCTTGCCTGGAGACTTCCATGCACCGAGGAGGCTGGTGGGCTACAGTGTATGGAGTCACAAAGAGTCAGACTTGACTGAGAAACTAACACTTTCACTTTTTTCAAAGAAGATGCTAAAGAAAAAATAATTATACTAGATATAATGATCAGCCTTTAGTAATGAGGCAGAAAAAAAAAACAACTTGGGAGAGCTTTGCCCCCAGCCCAAGTCTGAGATGTAAACCTCATTGGAAAACATGTGTCCTTAGTCCAATATGTGATGGAGAAGTTTGCTGAGGTGCCATAGTCTAAGGTTAAAAATTGGTAAACTTTCCAATGGGACACCAGCAAGCCTTAATGAAGAGCCTTCTGGGGTGCTAGAGAGACTCACTGGAAAACTTTTCACTGATGTGCCAGCAAGACCTATGTGGAAATTGTGCACTGTTGTAATGCTGAAATTCACAGGAAATCTGTCTGCTGGAATGCTGCTACAGTTCACTGGAGGATCAGAACCAGTAGGTATCCAACCATATTCTGGCAGGCATGCACCACAGTAACAAGAAAGTGAAGCTTATTGGAACCAGGAATATCTCATGCAATATCCTTCTAGCATTGTCCACTGACAAATTTAGATATGTCAACTGATAAAGGAAAGATGTTTCCAGGTTTACTCAGAAAAGTATTGACTGGCACAGTAGTATTCCTACCATTTCAAAAACTTTATCCTGTAAGTATATCAGAGAACTCATTAGGACAGAAAAACAGGCAAAAGGACCTAGTTGAAAGGGAATAATAATACATTGTAACTTTATCAAAACTCATCTGAATTCAAGCCATAAGGCACAATTAAGCTTTAACTGCTGCTGCTGCTGCTGCTGCTAAGTCACTTCAGTCGTGTCTGACTCTGTGAGACCCCATAGACAGCAGTCCTCCAGGCTCCCTGTCCCTGGGATTCTCCAGGCAAAAACACTGGAGTGGGTTGCCATTTCCTTCTCCAATGCATGAAAATGAAAAGTGAAAGTGAAGTCGTTCGGTCCTGTCTGACTCTTAGCGACCTCATGGACTGCAGCCTACCAGGCTCCTCTGTCCATGGGATTTTCCAGGCAAGAGTACTAGAGTGTATTGCCATTTACAATTAACAGTAAATGGCCACATACCTGGTACCGTCTGTCAGGAGGCCCAGTGGGAAGCTTGGAGTGTTTAGCAGACTCTTCTGTTATGTCAGGCTTCAACTCCATTGTTTTTCTTCCCACTGCTAGGAGCCTTTCAGTGACTTATTGCTTGTACTCCTTGTGACCTGGGCAGTTTATGGACTGATGAAGTCTTTGCGATAAAGTCAGCTCATATTGTTGGCTTCATTTCTGTGTAATTTGCTTCTCTCTGATATCCTGACTTCTTAAGTGTTGATGCATTGGCCATCCTAAATTTCAGTTTTTGTCCTCTAGCACCATGGACAGATCTATTAAGATTCTTTGTCTCTTGGAGATAATTCTTGCTCAGGATCTCCATGTTAATATCTTCTTTATGTGTGTGTTTTTTTCTGTGTGTGTGTGTTTTGTTTTGTTTTTTGTTTTTTGTTTTTTTTTTTACTAAGTTCCATAGTCCCATATACCTTACAACCTTTTTCACATTGTATTCTTATCTGGGAAAGCCCATGGACAGAGGAGCCTTTCCTGCTAAAATCTATAGAGTCACAAAACAGTCAGATGCATAGCACTTGGGGGCTAAACAACCACAACAAAAGAGAACAATGGGGCTTCCCAGGTACTCAATGGTAGAGAATCTGCCTGCTGATGTGGAAGACGTGGGTTCAATCCTTGGGTAGGGAAGATACCCTGGAAAAGGAAACAGCAACCCACTTCAGTTTTCTTGCCTGGAAAATCCCAGTGGACTACAGTCCAAAGGAGTGGCAAAGGGTCGAACAGGACTGAAAAAACACTCAAAAGGACATATCCTGTTTTATGTATGGTTTTGTTCCTGTTTTCTAGTTGCTCTCAGCAGGAGTATTGCTCTACTACAGGCTGAGTCATCATAGCTGGGAGTGGAAGTCATGGAGGTATTTTAAAAGAAAATGAAGTACTTACAAGACAACAGATGATTTACAATAAAAATCATTTGTGGAAAGGGCAAAATGTAACCCCTAAAAAGTGTTTATTTCTTCCTCTTTTTATCTCTGTTGATATTAAAGTAGGCTTTTCATCTATGTGGTTTTATAATTTCTATGAGAAAATATGTTGTACACCATACAACCCAGAGTCCTAAATTCAAAGATAATACCATTTATCATCCTGTTTACATTTCTTGTGAAGATCCAATTTGTTCATATGTTGAGGCAAAATGTTAGCCTTTACTGAAATAGAGCAGTAGAGATCTAAACTACTTTTTAGTGACTTGAACCTCAAGTAATTTTAGTAAATCAAGACTGCTTCTGTCAGGCTAGTCTGTCATAAGAGCAAAACAGGCATAAATCACTGCATTTATTTTTAAGAGCTTTTGTTTTCCTGAATGAGATACTGCTAAATTTCAAGGTTGCTTTTCAGTTAAATGTGACATATAGAATATAACCATGCATCCATTTAACAATGAATCCCTTATGGCAATGACTATCTCTTTTCTTACTAGTTGCAAAGTGGTTTCTAATAAAGAATGGGGAAGATTTTTGTACTCATCTTGCTGCAATTGAGTCAGAGAGGTGCATTCTATTCAAATGAAACACATAGAGAACAATGAAAGGCAACACATAAGTGAGGATCAGGTAGTATAAGAGATACAGGTGCTGAGAATATGGCCAGAGTGGGCTCCTGTGAAGAGGGGTTCCTAGTTTAAGAACATAAATATATATGTAATTTGTATTCAACAGTGTATGACAGAGAAAAGACACATTCAATATATTATTAGTTTACTTTTTCCTCTCAAAAACCTGAACTGGGGATTTCTGGCTAAAGAATTTTTAAGACAGTGCAAATAAAACAAATAGGAATATTTGTCCCCTGGCGTGCTGAAGTTCATGGGGGTCACAAAGAGTTGGACACGACTGAGTGACAGAACTGAACTATTCATTCAACAAATATTTTCATGGAAGAATGAAGGCCTCAGGGCGATGCAAGCTCCTTATTGATAAACAGCTATATGATCTTGGTCAAATTTTCCCAGTCTCTGAGACTCCATGTTTTCTATAATGTGTACAGCCCTGTGGCCCCATCCACCCTGGCATGCAATTACTCTTGTTGTATTTAGGTTTCTCAATTTAGTGACCACAGTACTCACTGAAAGGCCTGGCCTACAATGATCTAGTGAGTCTATTTCTTTCAGGTTCAAACACAAGCATTATTAGAGGGCACAAACTTGCTGCAGGAGAAAATGGCCCTGATTGTCACATTGCTCAAAAAGACTGTACAGTGTCTCTTCACCATAGACCTATAGACCCTCTGAGAACTTTATGTCCTTTGAACAAAAAAGAAAAAAAAAAATGAATTTAGTTCATGGATAGATTATCTCAGCTGAAAATGGATGGTTCCACTAGAGCTTCACTCTGGGATAGCATAGCCTACTTTTCTGTTCAAGACAGGACACTCTCCCCCTACATAGGACTGACAAATTTGTTACTTTCTTGCTCAAGATGTTATTATTTGAGTTTGCCACTTCAGGAATTGTTTTTCATTGAAGAGAGTCACTTCTCCTTGTTCTTGCCTCCTTCCCCAGTAAGCCCACCTTCTGTGAATGAACAATGTGCTTAGTCATTCAGTCATGTCTGACTCTTTGGGCACATGGACTGTAGCCCCCAGGGTCCTCTGTCCACATGATTTCTCAGACAAGAACACTGGAGTGGGTTACCATTTCCTTCTCCAGGGGATCTTCCCAACACAGGGAGTGAACCTGCATCTCCTTCACTGCAGTCGATTCTTTGCCACTGAGCCATTGCGGAAACCCCATTGAACAACCCAAAGGTACAAAGGCTCAGGTTCTGCCTAAAGCCTAAAGCTGCCTAAAGCCCCACAGCTAAGAAGGCACCCCCTAGCTTCAGAGGTTCTCCCATGGTTGGCAAAAGTCTTGTTGTAAATGCATTGTTGCCCAATGTCTCCTTCTCTTCAGTTTCATTTCTTCTGTTTCCTCCCCCAGCATTGATAACAAGAAAACTCACTAAAAAAATTCCTGCACGCACATGTTCATCTTGGCACGTGTCCAGGAAAGACCATGACACTTTCCAAATTAACAGCGTTTGTTGATCAGATATCATAAGGTGCATCAAGACAGACAATTATTATTCCAGAATGCTTGTTCAAATCCATATAGCATGGCATGGAGATCAATGCAAGGATTTATCTATCTGTAGTGAAAACAATGAGAGAAAAGGTAAAAGGCTGTATGCTGGACAAGGCCTAACTTGACATCTATGAAAGCATAGCAAATGAGGTTTCCTTAACTAACTTTGTTACAACTATTTGAATACAGATGTTATAACTATCCTTGCTATTTTCTCACTTCAACTAATATTTGAATCATTAGATACTAAAATCAGTAGGTGTTCTACTGAAAGCTGTTGTATTATTGCATTTGACCAATTGTCATGCTTGTCTACTATTATTACTTATCAATTTTTTAAATTTGGCAATTATATGCTAATTTAAAATTATTTCAATAAGCAAATCCTATTTTTATTACCTTTATATACATTTCTATTTGAATTATTTATGGAGAAAGGCTATCATAAATTACTTTAATAAAGCTTAAATTAAACTCCAGTGGATAATTTTTCTTTGATCAGNTTGGAACTGTTATTTTGTGTTAGTCTTTAAGATTACATTGCTACCCATTACAAAACAAAATTTATAGTGAATGCATGCTGCTGCTGCTGCTAAGTCGCTTCAGTCATGTCCGACTGTGTGTAACCCCATAGACAGCAGCCTACCAGGCTCCCCCGTCCCTGGGATTCTCCAGGCAAGAATACTGGAGTGGGTTGCCATTTCCTTCTCCAATGCATGTAGGTGAAAAGAGAAAGTGAAGTCGCTCAGTTGTGTCTGACTCTTAGCGACCCCATGGACTGCAGCCTACCAGGCTCCTCCACCCATGGGATTTTCCAGGCAAGAGTACTGGAGTGGGGTGCCATTGTCTTCTCCGTGAATGCATGCATGGGAGCTATTTTCCTAGGTGTTGGAATGTGTTTAGCATATTTTGAATATAAGTAGTACTTGGAAAATTATTCAGAAGACATTGAATAAAGAAGTGTTTGATTTATCCTTAATATTTGAAATTATTTGAAAAACCATAAGCTTACTGTATAGACAGTTCAATTATTAGTTTCAAAATAGTATTAATATAATATTTTTACATATTTCCCTTTCTCTCTGGCATAACTATACCCTTTATGCTAACCTCAGATGTTCACATGATGAAGACAAAGGAGAAAAGTAAACCTCTTAAACGTCTGCATATTACAAAAGAACTCAGGAGGTTCTACACTAGAGGTGATTTACACTACGTAGAGAAGAGTTTATTTTCTTACTAAATAAAAAACTCTTCCTGAGCAAGGATTTGTAAAGGAATACAAGCTTCAGGAATAGTGATATTTTTAAGATCATAAAGTAGAAAGTGGTAGTAATTTAAAAATCTCATTTTATCTGATTATGTGCAAGTGTTTCATATAAATTATTTTATATATTTTCTCATAGATAAATGAGTAAGTTACTCTAAATTCCTCCATTTTACAAATAAGAAGAATGAAATTTACAAGTAATAAGGTACCTTAACCATAGTGTCTCTAAGTGACTGCATGGAGAAATGTATCCAGTTAGCTTGACTTAAAACAAATAAACACAACTTTCAATTGTGTATAAATCACTAGGTGGATAGGAAGAAAAAATTAAAGAAAGAAAATAGGCTTTAGGAGAGAGAGAAAGAAAGAAGAGAATGGGGAAAGTAAAGAGTAAAAAGACATGAAAGTCCATGACCAAAACTTTCAAAGGTAATATTGTAGGCTTATAACCATCTAATGAGATACTCTGACATTAACAATATGTGATATACTTTTCACAGTCTGAGTGCATTTTAAAACATGTATGGAATACTATGTGCTTGTGTGCTAGGTCGCTTCACTTGTGTCTGGCTCTGTGCAAACCCATGGACTGTAATCCACCAGGCTCCTCTGTCCATGGGGTTTCCCAGGCAAGAATACTGAATTAGGTTGCCATTTCTTTCTCCAGGGGATCTTTCCTACCAAGGTATAGAACCTGTGTCTCTTGACATTTATAAATGTACAGAATCCCAGTGTTGAAGGGTCACAGATTTAACCAACTACTTGTGGTTATATTCTCTCATTCACTACTTGCTAAAATATTTCATAGACTTATTTGTACTATTATTATGATCCTTAGAAAATCCTTAACTATATTGCCATATATTAAATATTTAAAGTTATTGATCGTGTCTCACTTGAGTATTCTCTTAAATCCAGCTTATACTTAGAAAAATGTTACTTATAAACAATTTGTGAGTTTCCAATAGACATAAAACAATGAGTTAATGCTTGCATAATACCCTCTAGGTATCAAATAAGTGTTTGGTGTTTTAAACTGCTAGGCTTTGAAATATTTTATTGTACAGCCACAGAAAACTGAAGTGGATTTGGAAGGTTTAAAAAGGCTGAGGAAACAGGATCCTGGATTGGATACAGTACATTGGGTTAGAATACATCCTTTACCTAAGATACCTAAGACGAGGGGAATGACTGGTAAGAGGAGCACAGTATCTTAGCATTACTAAGAAGTTCAGTACTGTAAGTTCTCTAAAGGTCTGGGGTCACAGTAGGTTACAGATCTTATCCATATGCATGGATAACAGAGCCCCTCTTTCCTTCTCTGTGTGCTATGCTCAGTTGCATACAACTCACCACAACCCTATGGACTGCAGCCCTCCAGGCTCTTCTGTCCATGGAATTTTCCAGGCAAGAATACTGGAGTGAGTTTCCATTTCTTACTCCAGAGGATCTTCCCAACCCAGAGATCTAACCTGCATCTCTTGCACCTCTTGCATTGGCAGGTGGATTCTTTACCACTATACCACCTGGGAGCCCCTTTCCTTCTCAACTCCACAAATAATAACTGCCAAGGACAGGTAGCACTTAAATTTCAAAATAGTGCAAGGAGCTACAATGACCATAGGGGCTGAGGAGGCTAGAGGTATGGTGAAAAGATCTTTAGCCAAAGGTAATAATTAGAACATGACATACGTAGGGGCAGCAGAGTGCAGAAAAGGTTCATGTTTAGTATCTATTACCAAAAAAAAAAAAAGAGAGAGAGAATCAGGAGTCTTACAGTGGTCACTCACTCATATAACAAATCATGATTCCTTTCTCAGGGTCTAAACTTGAGATAATTTTTTAGGTACAGTATTCACTGACTGAAGAGGAGACCGAGTCATTAGGAGGTAGGATATTACAGCCCAAGGTTAAATCAATTCAGTTCAGTCGTGTCCAACTCTTTGTGACCCCATGAATCACAGCACACCAGGCCTCCCTGTCCATCACCAACTCCCAGAGTTCACTCAGACTCACGTCCATCGAGTCCATGATGCCATCCAGCCATCTCAGCCTCTGTAGTCCCCTTCTTCTCCTGCCCCCAATCCCTCCCAGCATAAGAGTCTTTTCCAATGAGTCAACTCTTCACATGAGGTGGCCAAAGTACTGGAGTTTCAGCTTTAGCTTCATTCCTTCCAAAGAAATCCCAGGGCTGATCTCCTTCAGAATGGACTGGTTGGATCTCCTTGCAGTCCAAGGGACTCTCAAGAGTCTTCTCCAACACCACAGTTCAAAAGCATCAATTCTTTGGTGCTCAGCCTTCTTCACAGTCCAACTCTCACACCCATACATGAACACTGGAAAAACCATAGCCTTGACTAGAAAGACCTTAGTCGGCAAAGTACTGTCTCTGCTTTTGAATATGCTATCTAGGTTGGTCATAACTTTTCTTCCAAGGAGTAGGCATCTTTTAATTTCATGGCTGCAATCACCATCTGCAGTGATTTTGGAGCCCAAAAAAATAAAGTCTGACACTCTTTCTACTGTTTCCACTGTTTCCCCACCTATTTGTCATAAAGTTATGGGGCCAGATGCCATAATCTTCACTTTTTGAATGTTGGGCTTTAAGTCAACTTTTTCATTCTCCTCTTTCACTTTCATCAAGAGGCTTTTTAGCTCCTCTTCACTTGCTGCCATAAGGATGGTGTCATCTGTATATCTGAGGTTATTAATATTTCTCCTGGCAATCTTGATTCCAGCTTGTGTTCCTTCTAGTCCAGCATTTTTCATGATGTATTCTGCATATAAGTTAAATAAGCAGGGTGACAATATACAGCATTGATGCACTCCTTTTCCTATTTGGAACCAGTCTGTTGTTCCATGTCCATTTCTAACTGTTGCTTCCTGACCTGCATACAGATTTCTCAAGAGGCAAGTCAGGTGGTCTGGTATTCCCATCTCTTTCAGAATTTTCCACAGTTTCTTGTGATCCACACAGTCAAAGGTTTTGGCATAGTCAATAAAGCAGAAATAGATGTTTTACTGGAACTCTCTTGCTTTTTTGATGATCCAGCAGATGTTGGCAATTTGATCTCTGGTTCCTCTGCCTTTCTAAATCCAGCTTGAACATCAGGAAGTTCATGGTTCACATATTGCTGAAACCCGGCTAGAGAATTTTGAGCATTACTTTACTAGCATGTGAGATGAGTGCAATTGTTCGGTAGTTTGAACATTCTTTGGCATTGCCTTTCTTTGGGACTGGGATGAAAACTGACATTTTCCAGTCCTGTGGCCACTGCTGAGTTTTCTAAATTTGCTGGCATATTGAATGTAGCACTTTCACAGCATCATCTTTCAGGATTTGAAAGAGTTCAACTGGAATTCCATCACCTCCACTAGCTTTGTTCGTGGTGATGCTTTCTAAGGCCCACTTGACTTCACATTCCCGGATGTCTGGCTCTAGATGAGTGATCACACCATCGTGATTATCTGGGTCATGAAGATCTTTTTTGTACAGTTCTTCTGTGTATTCTTGCCACCTCTTCTTAATATCTTCTGCTTCTGTTAGGTCCAGACCATTTCTGTCCTTTATCGAGCCCATCTTTGCATGAAGTGTTCCCTTTGTATCTCTAATTTTCTTGAAGAAATCTCTAGTCTTTCCCATTCTCTTCTTTTCCTCTATTTCTTTGCGTTGATTGCTGAAGAAAGCTTGATTATCTCTTCTTGCTATTCTCTGGAACTCTGAATTCAGATGCTTGTATCTCTCCTTTTCTTCTTTGCTTTTTGCCTCTCTTCTTTTCACAGCTATTTGTAAGGCCTCTCCAGACAGCCATTTTGCTTGTTTGCATTTCTTTTCCATGGGGATGATCTTGATCCCTGTCTCTTGTCCAATGTCATGAACCTCATTGAATAGTTCATCAAGCACTCTATCAGATCTAGGCCCTTAAATGTATTTCTCACTTCCACTGTATAATCATAAGGGATTTGATTTAGGTCATACCTGAATGGTCTAGCGGTTTTCCCTACTTTCTTCAAGCCTAAGGTTAGTATTATGTGATTTCAGTCACTTCTGTCATGTCTGACTCTTTGCGACCCTATGGACTATAGTCCACCAGGCTCCTCTGAGCATGGGATTCTCTATAGACAAGAACACTGGAATGGATTGCCATGCTCTTCTCTAGGGGATCTTCAATGGAATGATAGAACATACGTCTCCTGCAATGCAAGCGTATTCTTTACCTCTGAGCCCCTGGGAAAGCCCGTGGTTAGTACTGTCAGTCAGTTCAGTTCAGTTGCTCATTCGTGTCCTACTCTTTGAGACCTCATGAACCGCAGCAGGCCAGGCCTCCATGTCCATCATCAACTCCCAGAGTTCACTCAAACTCATGTCCACCGTGTTGGTGAGGCCATCCAGCCATCTCATCCTCTGTCGTCCCCGTCTCCTCCTGCCCTCATTAGGGTCTTTTCCAATAGGTCAGCTCTTCACATCAGGTGGCCAAAAGTATTGGAGTTTCAGCTTCAACATCAGTCCTTCCAATGAACATCCTTTAGGATGGACTGGTTGGATCTTGTTGAGGTCCAAGGGACTCTCTAGAGTCTTCTCCAGCACCACAGTTCAAAAGAATCAGTTCTTTGGCACTCAGCTTTCTTTATAGTCCAACTCACACATCCATACATGACCACTGGAAAAGCCATAGCTTTGACTAGACTGACCTTTGTCACAAAGTAATGTCTCTGCTTTTTAATATGCCGTCTAGATTGGTCATAACTTTCCTTCCAACAAGTAAGCTTTTGTTAGTTTCATGACTGCAACCATCATCTGCAGTGATTTTGGAACCCAGAAAAATAAAGCCAGTCATTGTTTCTACTGCTCCCCATCTATTTGCCATGAAATAATGTGACTGGATGCCATGATCCTAGTTTTCTGAATGTTGAGCTTTAAGCCAACTTTTTCACT
>SJYQ01005245.1:21188-67779 GCA_006410935.1 Redunca redunca
GAAGAATTGATGCTTTTGAACTGTGGTGTTGGAGAAGACTCTTGAGAGTCCCTTGGACTGCAAGGAGATCCAACCAGTCCATTCTGAAGGAGATCAGCCCTGGGATTTCTTTGGAAGGAATGATGCTAAAGCTGAAACTCCCGTACTTTGGCCACCTCATGTGAAGAGTTGACTCATTGGAAAAGACTGATTCTGTGGAGGACTGGAGGCAGGAGGAGAAGGGGACGACCCAGGATGAGATGGCTGGATGGCATCACTGATTCGATGGACGTGAGTCTGAGTGAACTCTGGGAGTTGGTGATGGACAGGGAGGCCTGGGGTGCTGCAATTCATGGTGTCGCAAAGAGTAGGACACGACTGAGCAACTGAACTTAACTGAACATATATATACATATATATTTATTTAGTTTACCTTTGGTAGTGGGGAGAATGAAACTTGCAGAGATTTGTGAATTATTAAATATCTAAAAGGTGAGCTGTGGTTACCCCTAAATTATCCAGTCCAATTCACCCAAAGAGACCCTGCAGAAACAGGATGGATCCTTGGATAATGACTAAATAGCACCACAAACTCAATAAAATGATAATCATCATCACATTTGTTGTCTTGGACATGGTATTGATGGTGGAAGAAATTAATTAGGCCTCTAGCATATGCTGGGGCTTCCCTGGTGGCTTGGCAGTAAATAATCTGCTTGTCAATTCAGGAGCCTCAGGTTGGATCCCTGGGTAAGGAAGATCCCCTGGAGAAGGAAATGGCAACCCACTCCAGTATTCTCACCTAGGAAACCCCATGGACAGAGGATCTTGGCAGGTTACAGTTCATGGGGTCACAGAGTTAAGTAGGAATTAGTGACTAAACAACAACAATAACAACAGCTAGTATATGGTACGCAGCCATGGATTTACTGATGGTGCTCTACTCTGATTAGAGGAAAAGGAAACAGAGATAGTTCATGTTCAGGTGAAATGAACAATATTCATTAACAGTTTTGCTACAGAGTTCTCCTATCTTCTGTCAAAATATGGTCTCAAGAGATCTAGACCATCTGTCCATACCACAGAACATCATGTTGATACATTATATCAATGACAAGTTACTGATTAGACTGGATTAGGAGCAAGAGGAAGCTAATATACTGATTACCTTTATAAGCACCTGTCATGGAAGGGGCAGTTAACCAGCATGTAGTAAAAAATGAGTTGGGCAACGGTCTTTGATTATTTCTTATCATTGGCCACTGTAAAATCAGCATGATAGACACAGAAACAAGGTGACCAAGATGGTAGATGTAGACATTATACAAGAGCTCAACAGCATGAATTCCTACTTTCCAAGATTTACCTACCTGCTGCTGCTTCTGAGTATCCATTCACCCAACAATGGGGAGCAAAACTTATACTTCAGTATGGCATTACACTTTGGGAGATTAACTAATAACTTAGTAAGGTGACTATGTTGACACCATTCTATTCATCCCATAAGGAGAGATAGCCATACCTGGGAAGGAACTGAACTTTTCTATGCCCAGAGCCTCATTCAGTACCAACATCTACGTGCTTACAGAATACCTGATCACAGACATGGAGTTCCTCAGAGCAAAGTATTAGACCTCTTTCACAGTGGGAATTCAGAGATCTATTTGTGATATTGTTTTATCATAACATTCAGTAGCATCTAGCCTCACAGAGTGTTGAAATGGGCTTCTAAAAGTACAAATGCTATGTCAACTGTGTGTTCAATAATCTGAAATAGTGGGGTGACATTCTTCATGATGTAGTCTACACATTAAATGAGAGGTTTGAATCTAGAACTCTGTGCCTTATGGATAAACACACAGACACATACACAGACACACACACACACACACACACACACACACACTGGTCTAGGAACAAAGAGGAGGAGCAGAGGATATACTTAACTCCTAGAGGTATACTGGGAAACTTTTTGTATCAAGTGTCTGTAACTCTGGGATCTGAAGGATTTGAGTTCCTAGTCACAAAGTAGGAATATTCTTGCCAGAGGGTATAGCATAGATACTATTAAACCACAAACTGGGGTTGTTGTCAGGGTACTTTGGATTTATGATCAAAAGCCATTAGGAAAGAAAAGGGACCACTGCCTTCATAGGGCTACTGACTCTGTTGAGCAAGAAGAGTGGGGTTCAATATATATAATAAGAGCATGTAGAACTGACTAGTAGCACATGATCTTGGGATCATTGTCTTTGGCTCTTTTCAGAAGAATAAGAAAGGTTAATAAAGAGAATTTTCAAAGCCTAAATGATGAAATAAATAATAAATGTGTCCCAATTGAATTATGCATTCCATACTTTTTTCCTGTTTAAATAAAATAGGTATACAATTTTGTAAATATATTTCTATGAATAATACATCTAAAATGATCCAAGAGGATTTTTAAACCACTGACTCACAAACATACAGCATATGTTCTGCAATATCTCTTAGGAGAATGTTTCAAAGTGTTCTTATTTTATTTGTATATCATCTCTCTTTGGAAAAATTGTGCTATTCTGCATATGTTTGGCTTTGGTTTAGTAATTTATGATTACAAAATGAAACTTCTGACTTGGAACAAAAACAAATAAGCACAAAGCATTTTTTCTGTATCATAGCAGTAGTTTTCTTTCATCTCTTTGGAAGCTGGTATGACCTGAACAACAATAATACATTTAATTCTTTGAAAATACTTGAACACAAGAAATTGTGGCAGGCAATGACAATGTGAAAAACACTTTGAGAATTCACTTACAGTTAGGGACATCAGTGTTTAATATGTCATCATCTATCAATGAAATAACACCAAAATTCATGCTTTTATAATCCACAATTTTGCATATTTTAATTTTAGTGTAACAGAACATTTTTCATGTTATTTTTCTGATTAGAATGCTTAGTTACAAGATAATTTATCATAATTATTTTAAGGTATTATATTATTTTTTATGTATTTCTTTTTAAAAAGCATTTATTTATGTATTTGGCTGCATCTGGTATTAGTTGCAGCAAATGGGATTTTCGTTCTTCATTGAGGTATGTGGGATCTAGTTCCTTGGTCAGGGATCAAACCTAGGTCCCCTGCATTGGAAGCATCGAGACTTAGCCACTGGATTACCAGGGAATAAGTGAATGAAAGTCACTCAGTCGTGTCTAACTCTTTGTGACCCCATGGACTATACAGTCCAAGGAATTCTCCAAGCCAGAATACTGGAGTGTGTAGCCTTTCTCTTTGCCAGGGGCTCTTCCCAACCCAGGGATTGAATCAAGGTCTCCTGCATTGCAGGCAGACTCTTTACCAGCTGAGCCACAAGGGAAGCCCAAGAATACTGGAGAGGGTAGCCTATCTCTTCTCCAGTGGATCTTCCTGACCCAGGAATCGAACTGGGGTCTCTTGCATTGCAGATGGATTGTTTACCAACTGAGCTATCAGGGAAGCCCAGATTACCAGGGAAGTCCCTGTATATTTCTGTATACAAAGGTAACAGCGTCTAAGATTTGAAATCAGATAGAAAGTACTTGAATGTTGACAATTTTCAAACTTGAGATTGTATGGATGTCATGAATTTAGTTACGTTTTATCACAAGTGATCACAAATAACAATGAATGTATTCAATGAAAATATTATCCTAAGAGCAAATACATATTTGCACACATGAAAAAATGTTAAAATGCACTGTAGTTTAACAAGCCTATCAAAATTTAGTATAATAAAATTTTATATATATAGGTGTAAAGAGGAGATGTAAGAACATATTAGTGCTATTTAAAACTTGGGAAGAATTTGGAAGGTGGTGCAATAGAGCTTTCTAACTTGATCTGACCCCTTGTCTTTATCATTTTAAAGCCCATGCCAAGTGAAGAAACTAATACTTCTCATGTACAAAAAGCTCATATTTTATAGCATATTTTTCAAAAGTATGTTTAATAGTGTCAAGACATTTGTATTTACTTAAAATTTTATTGATATATAGTGGAAAAGCATATATACCTATGTATGCATATACATAAATATGTGTGTATACAGAATTTAATCCTAAGCTTCATGTGTTCAGTTATTGTTTATAAAAATAATAATACAAAGATTTAACTCATGAAAATAAGGACAATAAAATATTTTTATTACATAGAAAAAGAAGTTATTAATTTAGTGTGGTTTGTATACAAAGAGGATGTGACAGAATCAAGGGAGAAGATAATAGAGCCATCATTCAGAAAGGCTCACAATCTGTTACATGTACAGTCTCAGTTTGATTAGGAAGAAAAATGTAAGTATATTGCAGCATCAGTAAAGTGCTCATAATAAAATCTGTCACAAGATTAAAATTTAATAAACTATACTTGATACAAGTTACTTGAACAAATAAGAGAAAAGGGGTTTAACTTACTAACATATGAAATCCAAGAAGGTTGACTTAATCAAGCTCATTTTTTTTGAAAGACTCATATATGATTAAAGGTTAAGGAAATGAGCAGAAGGCCATGGATTTTTCATAGCTGTCGGCCAGAATGGTTAGGATCATCTTTCACTAATCTATGACTACTTAGNCCTGAAAACTCAACCAAAAATATACCTAAAATTTACCTCAAAGAAAATGTATAGAATGAAGGAGTGTTAAGTGCACTGACCAAAGGTAATCAAAAATATACAGATAGTCAAAAGGATAGGTTAAGTTTCAGGTGACTTACATATTATCTCATTAATTTTCTCAAAGCCATTATCTATGGTATTTTGTAATACAAAAAAAGAAAAAAAGC
Source organism: Redunca redunca (assembly GCA_006410935.1). Taxonomy (NCBI): domain Eukaryota; kingdom Metazoa; phylum Chordata; class Mammalia; order Artiodactyla; family Bovidae; genus Redunca; species Redunca redunca. The sequence goes on from SJYQ01005245.1 coordinate 25,969, forward strand.
ACAGAAAGGTGGCTAAATCGGCCAGAGTACTACCTTTAATTGATGACATAGAGATAGAAACAATCATAGGCACTTTTGGTTTCAGTTCAGTTTAGTTGCTCAGTCATGTCCAGCTCTTTGTGACCCCATGGACTGCTGACCACCAGGCATCCCTGTCCATCACCAACTCCCAAAGCTTGCTCAAACTCATTTCCATTGAGTCAAGGATGCCATCCAACCATCTCATCCTCTATCATCCCCTTCTCCTCCTGCCTTTAATCTTTCCCAGCATCAGGGTCTTTTCCACGGAGGTTCCTCTTTGCATCAGGTGGCCAAAGTATTGGAGTTTCAGCTTCAGCATCAATCCTTACAATGAATATTCAGGGTTGATTTCCTTTAGGACTGACTGGTTGGATCTTCTTGCAGTCCAAGGGACTCTCAAGAGTCTTCTCCAACACCGCCATTCAAAAGCATCAGTTCATTGGTGCTCAGCGTTCTTTATGGTCCAACTCTCACATCCATATCAGGACTTTCCTGATAGCTCAGCTGGTAAAGAATCCACCTGCAATGCAGGAGACCCTATTTCAATTCCTGGGTTGGGAAGATCCACTGGAGAAGGGACAGGCTACCCACTCCAGTATTCTTGGGTTTCCCTTGTGGCTAAGCTGGTAAAAAATCTACCTGCAATGCATGAGACCTGGGCTTGATCCCTGGCTTGGGAAGATCCCTTGGAAAAGGGAAAGGCTACCCACTCCAGTATTCTGGCCTGGAGAATTCCATGATCTGTATAGTCCATGGGGTCACAAAGAGTCAGACATGACTGAGGGACTTTCACTAACATATGTACACAACCATAAATGATTCCTGGAAAAACCATAGCTTTGACTAGATGGACCTTTGTTGGCAAAGTAATGTCTCTGTTTTGTAATATACTCTCTAGATATGTCATAGCTTTTCTTCCAAGGATCAAGAGTCTTTTAATTTCAGGGCTGCAGTCACCATCTGCAGTGATTTTGGAGCCCCCAAAAATAAAGTCTCCAACTGTTTCCATTGTTTCCTCATCTATTTGCCATGAAGTGATGGGATCCAGATGCCATGAACTTTGTTTTTTTTTTTTTGAACTTTGTTTTTTGAATGTTGAATTTTAAGCCAGCATTTTCACTCCCCACTTTTATCAAGAGGCCCTTTAGTTTTTCTTTACTTTCTGCCATTAGAGTGGTATCATCTGCATATCTGAGGTTGTTTATATTTTTTCTGGCAATCTTGATTCTAGCTTGTGCTTCATCAAGCCCAGCATTTCTCATGATGTACTCTGCATATAAGTTAAATAAGCAGGGTGACAATATAGAGCCTTGACCTACTCCTTTCCCAATTTGGAACAGGACTGTTGTTCCATATCTAGTTCTAACTGTTGCTTCTTGACCTGCAAACAGATTCTTAGGAGGCAGGTAAGTGAAGTCGCTCAGTCGTGTCCGACTCTTTGCGACCCATGGACTGTAGCCTATCAGGCTCCTCCGTTGATGGGATTTTCCAGGCAAGAGTGCTGGAGTGGATTGCCATTTCCTTTTCCAAGATTACTGACATTTCCACACTGTAATTCACATGTGGAGAGAGTAAACTCTTTAACAGCTCTGTAACTAGCATAAACACAAAATTTATTGTGTAAAGTGGAACACTTTTGAGAAGAAAAAGTAGTTCCTTTTATTAGTTAGTCTGAGAATAAAGTCGTAAATTGGGAGGCAGGTAAGGTGGACTGGTATTCCTATCTCTTGAAGAGTTTTCCACAGTTTGTGGTGATCCATACAGTCAAAGGCTTTGGCATAGTCAATAAAGCAGAAGTAGATGTTTTTCTGCAACTTTCCTGTTTCTTTTGGTGATCCAATGGATGTTGGCAATTTGATCTCTGGTTCCTCTGCCTTTCCTGAAACCAGTTTGAACATCTGGAAGTTCTCAGTTCACATATTGTTGAAGCCTGACTTGGAGAACTTTGAGCATTACTTTGCTAGCTTGTGAGATGAGTACAATTGTGTGGTAGTGTGAACATTCTTATCTTTGCCTTTCTTTGGGGTTGGAATGAAAACTGACCTCTTTCATTCTTGTGGCCACTGCTGAGTTTTCCAAATTTGCTGGCATATTGAGTGCAGCACTTTCATAGCATCATCTTTTAGGATTTGAAATAGCTCAACTGGAATTCCATCACCTCCACTAGCTTTTTTTGTAGTGATGCTTCCTAAGGCCCACTTGACTTCACATTCCAGGATGTCTGGCTCTAGGTGAGTGATCACACCATCGTGGTTATCTGGGTCATGATAATCTTTTTTGTATAGTTCCTTTGTGTATTCTGTGTATAGTTCTTCTGTGTATTCTTATCTAGCTGTATTCCTAGACTTTCAGTTTAGGAAACATGTTTTCAATCACTAAGTTAGCCTGCCTGCTAAGATGCAATTATTATTCAGTTTTGCCACTTTCTATATGCCAGTTAATATGTGAGACAATGGAAATAAAGTAATGAATGAAAGGAATTTTGCAAACAAATGAAAACAAGCAAACAAACAAAACCTGTGCTTCATTGATCTATGAATCAATACATAGTTAGCAAGTAAAATATATTCTCTTTGAGACCAAGACAAGCATGGGAAGGAATAAACCACTGAGAGGGAATACAAATTGCCCAAGACATATGCTGGAGTTGTTTAGATAAGTAGACAGCTTAAAAGTCACATTGGTCATATTTGTGTTTTAAAAGAGCTACTCTATTGGCAATTTATAAAATGACTCAGAGGAGAAAGATGAAATGTGATTCAGATGAGAAAGTTTGTATTTACAAATATTCTAAGAAAAAGAAAGACAATAATTTTTGCAGCAGGTTTACTCTAGAAGAAATCAATCAGCTGGGAATGCTGCAGAAAATATTAAAGATGAGCCAAAGGACATTGTGCTTGGCTAATGTTTTTAAAATATCTATATATCAGAATATGGAGATAGATAATCTTCTATTTTCTCCATTTACAGATCACCTATTATTGAAATCAATATGGTGAATACTTATTTTCATTCAATATTTTTCACCAGTGTTGTTTTGGTTTTGAATGAAAGCTAGCTAGATCTATAAAAGTGATTGTCTGGTTTAAGATAACAACAAATAATATATAATCCCTTTCCTCAGAAAACCTTTCCAGCTTATTATGTTTTTTACAAAATTAATGTATTTGGCTACAAAACCAAAGTTAACAATGATGCAGTGCTTATTACATGCCAGATATTTTCCCCAAAATTAACATTTGTTAACCCAGTAATACCAACAACAAACAATAGAGGTAGATACTATTATTATTGTACTCATTTTAAGAAAGTGAAACACAAAGGAATACATAACTTATCAGTGGTCTCCTATTTAGAAAGTACTAGAACTAGTATTCCATTAGATAAGTGTGACTCCAGAATATGCACTCTTATTAACCAGTACCCCTTCATGGTACTTCAAGCATGTAATTTAATCAACTGTTTATTTCTATTTATCTGTGTGGTTTTAAATATTTATACCTGCAGTAATAAAATAACACCAAGCTAAGAGCTCTGGTAATAAACTATTTTTACACATTTTTTATTATATTTTGTGCATGTAATATACAAGATAAATTTCTAGATTTGAGATAATGCAAGCAACATTCCTTTATTCAAATTGTTCTCCAGTAAATTTGTATACATATGCTCTCCCTTTAAATGTCTGAGCATTTTGATTTCTTTTAGCTGCAATAATATTGTATATTTCAAGTTGAAAATTGACCTTTGTTTTTTAGTTGTGTGGAATCACTTTTTGTAGATCTTATACAGCATAAAAATAACTCTCCATGCAGTTCGTTTTCTCTTTGTGTCCAGCCTTGTTCCATGAAGTGAGGGCAAAGTGGTCAACAGCAATAGCACTTGCTAAAATGCTTACTTAAATAGAAGGTAGTTAAAAAGACCTCACAAAAGAACAGATACCTTGAGTCATGGAAGATTGTTACATTCTCTACTCACAGTAAAATTAAGTTTACAATAACAACAACATATGAAGTCACTCAATCGTGTCCAGTTCTTTGTGACCCCATTGCTCCTCTGTCCATGGTATTTTCCAGGTAATACTGGAGTGGGTTGCCATTTCCTTCTCCAGGGAATCTTTCCAACCCAGGGTTCAAACCCAGTCTTCCACATTGCAGGAAGACTCTACCGTTTGAGCTACCAGGAAATCCTGTTAAGTGAAAGACAGAGGAAAGGCAAGTGATTTCCATTGGGTGACTATGTAGGAAGATGTGGAAAAATAGCAATTTAAAATCTCTATCTACTGTCTCGTATACAGGGAAAACCAATACAATATTGTAAAGTAACTAACCTCCAATTAAAATAAATAAATTTATTTAAAAAAACTAAAAACAAAACAAAAAACTCTACCTACTTTAAACAAAAGATATAGAATATTCTGAAATTCCTTCTATGTTGGAGAGAGTAAACTTTTTAAAATATTAATAATTATTATCTTGGCTCAGCAAGGATAAACAAGATTACCTGTCAAGAATAGAAATCACAAACTAAAAGTAGCTTAGATATGATTGCAGAATGTATAGAGTCAATTTACCATTTCCTTTTGTGTTTAAGGATTTCCACATTCATCTTGCCACTATTGTTGTAGCTTTAAAAAGTTTTCTGAGTGGGTTTGGTATAATTCTGCACATGTAAAAAGCACGCTATATGACACACTCTAACGATGTCCTTGTAAATGCAAATTACAAGTTCAGACAAGTTAGCTAGGATGCTGAATGCATATTCATCTCTTTTGGTGTGTAATGTAACTATTCATTTGCTTATGGTACAGATTCTGTGACATTGTGGATGATTTCTTTCTTAAAAGTCATCCATCCCACAGGAGCAAGACACTTTTTCCCCACACATAGGAAGTGATGAGCTTTGTAAACTCATCTGGGGTCAGGAAGGGATCAATACTAGTTTAGAAAGATCTTCCAAATGATTTTATGGTAGAAACATACCCATATCTTTCATTCTTTCACAATATGTATTTGATTTATATTATGTGCAAGTCTTCATATCAGGTTTATATCAATAAGACCCTCAAGTTTCTTATGGACACTGGAGGATATAACTGTATATATGTGAATACAACACAATGTTAGAAAAAGGAAATCATCAAAGCTGGTGGTGGGTGACTAATAGGGGAATTTCACATAGCAGGATATGTCTAACTAGGTCAGAGCACGATAGAATGAATGTTGAAGGCAGAGGTTGTAAAATGTATGCTCTGCTAGAGACAGCTAAGTGATTCTAACAAGATTAGGCTGAGGAAAGAGGGGTAATAAGATTAGAAAAGAGTATATCATAAATGTAACCTCACAGAGCTAGAACAAGGGCAACAAACATGAAGGATTCCAAATGTACTTTATGCAAGGAAGAGAATGAAGTTACAGATATCATGATCCATGCCTTTCAGATATGTTGATAACTGGTAAAGAAAGTGCAGGCTTGTATCTAAGGGAAGTGAATTTTTAAACAAATAAAAAATGTCAGGCACATATGAAATAATTGGCAATTTTTAATGATCCAGTTTTGTCCTGAAGAGAATAAATTGCTTTTATTAAATTCTACAAAATTTGTGTTTAACAAAAGATGATCCATGCCCTCAGATATACCTATATTTTATTTCCAGATTTAATGCAGAAAGTATTGCTGAGACGTTACATGGGTATGAAATTTACCCTGAAGATAATAAACTCATGAATACATAGTAGACAGTAGAGCGCAATGCAATGAATTTTCATTTGTGTCAGGTAGAATTTTATTCCAACATTTTCCATGTTCTGTAAAACGCAATTGCATAACAGCTAACATCTCTGTGGATCTAAGTAAAATAATAAGTTATAATCTCTCTATAGCCCATGCTTAGAATTTTAGAATGCACTATTTATTTGGAAACAGACTGTTCGGCCACTAAGTTGTGTCTGACTCTTTGAGACCCCAATGATTGCAACGTGACAGGCTTCCCTGTCTTTCTCTATCAGAGCTTGCTCAAACTTATGTCCATTGAGTCAGTGATGCCATCTAATTATCTTGTCCTCTGTCTTTCCTGCCTTCTGTCTTTCCCCAAATCAGGGTATTTTCTAATGAGTCAGCTCTTGGCATCAGGTGGCCAAAGTATTGGAGCTTCAGCTTCATTTATCAGTCCTTCCAATGAATATTCAGGGTCTGCTTTGATGTCCTTGCAGAGGCCAAAGGACTCTCAAGAGTCTTCTTCAGCACCACAGTTCAAAAGCATCAATTCTTTGGCACTCAGCCTTCTTTATATTACAATTAGATTTTTTTCTCTGTCTTCACATTCTCCATATGAAAGTAAATGGACATTACTTGAATTATGGGGGAAGGTAGGTTCCCTGTCTAATTTCAAGGATAGTCTATGTGACATAAATACATCATGGGAGTAAAGCAGAAAGATCCTTACTAGAGGGTCTCTCTCACTTACTTTCAGATGATGAATCAACACTAAGCCTAATCTCTGAGAAGGTGAATTTTAATATTTTCTAATATGTAAATTCCTTAATTTTGGTCTAAATTCTACTATACTGGTACTTATGTTCACTATATAGTTGCTGTCTTCAAGTTTCATCCTATTCATGTTAGAATATATGTATATAATATCTGCCTTTTAATTTAATGATAATGTACATTACCTGTATATATTATATGCATGCATGCTAAGTTTCCTCAGTCATATCCAACTCTTTGTGACCTGTGGATTATAGCCCACCAGACTCCTCTGTCCATGGGGTACTCCAGTCAAAAATACTGAAATGGATTTCCATATCTTCCTCCATCTACTTCTGCTTCATTGACTTTGGTAAAGCCTTTGACTGTGGATCGCAACAAACTGTGGAAAATTTTTAAAGATATGGAAATATCAGACCACTTTATCTGCCTCCTGAGAAACCTGTATGCCAATCAAGAAGCAACAGTAAGAACTGGACATGGAGCAACAGACCGGTTCAAAATTGGGAAAGGAGTATGTTAAAGCCATATATTGTCACCCGCTTACTTACCTTTTTTGCAGAATACATCATGTGAAATGCTGGGTGAAGCACAAGCTGGAATCAAGATTTTCAGATTTATCCATAACCTCAGAACAACAACCCTCCTCCAGGGATCTTTCTAATCCAGGGATTGAAACCATGCCTCTCACATCTCCCGCATTAGCAGGTGAGTTCTTTACTTGTGCCACTGGGAAGCCCTAAGTATTATACATACATATATTTGTATATGTCATACCTATATTCTGCATGAAACTATAAGGCAGATAGAATATATGGAAAAATATGTGGGAAAACACATTTATATGCATATATGTGAAGAAAGCTGAGTGCCGAAGAATTGATGCTTTTGAACTGTGGTGTTGGAGAAGACTCTTGAGAGTCCCATGGACTGCAAGGAGGTCCAACCATTCCATTCTAAAGGAGATCAGTCCTGGGTGTTCTTTGGAAGGAATGATGCTAAAACTGAAACTCCAGTACTTTGGCCACCTCATGTGAAGAGTTGACTCATTGGAAAAGACTCTGATGCTGGGAGGGATTGGGGGCAGGAGGAAAGGAGGAAGACAGAGGATGAGATGGCTCGATGGCATCACTGACTCTATGGACGTGAGTCTGAGTGAACTCTGGGAGTTGGTGATGGACAGGGAGGCCTGGTGTGCTGCGATTCATGGTGTCGCAAAGAGTCAGACATGACTGACCAACTGAACTGAACTGAACTGAATTGTTTATATTCTATTGGACTTCCCTGGTGGCTCAGATGGTAAAGCATCTGTCCATAATGCGGGAGACCTACAGTGGAATTTAGACCAAAATTAATGAAAGATGTTGGACATTTTAGGAAAATATATATATTTACTGCCCCAGTAGTCAGTCTCAGTTCACATATCTATAATGTTTTATTCTGTCACAAACATTCTACCTAACATATATGTATTTTCATATATAAATAGTTTTACATATACACTAAAAACATTATATTTTGCCCCTCTTCCTATTTATGTGAATCTCCCTCTGCTTTTATGGGTAAAGTTTGTATGCATAGGTGTGTGTAGGAATGAATCTAGTAGAAAGCATGAAAACAAATATAAAGGCATAAAAACAACAACACAGGTAAGTGACTCACATGCTTACACATGCATACAATATTTGGATTCATTTTAGTGAATTTCAGGATAAAAAGCATCATAAATACTCACCTCACCTGACATGAAAATTTTTTCCTATTAACTTGAGCATCCTTTACTCCAATCTTCTGGCTGAGCCTCTCTTGCTGGAAATCTCTCACTAGACACTTTCTATTCAGGTCATCCCTGTTCTTGCTCAAGACCGTATGCATCATTCATATTTTAATTTCATTTTTCCCACTTCATATTTATCTTTTCTTTGTCTTTTTATTTTATTCTGACACTGATGAGAAGGTTCTCTTTGCATAGGAAAAAAATGTATTAAACTGACTTTTTATTCTGTTGCCAAACAAAGACACTTTTTCACTTAAGGTAAATTATTTCATCACTTACTTAATGAATATTCCCCCATTAAAGCTATAATAAACCAGACAGCATATTAAAACATAGAGATATTACTTTGCTGACAAAGGTCTGTATAGTCAAAGCTGTGGTTTTTCCAGTAGTCATGTATGAATGTGAAAGCTGGACCATAAAGAAATCTGAATGTCAAAGAAATGATGCTTTTGAACTGTGGTGTTGGAGAAGATTCTTGAGTCCCTTGAACTGCAAGGAGATCAAGTCAGTCCATTCTAAAGGAAATCAACCCTGAATAATCATTGGAAGGACTGATGCTGAACATGAAGCTCCAATACTTTGGCCATCTGATGCCAAGAGCTGACTCATTAGAAAAGACCCTGATGTTGGGAAAAATTGGAGGCAGGAGGAGAAGGCGATGACAGAGAATGAAATGGTTAGATGGCATCACTGACTCAATAGCCATGAGTTTGAACAAACTCTGGGAGAACAGGGAAGTCTGGAGTGCTGCAGTCAATGGGGTTGCAGTCTGACACGACTGAATGACTGAACAACAACAATTAATAGTCCCCCATTTATTCCTTTAAAATATTTATTTATTTATTTGGCTGCATCAGGTCTTAGCTATAGCATATGGGATCTTCATTGCGTCACGAGAGATCTTTCGTTATGGAGCACCAAATCTGGTTGTGGGGCACTGCTTCAGTATTTGTGGCAAGAAGGTTTTCTAGTTGTGTCATGTGGGCTCTAGAGCATTTGGGCTTCTGTCAGAACCCATGCGCTTAGTTGCTTTGCAGTTTGCACGATATTTGTACTTGACCAGGGATTGAACCTGCATCCCCTGAACTGCAATAGAAATATTTTTGTGTTCTAGCCTTATATTAGGCAGTATGTAAGCAACTGCAAAAATTTTGCTAAAAAAGAGAAACACTACACTAGCGTTCACTCAAGAGTTTAGCCATATATATTTTTTTACCACCTTTACAGCATCACTTGTCTAAATATGCTTGCCTTAGTTTTCCTACTGGAATAGCCAGCATTCTTCAACAATGCTGTCCATACCATTGCTTAAAATAGAACATCCAGTGACTGCTTATTTCTAAAATTGCACTGTCCAATATGACAGCTACTAGCCACACAGGGTCATTAAGTTTAAATTTAAATTAATTAAGATAAATAATATTATGTATTGCTTCTTAGTGATATTAGCCCAATATCAAGTGATTATTAGCTAGAGTTTTTGACAAAACATACATAGAATATGCTCATTATTCTAGACAGTTTTATTGGACAATACTATTCTATATAAGGGGCTTCAAGGGTGGCTCAGTGGTAAAGAATCCACCTGCAGAGGCAGGAAACTCAGGAGATGTGGGTTCGATCCCTGGGTCAGGAAGATCCCCTGAAGAAGGAACAGCAACCCACTCCAGTATTCCTGCTTGGATAATCCCATGGACAGAGGAGCCTAGTGGCCTATAGTCCATGGGGTTGCAAAAAGTTGGCTATAACTGAATGACTGAGCACACAGTCTCTATATCTATGTATCAAAGGATTGGGATATCATCCTAATTTTTCCAATTGTGAAACAGAAATAAAAAATTATAGCACATGTTTAGAACTGATATTCTTAGCTAGGATACACAGAAAGTTAAGTTCAGTTACTCAGTCATATTTGACTCTTTGCAGCCTCATGGACTGCAGTACTCCAGGCCTCCCTGTTCATCACAAACTCCCAGAGTTTACTCAAACCATGTCCACTGAGTCGGTGATGCCATCAAACCATCTCATCCTCTGTCATCCCCTTCTCCTCCTGCCTTCAATCTTTCCCAGCATCAGGGTCTTTTATGAGTCAGTTCTTCACATCAGGTGACCAAAATATTGGAGTTTCAGCCTCAGCATCAGTCTTTCTAATGGATATTCAGGACTGATTCCCTTAGGATGGACTGGTTGGATCTCCTTGCAATCCAATGAGTCTTCAAAACCACAGTTCAAAAGCATCAATTCTTCAGCACTCAGCTTTCTTTATAGTCCAACTAGCACTTCCATACATGACTGTTGGAAAAACCATACCTTTGACTAGATGGACCTTTTTTGGCAAAGTGATGTTTTTGCTTTTTAATATGCTGTCTAGGTTTGGTCATAGCTTTTCTTCCAAGGAGCAAGCATCTTTTAATTTCAAGGCTGCAGTCACCATCTGCAGTGATTTTGGAGCCCCCCAAAATAAAGTCTCTAATTTACTCCATTGTTTCCCCATCTATTTGCCATGAAGTGATGGGATCAGATGACATGATCTTAGTTTTCTGAATGTTGAGTTTTAAGCCAGCTTTTTCACTCTCCTCTTTCACTTTCATCAAGAGGCTCTTTAATTCTTCTTTGCTTTCTGCCATAAGTGGGGTGTCATCTGCTTATCCGGGGTTATTGATATTTCTCCCGGCAATCTTGAATCTAGCATATGCTTCATCCAGCCCAGCATTTCTCATGGTGTACTCTGCATACAAGTTAAATAAGCAGGGTGACAGTATACAGCCTTGATGTACCCCTTTCTTGATTTGAAACTAGTCTTGTTCCATGTCCGGTTCTAACTGTTGCTTCCTGACCTGTTTACAGATTTTTTAAGAGGCAGATCAGGTGTTCTGGTATTCTCATCTTGTCAAGAATTTTCCAGAGTTTGTTGCGGTCCACACAGTCAAAGGCTTTGGCATAGTCAAAAAGCCATACACAGTGATACACAGAAAATGATACACAGAAATTACCGCTCTAGAAAATTTAGAACACAATTTCCTTTACTGTAATCTGGAGAATTTTTGTCTTCAATTCCCTAAGTCCCCAGGCATCTGCAAACAACTTCACACTTTATACAAGTGTTAAAATTAAAATAAAATTGTGAACTGGAGCAAAGCTTTATATATCCTGACAGGATACTAAACANATACTAAACACTTTTAAGTAAACAATATGTTTTAAGTAAACCAATAAACTAATTAACATCAATTTGCATCTTATAAAGTTACCTATCATTTCTATTTAATGTTAGAACATATTTTTAAGAATCATCTTCTTCTCTTAAAACCTGCTATAACAGGAAATTAAAAAGTTAGAAAAAGTTTCTTAACATTAGAGTGATTGATATTTGCAGGTCTTTCTATGTTGATGAGCTATGAGAAACTGAAGAGATAAAATGTCATCCATGCCCAACTGCGTATAGCTAGGATTCTTATAAACTTGAAAATATGATCTTTAACATCTTTTTCATTATCTCAAACATTTAGTTGATTTCAGAATATTTAAATTGGAAGTATACATAGAGATGAAATTGTTCATTGTTTTTGTTGTCTAAATGAGGAAACTGGATTCTAAAAAATTTAGTGAAACTGTTTCTCAGAAGGATGATAAGCATGAGAACCCATGTCTCTAAGATTCTTTGTGGCTATTCCCACTCAAATATCATGTGTGCTTGGTTGCTTCAGTAGTGCCCAACTCTTTGCAATCCTATGGGACTGTAGCCTGCCAAGTTCCTCTGTCCGTGGGATTCTCCTGGCAAGAATACTGAAGTGGAGTGCCATATCCAGCTCCAGGGGCTCTTCCCAACCCAGGGATTGAACATGCATCTTTTAGGTCTCCTGCATTGGCAAGTGGATTCTTTACCGCTAGTGCTACCTGGGAAATCCTCAAATATGATGCCCTTGCCCAAAAATGAAATATAAAGTGCCTGCAGTTCTAGCCTTTTCTAAAACTCTGATTGTATTTTTATAAAGGCTACAGGAATTTTTCTTAGCTGTGTCAGGAAAACAGAACAAGCTAATTATATGATAAAACTAATTCTATTTTTCTTTAAGGCATCTGAATAACTTAAGGACTACTTCGAATTTAAATGAAATATCTACTATCATATTTCCTTGTAGATTTATTGAACCTAAGGCAATTTTCTTCATAAACATAACTCCATATGCAATCTGCTTTAAAATGACCATGTATTTTAAGAATGTCTTTCAGTGCCTAAGATCTGTTCTTTTTTGCTTTCCATTTGTTATTTTAAAAGCAGTGACATTTCTTATAGAGAAATATGTCTATATTACACTATTTAAATTTCTTTTCTTCATATAAGGAAAGTTCAGTGATATTGTTCATGCTGTACTCAGTGTCTCAGTATGTCTGACTCTTTGTGACACCATGAGCTGTAGCCCACCAGATTCCTCTGTCCATGAAATGTTCCCATCAAGAATACTAGAGTGGGTTGTCATTTCCTTTTCCAGAGGATTGAACCCATGTCTCTTATATTTCCTGCACTGGCAGGAGGATTCTTTACCACTGAACCATGGCTTCCCTGTGGCTCAGACAGTAAAGAATCTGCCTGCAATGTGGGAGACCCAGGTTCGATCCCTGGGTTGGGAAGACCCCCTGGAGAAGGAGAAGGGAATGGCAACCCACTCCAGTATCCTTGCCTGGAGAAGCCCACGGACAGAGAAGCCTGGCGGGCTGCATCAAAAGGGTTGCAAAGTGTCAGACACCACTGGTGACTGACAGTTTCACTTTCACTTTTAGTAGTCTTAAAGAGTCCATTTAGAAACACACAAACTAAGAAATTTACCATGTATATGGAAATGGTCACTGTTACTTTATGGCTTTATATTTATGGAATTTAGTTTTCAGTTGGTAAATTTTAATATGTTTTCAGAGAGGCAATACTGTATGGTGTGTAAGAGAATCAACTTTAGAGTCAAGTTTGCAAAATTCAAATCCTGCCCTACCACTTATAAATGATTTCACCTAGGACAAGGAACATATGTATCTCAGTTGCATTATGATATATCTCACTCTTTGATTTTCCATGGATGTTAAGTCAATTCCTCTATATAATGTTCTCAAAACAGTCTAGACCAGAATAATGGAGTTGTTAAGCTTTAATTATAATTGTCATTACTGGTAAAATTGACACAATAACCAAAGAACAAAACATATAGCCATCTTCATATATAGTTATACATATATGAAATATATATTTGAAAATATATATGATATTATTTTGTTGTTCAGTCACTCAGTCATGCCCAACTCTTGTGACCCCATGGACTGCAGCATGTCAGGTTTCCTTGTCCTTCACCATCTCTTGGAGTTTGCTCAAACTCTTGTCCATTGAGTCAGTGATGCCATCCAACCATCTCATCCTCTGTCATCCCCTTCTATTCCTGACTCCAATCTTTCCCAATATAAGGGTCTTTTCTACTGAGTCAGCTCTTGGCATCAGGTAGCCAAAGTATTGGAGCTTCAGCTTCAGCATCAGCCCTTACAATGAATACTCAGGATTTCCTCTAAGATTGACTGGCTTGATTTCCTCTAAGATTGACTGGCTTGATATCCTTGCAGTCCAAGGGACTCTCAAGAGTCTTCTCTAAAACCACAGTTCAAAAGCATCAGTTCTTTGGCACTCAACCTTCTTTATATTACAATTAGGTTTTTTTTTTCTTTATCATGTTTAGCTTCAACATCATCTTTCCAAAGAACACCCAGGACTGATCTCCTTTAGAATGGACTCGTTGGATCTTCTTGCAGTCCAAGGAACTCTCAAGAGTCTTCTCCAACACCACAGTTCAAAAGCATCATTTCTTAGGTGCTCATGTTTCTTTATAGTCCAGCTCTCACATCCACTCATGACTACTAGAAAAAGCATGTGAAGTGAAGTGAAAGTCGCTCAGTCGTGTTCGACTCTTTGGGACCCCATGAACTGTAGTCTACCACACTCCTTTGGCCATGGGATTTTCCAGGCAAGGGTACTGGAGTGGGTTGCCATTTCCTTCTCCAGAGGATCTTGCCGACCCAGGGATCGAACCCAGGTTTCCCACATTGTATGCAGATGCTTTACCATCTGAGCCACCAGGGAAGTCCAGAAAAACCATAGTTTTGACTAAACAAAACTTTGTCAGCAAAATAATGTCTCTGCCTTTTATTACCCTATCCTGTAGAAGGTCACCATTAGCCCCATTATAGAACTGCAGAGCCGAAGACTCACAAAGTGAAAATCATTCAGTCGTGTCCAACTCTTTGTGACCCCATGGAATACTAGAGTGAATAGCCTTTCCCTTCTCCAGGGGATCTTCCCAACCCAGGGATAGAACCCAGGTCTTCTGCATTGTAGGAAGTTTCTTTACCAACTGAGCCACAAGGGAACCCAAGAATACTGGAGTGGGTAGCCTATCCCTTCTCCAGTGGATCTTTCCAACCCAGGAAATAAACTGGGGTCTCCTCCATTGCAGACAGATTCTTTACCAACTGAGCTATCAGGGAAGCCCAAGAAATGACCCACAAACTGGAGAAAAATTCTACCAAAGAAGTTCTCACACTTTTGCAAAAGTTTTAGGGCCCACAACAGATTTCCCAACCTGGAGATCCAGAAAAAGGACTGAGCACCCTTGAGGAAACAGATCTTTGGAGGGCACAACAAAATCTTGTGTGCACCAGGACTCAGGAGAAAGGAGCAGTGACCCCATAAGAGACTGAGCCAGACTTGCCTGTGCATGTCCGGGAGTCTCTAGTGGAGTGGGGGTTGACAGTGGCCTGCCACAGGATCAGGGGTATTGACTACAATAGTCCTGGAAGCCAAGGCATGCTGGCATGAGTCTTTTTGAAGGACGTTACCATTGGCCTCAGGCCAAACTACAGGGAGGAACACAGCTCACCCATCAATAGAAAATTGGATTAAAGATTTACAAGCATGACTTTGCTCACCACAACAAGACCCAGTTTTACCCACAGCCAGTCCCTCCACCAAGAAACTTCCACAAGCTTCCCCTCATCCATCAGAGGGCAGACAGAGTGAAAACCACAACCACAGAAAACTAACCAAACTGATCACATCTATCATAGCCTTGTCTAACGCAATGAAACTATGAGCCATGCCATGTAGTGCCACTCAAGATGGACAGGTCATGGTGGAGAGTTCTGACAAAATGTGGGCCACTGAAGAAGGGAATGGCAAACCACTTTAGCATTCTTGGCTTCAGAACCCCGTGAACAGTATGAAAAGACAAAAAGACACAATATTATATATTTACAATTTTATTGATATCAACACATTTATTTAATGTATTTAATTAGATTGAATATTAATATATTTATTAAAATTATTGTTTGTATTATATTTTTATGTTTATTTTTCTGTTTTCATAAGTTTTCTGCAGAGAGAGGATATTTATTTAGTGAGGAACAGAAAAGTAACAGATTAGACAGAACCCTGCTGTTTTTGAAGTTGGTGTGTGGTCAATAGCACGTAACATATACTCACACCAGGCAGTTTAGTCAAATCCCACACAATCTTGACTACAAGGATTATTATGAAAATATAACTCTAAATCATTTTATTAAACATAAAAGTTCTTTTATGTGCATTAAATTTTGCACTGCCTTTCCATAAACCATGCCAGATCCAGATAGAACCTTCTTAAGTTTGTTCATTTCTCATCAGCTAAGAACTTAAACTAATCTTACAGGTTCTGCTTCCATTAGAATCCTCACAGACTTTTACTCTGACAAAAGGAGAACTCCAATCTCTCTAGGTTTTTGACATTGAGTAATCACTTACAATTTGACTTCTGTGTTCTAGATAGTGTGTGAGACACTAGAGACTTAAGGCATTCATTAGCCTTAATGGATAATCAAAAGTAATTCCCAAGATCATATATAATTTGAAAAAGACAATAAAATGCAACACAGTTAATAATTTCACAAAACCTTTGTAACTAGACTATTATACAAAGTAATGATCTTTTTATCCATTTGCCATGAAGTGAAGGGATGGGATGCCATGATCTTTGTTTTCTGAATGTTGAGGTTTAAGCCAAGTTTTTCACTCTCCTCTTTCACTTTCATCAGGAGGTTCTTTAGTTCTTCTTCACCTTCTGCCATAAGGGTGGTATCATCTGCATATCTGAGGTTATTAATATTTCCTCCAGCAATCTTGATTCAAGCTTGTGCTTCATCCAGCCCTGCATTTCACATGATATACTCTGCCTGTAAGTTAAATAAGCGGGGTGACAATATAGAACCTTTACGTACTCCTTTTCCTCTTTGGAACCAGTCTGGTTTTTCCATGTCCATGTTCTAACTGTTGCTTCTTGACCTGCATACAGATTTCTCAAGAGGCAGGTCGGGTAGTTTGGTATTCCCATCTTTCTCAGAATTTTCCACAGTTTATTGTGATCCACACAGTCAAATGCTTTGGCATAGTCAATAAGGCAGAAATATATATATTTTCTGGAACTCTCTTGCTTTTTCGACGATCTAATGGATGTTGGCAATTTTATCTCTGGTTCCTGTGCCTTTTCTAAAGTCAGCTTAACATCTGGAAGCTCATGGTTCACATATTGTTGAAGCCTGGCTTGGAGAATTTTCAGCATTATTTTACTAGTGTGTGATAAACAGTGGAAACAGTGGCAGACTTAATTTTGGGGGTCTCCAAAATCACTGTAGATGACGACTTCAGCCATGAAATTAAAAGACACTTACTCCCTGGAAGAAAAGTTATGACCAATCTAGACAGTATATTAAAAAGCAGTTTCATTACTTTGCCAACAAAGGTCTGTCTAATTAAGGCTATAGTTTTTCCAGTAGTCATAAATGGATGTGAGAGTTAGACTATAAAGAAACCTGAGCACCTAAGAATTGATGCTTTTGAACTGTGGTGTTGGAGAAGACTCTTGAGAGTCCCTTGGACTGCAAGAAGATCCAACCAGTCCATCCTAAAGGAGATAAGTCCTGGGTGTTCATTGGAAGGACTGATGTTGAAACTGAAACTCCAATAGTTTGGCCACCTGATGTAAAGTGTTGACTCATTTGAAAAGACCCTGATGCTGGGGAAGATTGAAGGTGGGAGGAGAAGGGGATGACAGAGAATGAGATGGTTGGATGGCATCACTGATTCAATGGACATGAGTTTGAGTAATCTCCAGAAGTTCATGATGAACAGGGAGGCCTGGCATGCTGCAGTCCATGGGATTGCAAAAAGTCAGACACGACTGAGCGACTGAACTGAACTGAACTAAATGATCTATTTTTATCATCTTAAACAACAAAAAATAACACCCTCACCTACACACGTGAGCACTTGACTTTGTGACCACACATATTCCAGATGTGAAGGTAATAGAATAGAGACTTTGTATTTTATAATAAGTTTTTAAGGTATCCTACAAGTACATAAAAATTTGTAGTTTTCATGAGAGATTCAAATTAAAAATCTTATTTTTAAAATTTCTGATTTTGAGTTTCAGAAGAAAGAGGCAATGAAAATAACACCCTAGAATCCATATCGTATCATGATATTTAATGTGGTCCTCTCATAGTCTCTCAAAATTTCAGCAGGTGTCCTGGGTGCAAATATTAATCCAATATGTGCCAAGTACCTTTGGCTTCCCCAATGGCTCAGTGTTAAAGAATCTGCCTGCCATGGAGGAGACACAGGAGATACAGGTTTGATGGCTGGTTCAAGAAGATCCCTTTCAGGAGGAAATGACAACCCATTCCAATACTCTTGCCTAAAAAAAATCACATGGATAGAGGAGCCTGTTGGGATACCATTCAAAGTGTTGGGAAGAATCAGACATGACTGACTGACTAAGCATATAGCACACACACTAAGGATGCCTTATTCTAAATATAGTATTGCAATATCTATGCATGATATGTTAAGGGATTGTAGTTCTGTTTCTCTCAGCATTTAGAAACCACTCCCCTGTATATCAGGTTTCTCAAAAAGCTAAAAATAAACTACCATATGACCCAGCAACTTCACTCTTGGGTATTCATTCAAACAAATCCCAAAACACTAACTCAAATAAAGATACATGTGCCCCAATGTTCACTGAAGCATTATTCATAATTGCCAAAATATGGAAGAAATCTAAGTGTCCATCAACAAATGAATGGATAAAAAGATGTGTTTTATATATCTATATATATATATAGATATAAATAGATATCACAAAACAATATTACTTAAACACCATCTACAACAACATGGATGGGCTTGGAGGGTACTTTGCTAAGTGAAATAAGTCAAAGATAGATACTATGTGATACCACTTATAAATGGAATCTAAAAAAATAAAACATACTTGTGAATATAACAAGAAAGAAACTCACAGATATAGGGACTTACTGCAAAATGGCACTGCCACTTTGGAAAGCAGTCTGGAAGTATTTTACAAAATTAAGCATGCACTGACCATATGATTCAGCAAATACAGTCACTTGTGTCTAAATTATGTCCACACAGAAACCTGTACATAGATGTTTATAGCAGATTTATTCATAATTTTCAAAAATGGAACCAACCAAGATGTCTTTCAGTAGGTAAATGGAGAGAGAAATTGTGGTACATCCAGGCAGTGAAATATTACTCAGTGCTAAAAAGAAAAACACAATCAAACCATGAAAACACATGGAAGAAATATATATTCGTATTGCTCACTGAAAGAAACCAATCTGAAAAGTCTTCATGATATATGAATCTCACTAAAAGCTACTCTGGAAAAGACAAAACTGGAGATAAAAAGATCAGCGGCTGCCAGGAGTTAGTGGGGTGAGAAGGATAAATAGAGCACAGAGGACTTGAAGGCAATGAAAATACTCTAATGATGGGTATCTGTCATTATAAATGTATCCAAACCCATAGAATATGAGTTTGAGCAGTCTCCAGGAGTTGGTGATGGACAGGGAAGACTTGTGTGCTGCAGTCCATGGGGTCACAAAGAGTTGGAAATGACTGAGCGATTGAACTGAACTGAAATGATAGAATATGCAGCACCAAAAGTGAACCCTAATATAAACTATGGACTTGGAGTATATTTATGTGTCAATGTAGGTTCATGAATTACAACAAATATACCACTCTGGTAGAGGATGATTATGATACGGGAGACGACCCATGTGTGGTGGCAGGAGTTATTATATGGGAAGTCTCAATACTGAAATGAATCTAAAACTGTCTTAAAAGCAACTATTTATTAAAAATAGAACTACCAAAAAAGTTCATTTAAAAGAGAACTATTTATAAGTTTTTGAGGATTATATATGAATGGGAACATTTCTGAATGCCTGAAGATTCCATTTCACACTGTATTTTTTTCTTAAAAATTACTGTTTCCAGTTACTGATAGCAGCATTATCTCTAATCTTTCTCAAAAGTCAAATGTCCTTTGAATTTTATTTTTAAATTTTATTAACAAAGTGAAAATAGACTTGTATATCTATAACTTCATCCAAAATAATAGTTTAAGTAAATTTAGAGCAATAATGTTATACTATCATGATTATATGCTTCGAACTTTTCTAGCTACGTCATTACATATCAAAAGCTTAGAGATAACTCGGCAGTTCTCAGAAATAGAGTTAAAATTTTAAGGAACAAAATGCTGTTTCTTAAACAATAAATCATCACTCAGATACAATTCTCCATCAAGTAATTAGTAAGTCCTATTATATTGTACATTTTATCAACATTTTTCCCAGGAAGAAAAAAGCTCACAATTGGGTTTTAGAAATATCTGTCTTCCACGTATTTCCACATCAGCAGCCTGGTCGTGACACATATCATTAGCAGCTATCTCAGTGGATACAGTTAATTATCACTCTTTCTTTCAGATGATGAATACTAAATAGAATACTTGCCCTGTTACGAGGCCAGAAACTATGCTATTGATATGAAAAAGATATTGCTAAAGTACAAGGAAGTGGCTTTGCTAATGCCTACCAGAAACTTGGCTCAGTGTTTTAACTATCTAGAGACTATGTTGTTGTTGTTTTTTAAACCAATTGTGGCTATCCTATTAACGATTACAGAAGACACTAGTGGAATTTTAAAATTGTTTCCATTTTTAAAAGACAACTTTCAAATTGATCTTTTTGTGTCATACTGAGCTGGAGCATTTTAATGGATACTTGTTGAAGGTCGCCTTTCTTCTTTGTTAGAGACATTGCAGGAAGATATTTTCAATTTGATTGTGTATCACTAAATGGTGAAACAGGGAAATAGAGTGGCTGTGATATGATGGGGAAAACTAGTACCTCCTTAGAAAAGAAAGAGGACAGAACCATTTCTTATTTACAATAAACATGGCTTAGTAAATGGGAATTACAATGTTACTTTGATGGAAATTTGATTATCAATGGTAGTATACTGAATGAAAGTTCAGAGGACATTTCTTTACATCAATAATGTTTTTTGTAGGTCTGGCATGACATATATAGAGTCCTTGTCATATTTTATTCAAAGGTATATAAAGGGAATACATTTTCACATGGCAGACTTGTGCATTCAGCAAAAAGAAATGAGTACATCCTTTTTTCATTGTCTTAGAAGCCACATACTGAAACTGACATTAAGAAATGTATCATGGACTAAATCGACCTCTCCTAAAGAAACAGGGATAAAGTACATATTTTACTGCAATTAATACTATAAAATCTTGGCAAATATCTTTAGCATTTTTCTCTTTCTATAAATTGCTGTGAACTACCTGACTCCAAACTGACTGGCCAAACTATTAAAGAAACAAAGATATAAAAATTTGCAGACATAAATCAGAAGCTGACTAAACATGAGTGTAATATGATTTAGGTGGGAATGAGGTTAAATGTTACTATTCACATTAGATTTTACTTTTTTGGTTAAAATTATTTTCCTGTCAGTATATCCTGATTGTGTAAGGGACTGTTCAAAATTTTAGCAATTTCTCTTTGTTCCTTCTTTTTAGTGGACAATGTTTACCTATTT
The DNA here is from genome assembly GCA_006410935.1 of Redunca redunca. Taxonomy (NCBI): domain Eukaryota; kingdom Metazoa; phylum Chordata; class Mammalia; order Artiodactyla; family Bovidae; genus Redunca; species Redunca redunca. Next base: position 47,265 of record SJYQ01005245.1, read on the forward strand.
ATATTTCAAATTATTAAGCATGAAATATTATTACAACTATCCAAGCATCACCTTCCAATATTTGTAAATATAATGCATCACAAATAATGACAAAGTGGTTTATTTTAGACCCCCATATGATCAAATAAAATAAAAATGCATTACATAAACAGCTATATGGCAATAAAATGGATAACCTGAAAGAAATGGACAGATTCTTAGACAAGTTCAATCTTCCCAGACTGAACCAGGAATAAATAGAAAATATGAACAAACCAATTACAAGCACTGAAACTGAAGCTGTGATCAAAAATCTCACACAAAACAAAAGCCCTGGACTAGACAGCTTCACAAGAGAATTCTATCAAACATTTAGAGAAGAGTTAATGCCTATCCTTCTAAAACTTTTTCAAAAAATTGCAGAGAAAGGAACACTTTCAAACTCATTCTATGAGGCCACCATCACCCTGATTCCAAAACCAGACAAAGACAACACTACAAAAAGAAAACTGCAGGCCAATATCATTGATGAACATAGATGTAAAAAACATCAACAAAATTTTAGCAAACAGAATTCAGCAACACATCAAAAAGCTCATACACAATGATGAATTTCAGTTTATTTCAGGAGTGCAAGAATTCTTCAATGTATGCATATCAAACAATCTGATACCCCATATTAAAAAATTAAATGATAAAAATCGTATGATAATCTCAATAGATTCAGAAAAAGCCTTTGACAAAATTCATTACCCATTTATGATTAAAACTCTTCAAAAAATGGGCATAGAAGGAACCTGCCTAAACATAGTAAAGACCATATATTTTAAGCCTACAGCAAACATTACTCTCATTGGTGAAAACTGAAAGCATTCCCCCTAAATTAGGAATAAGACAAGGGTGTCCACTTTTACCACTATTATTCACATAGTTTTGGAAGTTCTAGCTGCAACAATCAGAAAAAAAAAAAAAAGAATCCCGATTGGAAAAGAAGAAGTAAAGCTCTCATTGTTTGCAGATGACATGACACTATTTATAGAAAACCCTAAAGATAAAGATATCACTAGAGCTAATTAGTGAATATAGTAAAGTTTCAGGATACAAAATCAATACACAGAAATCACTTGTATTTCTATATACTAACTGTGAAAAATCAGAAAGAGAAATTAAGGAATCAATCCCATTCACCACTGCAACAAAAAGAATTAAATATTTAGGCATAAACTTACCTAAGGAGACAAAAGAACTATACACAGAAAATTATAAGACACTGATGAAAGAAATCAAAGATGACATAAACAGATGAGATATTCCATGTGCTTGGGTAGGAAGAATCAATACTATGAAAATGACGATACTACCGAATGCAATCTACAGATTCAATGTGATCCCTATCAAATTATCAATGACATTTTTCACAGAACTAGAACAAAATATTTCACAGTTTATATGGAATCACAAAAGATCCCGAATAGCCAAAGCAGTCTTGAGAAAGAAGAATGGAAGAATCAACCTCCCTTTCAGATTATACTACAAAGCTACAGTCATCAAGACAGTATGGTACTGGCTCAAAAACTGAAATATAGACCAATGGAACAAGATATAAATCCCAGAAAGAAATCCATGCAACTATGGGTACCGTATTTTTCACAAAGGAGGCAAGAATATACAATGGGGCAAAGACAGCCTCTTCAATAAATGGTGCTGGGAATACTGGACAGCTACATGTAAAATAATGAATTTAGAGTACTTCCTAACACCATACACAAAGATAAACTCAAAATGGATTAAAGACCTAAATGTAAGACCAGAAACTATAAAACTCTTAGAGGAAAACATAGACAGAACATTTAATGACATAAATCAAAGCAAGATCTGCTATGACCCACGTCCTCAGTTCAGTTCAGTTCAGTTCAGTCACTCAGTCGTGTCCAATTTTTTATGACCCCATGAATCGCAGCACACCAGGACTCCCTGTCCATCACCAACTCCTGGAGTTCACACAAACTCATGTCCATCGAGTTGGTGATGCCATCCAGCCATCTCATCCTCTGTCATTCCCTTCTCCTCCTGCCCCCAGTTCCTCCCAGCATCAAAGTCTTTTCCAATGAGTCAACTCCTCGCATGAGTTGGCCAAAGTACTGGAGTTTCAGCTTTAGCATCATTCCTTCCAAAGAACACCCAGGGCTAATCTTCTTTAGAATGGACTGGTTGGATCTTTTTGCAGTCCAAGGGACTCTCAAGAGTCTTCTCCAACACCACAATTCAAAAGCATCAATTCTTCAGTGCTCAGCTTTCTTCACAGTCCAACTCTCACATCCATACATGACTACTGGAAAAACTATAGCCTTGATTAGACGGACCTTTGTTGGCAAAGTAATATCTCTGCTTTTGAATATGCTATCTAGGTTGGTCATAATTTTCCTCCTAAGGAGTAAGCGTCTTTTAATTTCATGGCTGCAGTCACCATCTACAGTGATTTTGGAGCCCCCCAAAAGAAAGTCTGACACTGTTTCCACTGTTTCCCCATCTATTTCTCACCTCCTAGAGTAACAGAAATAAAAACAAAAGTAAACAAGCGGGATCTAGTTAAACTTAAAAGCTTTTGCACAGCAAAGGAAGCTATAAGCAAGGTGAAAAGGCAGCAGTCAGCATGGGAGAAAATAATAGCAAAATAAACAATGGACAAAGGATTAATTTCCAAAATATATAAGCAGTTTATACAACTCAATACCATGAAAACAAACAACCCAATAAAAATGTGGGGGAAAGACCTAAACAGACATTTGTCCAAAAAAGACATACAGATGGCTAACACACATCAACTCCTTACTGCCAAATTCAGACTTAAGTTGAAGCAAGTAGGGAAAACCACTAGACCATTCAGGTATGACCTAAATCAAATCTCTTACAATTATACCGTGGAAGTGGGAAATAGATTCAAGGGACTAGATCTCATAGAGTGCCTCATGAACTATGGAGGGATGGTCCTTGTCAGGAAGCATTTAACAGGAGGCTTCCTGTGTGCTGTTTTGGATCTGTCAGGAGTCCTGTGTTCCTTATTAATTCCTGAATATTCAGGAATCAAGAGGAGAGGCAAAACTCTGCCAGGGCTGAGGAATCCAGGCATTTCCTTCATTAGTTTTTCAATACCATGATAAGTACCCTCTTCTTTTTTGTGAACCATACTGTAAAAGTGATTGTTTACAACTCTCTCTCTTTAATATGGGTCGCCTGTGTTTTGTAAGTCTGGAATTTTAATCTTTAATTTTGCTAAGAATAATTACCTTGTAAGACAGTATATATGCCCACACCATGTTGATTAAAACACCTTTGCCCCATTAGAGCTTTGGACCCCGTGTCTTCTCTCTCTCCCTCTCCCTCTCCCTCTCTCTCCCAGGCTATTTCTTTGGAGTGCAGAGGCACTCTGGGTTCACTTTTGTCCAGGCTTCTAAGACCCTCTCAAGAAGGAGCTCTATGCCTTCACCCCATCGAGAGGGCACCTGAGGCCTTCGTGTACAGAGCAAACCTTGTGTCAGGGATTTTATTGGTTTTCTGCACAAACCAAGGAATATCAGCCTCTTTCTCTCTCCTTTACTTTCTTATTGTTAGCTCTGGACCACCAAGTTCCAGTCCATTTAAGGACCTCAACAGTTCCTGACATTGTAAAGGAGACAGGGATCAAGGCCATCCCCAAGAAAAAGAAATGCATAAAAGCAAAATGGCTATCTGAGGAGGCCTTAAAAATAGCTGTGAAAAGAAAGGAAGAGAAAAGCAAAGGAAAAAAAGGAAAGATATACCCATTTGAATGAAGAGTTCCAAAGAATAGCAAGGAGAGATAAGAAAGCCTTCCTCAGAGATCAATGCAAAGAAATAGAGGAAAAAATAGAATGGGAAAGACTAGAGATCTCTTCAAGAAATTTAGAGATACCAGGGAATATTTCATGCAAAGATGAGCTCAATAAAGGACAGAAATGGTATGGATTTAACAGAAGCAGAAGACGTTAAGAAGAAGTGGCAAGAATACACAGATCTTCATGACCCAGATAATCATGATGGTGTGATCACTCACCGAGAGCCAGACATCCTGGAATGTGAAGTCAAATGGGCCTTAGAAAGCATCACTATGAACAAAGCTAGTGGAAGTGATGGAGTTCCAGTTGAGCTATTTAAAATCCTAAAAGATGATGCTGTGAAAGTGCTGCACTCAAAATGCCAGCAAATATGGAAACCTTAGCAGTAGCCACAGGACTGGAAAAGGTCAGTTTTCATTCCAATCCCAAAGAAAGGCAATGCCAAAGAATGCTCAAACTACTTCACAATTGCATTCATCTTACATGCTAGTAATGTAATGCTGAAAATTCTTCAACCCAGGCTTCGACAGTATATGAACCATGAACTTCTATATGTTCAAGCTGGATTTTAAAAAAGTAGAGGATCCAGAGATCAAATTGACAACATCTGCTGGATCATCAAAGAAGCCATACAGTTCCAGAAAGACATCTATTTCTGCTTTGTTGCCTATGCCAAAGCCTTTGACTGTGGGGATCACAATAAACTATGGAAAATTCTGAGGAGAGATGGGAATACCAGACCACCAGACCTGCCTCTTGAGAAATCTGTATGCAGGTCAAGAAGTAACAATTAGAACTGGACATGGAACAACAGACTGGTTTCAAATAGGAAAAGGAGTACGTCAAGGCTATATGTTGTAACCCTGCTTATTTAACTTGTATGCAGAGTACAACATGAGAAATGCTAGGCTGGATGAAGCACAAGCTGGAATCAAGATTGACAGGAGAAATATCAATAACCTCCGATATACAGATGACACCACCCTTATGGAAGAAAGCGAAGAAGAACTAAAGAGCCTCTTGATGAAAGTGAAAGAGGACAGTGGAAAACTTGGCTTAAAGCTCAACATTCAGAAAACTAAGATCATGGCATCTGGTCCCATCACTTCATGGCAAATAGATGGAGAAACAGTGGAAACAATGGCTGACTTTATCTTTTTGGGCTCCAAAATCACTGCAGATGGTGATTGCAGCCATGAAATTAAAAGACTTTTACTCCTTGGAAGGAAAGTTATGACCAACCTAAACAGCATATTAAAAGGCAGAGATATTCATTTGCTAACAAAGATCAGTCTAATTAAGGCTATGTTTTTTTCCGTTAGTTATGTATGGATATGAGAGTTGAACTATAAAGAAACCTGAGCACTAAAGAATCGATCGTTTTGAACTGTGGTGTTGGGGATAACACTTGAGAGTCCCCTGGACTGCAAGGAGATCCAGCCAGTCCATCCTAAAGGAAATCAGTCCTGAATATTCATTGGAAGGACTGATGTTGAAGCTGAAACTCCAATACTTTGGCCATGTGATGCAAAGAGCTAACTCATTTGAAAAGACCCTGATGCTGGGAAAGACTGAAGGCAGGAGGAGAAGGGGATAACAGAGATTGAGATGATTGGATGGCATCACCAATTCAATGAACATGAGTCTGAGTAAACTCTGGGAGTTGATGATGGACAGGGAGGCCTTGCCTGCTGCAGTCCATGAGGTTGCAAAAAGTTGGACCTGACTGAACTGAACTTAACTAAAGAAACACATTAAAAGATACTCAAAACCTCTCATTATTAGAGAAATGAAAATCAAAACTACAGTGAGCTATTAGCTCTTACTGTTCAGAATGGCCATCATCAAAAAGTCTACACACAGTCCCACTGTTGGTGGGAATGTAAATTGATACAGCCACTATGGAAGTTGGTATGTTGATCCTTTAAAAAGCTATCGATAAAACCACCATATTACCCAGCGATCATACTCCAAGGAATATATCCTGATGAAACCAGAACTGAAAAGATGCATGCATCCCATTGTTCATTGCAGCACTATTTACAATGACTAGCACATTGAAGCAACCTAGATGTCCATCGACAGATCAATGGATAAAGATGTTTTGTTACATATACACAATGGAATATTTCTCAGCCATAAAATGGAATGCCTTTGATTCAGTTCTGATGAGGTGCATGAACCTAGAACCTATTATAACGAGTGAAGTCAGAAAGAGAAAGATAAATATGGTATTCTAACACATATATAAGGAATTTAGAATAATGGTACTGAAGAACTTATTTACAGGGCAGCAGTGGAGAAACAGACATAGAGAACAGACATATGAACATGGGGAATGGGGAGGAAAGGGTGAGATGTTTGGAAAGAGTAACATTGAAACTTATATTGCCATATGTAAAATAGATAGCCAATGGTAATTTGATGTATGGCTCAGGAAACTCAAACAGGGGCTCTGTATCAACCTAGAGTGGGTAAGGTGGGGAGGGAGATGAGAGGGAGCTTCAAAAAAGAGGGGATATATGCATACCTATGACTGACTCATGTTGAGGTTTGACAGAAAACAGCAAAATTTTGTAAAGCTATTATCCTTCAATAAAAAAATAAATTAAAAGATAATGTATTACTCTCAAGTATTGCTTAGACGATTAAAGAATTTTCATATTTACTATCTCACTTAGTCTTCTGTGAAGCAAGCAGTATTGTTTTCAGTATTGTCATGATATAGGAAAAAGAGCAGTTTCAAAGTTAATTTATTAAGGTCACAGAGCCAATAAACAGCCAAGTCAATTTTTGAAGATGTGTCTTATAAATGTTTCTTCCATCACATCAGGCTGTCCTTAGAGAATTGTGTATTCGTCAGACAGAATGACACGAATGAACTTATGAAGAAATAAACACTCTAAGACAAGTGATAATAAAGGATAAAAGATTAAGAGAAGAGTAAATGAAACTGAGAAAGAAAAGTGGGTGGAGATGGTCTAAGGAATAGTGAGTAAGGAAAGTTGTGGTTTAAAGGCCTCAACGTGCTTGTGTGCTAAGTTGATCAGTCATGTCTGACTCTTTGCAGTGCCTTGGACTGTAGCTATCCTGGCTTCTCTGTCCATGGGATTCTTCAGGCAAGAACATGGACTGGCTTGCCATACCCTCCTCCAGAGGCCGTTCCCAACCCAGGGATCGAACCTACCTCATCTGCATCTCCTGCACTGCAGGCAAATTCTTTATGCATTGAGCCACTTAGGAAGCCCACACAGCTTTCTAGAAAATAGGAGACCTGGCGTAGTTGTTTTACGTTCTTCTCAAACAGATCCTTATGCTCCATCAAGTGTACTAATCCCCTTCCTAAGAAAAGATCGTTGGCAGAAATCAAATTAGCAACAAATAATAGGACTGTCTGAAATGTTGTAGGTCAGATGCAGGAGTCAAGATTTTAATCACGTGATTCCTTACTGATGTGTGAACAAGATTAAGGAAACCAAAAAAAAAAAAAAAAAAAGAAGAAGAAGAAGAAGAAGCAGCAGTAAGGATTGTTGGGATGTTCAAGGACTACCAACAGCGAAACAATTACCACTCTCACACTTACAAGGCAAAGAGAAAATTTAGTGTTACTAGGGACAAGTGAGATCAGGAGTCATTAAAAAGAGTCTTCTTGGTGGAACCTGTACTTCAGGTGGAAAGCATATTTTTTATAATCACAGAAGCAGAGAGGGAGGAATCAGGGGAAGTTTTCTTCTGCCCTTGAGAATCCTACGGTTGTCTTTCAATGACTAGACTTGACCAGAAGTCAAAATGTATGGGGTCCAATTAATGGAGTCTTTAAGATTACTCTTAGTTTAGAGCCTATGTTAGTCTAGGGTTACAGAGCTGGGCACTTACAGCACTGGACAGATTAAGGTTAGTCTCTGGTCAGTCTCTTAAGAAAGTTGGTTGTGTGACTTTTTTGTATTCCCATCTTTAGACAACTATCTCTTTCCTTGGACCCTGGGCATTCATTCAGTTCAGTTCAGCTCAGTTCAGTCACTCAGTCGTGTCTGACTCTTTGCGACCCCATGAATAACAGCACACCAGGCCTCCCTGTCTATCACCAACTCCTGGAGTTCACTCACACTCACATCCATCGAGTCAGTGATGCCATCCATCCATCTCATCCTCTGTCATCCCCTTCTTCTCCTGCCCCCAATCCCTCCCAGCATCAGAGTCTTTTCCAATGAGTCAACTCTTCGCATGAGGTGGCCAAAGTACTGGGGCTTCAGCTTTAGCATCATTCCTTCCAAAGAAATCCCAGGGTTGATCTCCTTCAGAATGGACTGGTTGAATCTCCTTGCAGTCAGAATGGACTGGTTGGATCTCCTTGCACTCATTACTCATTATAAACCCCATTCCACTCTGTTTTTTTTTTTCCCTAAGGTCAGTTAGGGAACAAAACTGTGGAAAATTCTTAAAGAGATGGGAATATCAGACCACCTGACCTGCCTCCTGAGAAATCTGTATACATATCAAGAAGCAACAGTTAGAATTGGACATGGAACAACAGACTAGTTGCAAATAGGGAAAGGAGTATATCAAGGCTGTATATTGTCACCCTGCTTATCTAACTTATATGCAGAATACATCATGCAAAATGTTGGGCTGGATGAAGCATAAACTGGAATCAAGTTTGCTGGGAGAAATATCATAACCTCAGATAATTCAGATGACACCACCCTTATGGCAGAAGGTGAAGAAGAATTAAAGAGCCTCTTGCTGAAAGTGAAAAAGGAGAGTGAAAAAGTTGGTTAAAAATCAACATTCAGAAAACTAAGTAAGATCATTGCATCCAGTCCCATTACTTTATGGCAAGTAGATGGGGAAATAATGGAAACAGTGGCAGACTTTATTTTTGGGGGTTCCAAAATTACTGCACATGTTGACTACCACCATGAAATTAAAGATGCTTACTCCTTGGAAGAAAAGCTATGACAAACCTAGATACCATATTAAAAAGAAGAGACATTACTTTGCTGACAAAGGTCCATCTAGTTAAAGCTATGGTTTTTCCAGTAGTCATGTATGGATGTGAGAGTTGGACTGTGAAGAAATCTGAGTGCTGAAGAATTGATGCTTTTGAACTGTGGTGTTGGAGAAGACTCTTGAGGGTCCCTTGGACTGCAAGGAGATACAACCAGTCAGTCCTAAAGGAAATCAGTACTGAATATTCATTGGAAGGATTGATGCTGAGGCTAAAACTCCAATACTATGGCTATCTGATGCGAAGAACTGACTCATTGGAAAAGACCTTGATGCTGGGAAAGATCAAAGGCAGGAGGAGAAAGGGATGACAGAGGATGAGATGGTTGGATGGCATAACCAACTCAATGGACATAAATTTGAGCAATCTTTGGGAGTTGGTGATGAACAAGGAGGCCTGGCATCCTGTAGTCCATAAGATCACAAAGAGTTGGGCACAACTGAGCAACTTAATTGAACTGAACTGAAGGTCAGTTAAGCTAAGTGGACTTCCATTATCAGATTAAGTCACTCCTAATTGAAGACAGAAGTGAGAATTAAGTCTTTGGGAACAGAAGCAACATAAAAGAGGAACTTTTAGAGCAAACCCAGTAACTGTCTTGGAGGAGTTGGTAGGTATATCAGAGAAGAATACCTTTCCCATGTTCCTTGCCAATGTACTGCTTCTTTCCAAAGGAGATAGTTCATGACTAAGAACAGAATTAGCATTGCCATTTAAATCTGTCTCTCCACTTCTGAATACTCTAGAATAATACCCATTCTGAATATTTAGAAGATCAGGTCTGTTCTACAGAGATGGTTTTGATTTTCTTTTTTATATTTTTATTTTTATTTTAACTTTAGTTTACTTTACAGTACTGTATTGGTTTTGCCAAACATTGACATGAATTCACCACGAGTGTACATGCGTTCCCAAACATGAATCCCCTCCCACCTCCCACCCCATAACATCTCTCTGGGTCCTCCCCATGCACCAGCCCCAAGCATCCTGCATCCTGCATCGGACATAGACTGGTGATTCCTTTCTTACATGATAGTATACATGTTTCAATGCCATTCTCCCATCTCATCCCACCCTCTCCCTCTCCCCAGAGTCCAAAATTTCACTCTATAGGTCTGAGTCTCTTTTGTTGTCTCGCATACAGGGTCATCATCACCATCTTTCTAAATTCCATATATATGCGTTAGTATACTGTATTGGTGTTTTTCTTTCTGGCTTACTTCACTCTGTATAATCGGCTCCAGTTCCATCCATCTCCTTAGAACTGATTCAAATGTATTCTTTTTAATGGCTGAGTAATACTCCATTGTGTATATGTACCACAGCTTTCTTATCCATTCATCTGCTGATGGACATCTAGGTTGTTTCCATCATCTGGCTATTATAAACAGTGCTGCAATGAACATTGGGGTACATGTGTCTCTTTCTATTCTGGTTTCCTCGGTGTGTATGCCCAGCAGTGGGATTGTTGGGTCATAAGGCAGTTCTATTTGCAATTTTTTAAGGAATCTCCACACTGTTCTCCATAGTGGCTGTACTAGTTTGCATTCCCACCAACAATGTAAAAGGGTTCCCTTTTCTCCACACCCTCTCCAGCATTTATTGCTTGCAGACTTCTGGATCGCAGCCATTCTGACTGGTGTGAAGTGGTACCTCATTGTGGTTTTGATTTGCATTTCTCTGATAATGAGTGATGTTGAGCATCTTTTCATGTGTTTGTTAGCCATCCGTATGTCTTCTTTGGAGAAATGTCTATTTAGGTCTTTGGCCCATTTTTTGATTGGGTCATTTATTTTTCTGGAATTGAGCTGCATAAGTTGCTTGTATATTTTTGAGATTAGTTGTTTGTCAGTTGCTTCATTTGCTATTATTTTCAAAAGTAGTTGTTGATTGTGAGGGCAGGCAAAAGAATAACTTTCATGTCATTATTTAATACTTTTACTGTTACAGACTTGTTATTATTATTACAGCTTTTCTGTTGATTTTCATGATTAATGGATATGTGTCTCTCTGACAACTTTTAAGCAAATCATAGCTTGAATGGTTGTAACCATAGGTAGTTCCTCCAACATGCTTTACCTGCTTCCCATGGCTGAAAGTGAAATTGTTAGCCCCTCAGTTGTGTCTGACTCTTTGTGACCCAAAGGACTATAACCTACCATCTAGTGTGGATCAAACAGGAAAAGGTAAGTAAAATATTTCAATAATGATAAAGTGAAATATAATGCTGCTTTTTAAACTTGTTATTTGTTCCTAAAGTTGAATGTAGATGTGAAGTACATAAGTGATAACACAAAAGTGTGACTGTCAGAAGAGCATAAACTGCTAGAGATGGTAGCATTTTGGCTAATGAAAAGAGAAAAGATTGTCATGTTCAGTTCTCGGTCAAAAAAGTCACTTAAGGAAGTCATTTCACCATGAATGCATGTTAGTTCAGAATCAAAGAATACATTGCTTAATGGTTCTGAAAAATCTCCTTATTGATCCATCAACCTATAAATTTTAAAATATTGCCTATTTAATGCTTTGGTCTTACAAGTTCTGAAATCAGGAAAGTGGAAATCACACATCTGACACCTGAAAAATATTACATGTGAACTGAATATCTGGTATGAAAGTAAAAAAAAGTCTAGTAAGACTTGATCTGCCAGTTTGAAGCTCACCATAATAGAGCATAAACTTACAAAGATATAAGTCCAGTAATATGAGTCATGCTACATTAGAAAAGTGTTCTGTTCACATTTATTTCCTAAAGAGGAAATATAATCACAGCTAGCTTACTTGGGCAGGAAATGGAATGGTAGAATGTTTTCTCATTAATGACTTCATTGCACTAAATTGAAAGAAAAAAATGAGTTTTTGTGGTAATGTTGATCATTGGTGAAAAGGGTAAAAAAATACTCAGGATTTTGGCAAAAAAAATTGAAAGGGGAAAATAAGCGAAGTTCTGACTACTTCTCAGTTGGTAGCTATCATCAGTCATTGCTAATTAAAATTTATTGGTGATTATTTGTGATTGTCACAAAGGACATTTTATAAATCAAAGTAATGGGGAAAAATTATGAGATGATAAGAAGAAAGTTGCATAAGAAGTCTGAACAGAAACAGGCAGATTCCAAGGTAGATACTATAAGAAGTCAAAAAAGATAATTCCATTTGTTAATAAAAGGTTTGAAAGTTGAAGATTCTGTTCTGAACCTATTACCTGATTGACAATTGATAGCTTTATGTGAAGCTTATGCACATTGCTTTGTATGCTTCAAAAAGAGAAAAGACTTAAGAAAAACCACTCTAATATGCCAGAAAACAGGATAAATAGCCCCTAAATAGAAAGAAATGCTGAGAAAAGTGATCCAGGAATTATAAGATACTCAAGAATTTAGAGAGAAGTAAATCAAGGCAGCTTTGGATATGGATGTGAAAAAAGATCACATGGGAGAATAATAGACATAATATTGGATAAACAATATCTAATTGGCTATTTCTTAAAGCAGTCATTCCAAGTGTTTTTGAAAAATAACACTCTGGACTCTCATAAACTGCTGGTATGAATATAAAATAGCATAATCTCTTGGGAAATATTTATCAGTTTCTTAAAATATTAAACAAATCTATCTTAGGACCTGGGCTTCCCAGGTAGTGCCAGTGGTAAAGAACCTGCGTGCCAATGTAGGAGACATAAGAGACGCAGGTTCCATCCCTGGGTCAGGAAGATCTCCTGAAGAAGGAAATGGCAACCCACTCCAGTCTTCTTGCCTGGAGAATCTCATGGACAGAGGAGCCTGGGGGACTAGAGTCTACAGGGTTGCACAGAGTCAGACACGACTGAAGTAACTGACCATGAATGCATCATATGACCTAACCATTTCATTCCTAGGTTTTCACCAAAAAGGGAAAGAAAATATGCACCCTCTTAAAGATTTGCCTGCAAATGTTCACTGCAGCTTTACCAGTAAGACTCAAAAATTGGAAACAGTGCAGGATAATTGATAGTTTGTCCACTGGTTGTTGTGCTCAGTCACTGAATCGTGTCCAACCCTTTATGGCCCCATGGACTGTAACCGGACAGGCTCCTCTGCCCATGGGATTATCCAGGCAAGAACGCTGGAGTGGGGTGCCATTTTCTACTCCAGGGGAGCTTCCCGAGCCAGGGATCGAACCTGCATCTCTCGAATCTCCTGCTAGTGGATTGTTTACCACTAGCGCCACCTTGGAAGCTCCCCCACTCGTTATCCAATGAATATCAAAGTTATAATTATCCAAATGATAACCACAGTGTTCAAATTACCCAAAGGATAACCAATTATTTATTTTGGATAAATAATTGATATATATCTATAAAATTAATACTATTAATAAATAAAAAGAAAGCATTGACACATGTAGTAAGATGGATGAATCTCAGAATAATTATTCTGTGTGAGATAAGCCAGACAAAAAAGAGTAAATATTATATTAATTTAATATAAATGTCAAGTAAATGAAAACTAATATACACTGACAAAAAATGAGTCAGTGATTTGTTGGAGCTATGGGGTAGGACTAACTAGGAGGGAATGAATACTAGAGATGTGAGGAAACTTCTGGAAGTAATGAATATATTCCCTCCTGATTGTAGTGATTATTCTAATTGTGTATGCATACATCAAAGTGTACAATTTTAATATGTGTTGTGTATGTGTAGCTCATTCCATATCAAGTATATCTTAATGTTCTTGTGTAAAAAATAATTATGAGGCTCTTTGAAAATGGGGATGTTTGTGACACTTTTAGAGAATCCGCAGTATCCCATTCTCTGCAACGCAAAGATAAGACAGCCAAACACACACAAATGTGTTTACCTTGCTAAGCCATCTTCTCTCTAGCCTTAATTCTCTAGAAAAATTTTCCATTGAAGTATTTCACATTGATTCATTCATTTATTTTTTTCATTCATTATTTTATAAACATATTAATCTATATCTATGTTAGGCTCTCTCTCAGATACTTCATAGTCAAATTGTTAAATTCAGTTTCTTTTATTTTCCCATGTTCTTCACAAGCCTTCTCATCTTCACAGCTTCTTAATCTCAGTTAGCTGCATGATTATTTCACCATTTGCCATAAAAGCTACTTTTTGTTTTTCCTGGCAAACTTTAATGAAGGGATATAGCATATTGCAAGAATTGGATATTAAAAAGATGATTAAGATTCAGCCAAGGTTCTCAATGGTATTAATATCAGGTGGTAGATGATTGTTGTATAAATGAAATGTATCAATATCATGCTTTGGTATTTACAGGTGATGGAATATATCAACCAATTCTGTCTGCAGGAGTCCAAAGTTTTAAAGACATATAATATTTGAAGCACAATGTAGAGAGTGAGTATGAATTCATCTTTCCAAACAAGAGGGAGGGAATAGTATCTTAGTAAAGCAACATCATGAACAAAAGCATAGCAGTATAAAATACTGGTATGTTTGTATAGGGCTTCCCAGGTGGTGCTAGTGGTAAAGAACCTGCCTGCCAGTGCAGGAGACATGAGATGTGGGTTCGATCCCTGGGTCAGGAAAATCCCCTGGAAGAGGGTGTGCCAATGCACACCAATATTCTTGCCTGGAGAATCCCAAGGATAGAGGAGCCTGGTGGCCTACATTCCATGGAGTCACAAAGAGTCAGACATGACTGAAGTGACTGAGCATTCAAGAACGTTGGGTAAAGGTGAGTACTTCTGTTCATATTCCAGAAGACCACATAGAAGGGTGCCTCAGCACAAGCTGGCAGTTTTCAAAAAGTGAGAATGACAAAAGGAAATATTTTCTGTATAGAATACTATAGGGAAGTTTTAAATGTATCACAGTTCAAAGAGTTGATAGGACTAGAGTTTTTTAAGCTCTTAAGGAATATGAGATGATGTTCAATCATATATAAAGGAACCATTTCAACCTCCTAATTTCCCTAAGACAATGACTTTCTTCCTATAAATCAGCCAGAGGCATTCTAACATCTTATGATAGACAGCCCAAGACAACCTAATTCCCTTTCAAAGAAAGAACTGCTATTCATTTTAAAAGAGGTCAGTAGCTAGCCTCGTGCTGTCAGCTCCTTCAAAGTCTAATTTGGTTGCAGAGACCAGTTCCACCCAAGATCACATCCTTCTTGAGGCACTGCATGTTCTGCCACCAAGTGAAAATAGTTTATAGAGCTCCTCTTGTTTTGGCCCAGTGCAGGAAAATTCAGAATGGAATCCTTCCAAGATCCTCACCACTGACTTGACTGAGGATGTGACAAGACAGTGTTGTATTTTAGCTCTTCCTTCTGTGCCATCAATTTTTCCTTCTTCTTTGTAGAGGGATCCTCAAGAAGTATACTGCTCCTCAAATTCCATCTCAGTTTCTGTGTCCAGAAAATCCAACCTGCAACACATCCCAACCTCATTGAATATTTGGCATTGTCAAGGCTAGGTTTTGGTCAATCAACCAAATAAATAGTAGAGCTATTCACAGCTGCCTGAGCTGACACATTCAGATAAAACATGTCTCTATATCCATATATTATCTCACTCAATTGAATATATTTAGCTTTTTGTGCTTAACTTCCTTGGACTTATTCCCAAATATATCTTAGAGGTTGTACGCTTTTATAAATTAACAAATCTTACCGATATTTAAAGCAAAAACTGTTACTCTGGGTCTAATTTCACTCTTGTCTGAGGGTGCTAAAATAGGATTGTAATTATGTCTCAAGAAATAAGACCTGGCAGGGTTAGATCTTGAGGAAAAATGACATCCCTTGAATGATAACTCGAGTAAAGTTATCAAGCAATGAGAATTCCATCTCCTCATTCTCAGGTAAATGTGCTGCTTATACCAATAAAAATCTCAGAGAGTTGAATATCCAAAATTTCAACTTTTATCAACTACACACAAATTTCCACATTTCATTATCAGAATCCCACTCCTCATTCTACTCCCTCACTTACACATAAATGATAAAGAATGTGGAAATTTAATTCATATATCAGTTTGTATCCAGCATAATTAAAATAGGATATAAGGTTCATTGCTATCTGTTCAGCCATTATAAGGCATTAGTGAATATTTTAGGAACACAATAGTACCTGTCTGATATTCTGATTGTGATTGGTCAAAGAATCATGGCCCAGAGCTTGGAATTTTCTTTTTCTAAGCCTTTAGGAAAATCAGAAGTCAGCCTCCCACCTTGAGTTCATAGTACCCATGATACTATCCACCAGGGATCAAATTACCAACATTCATTGGATCACTGAAAAAGCAAGAGAGTTCCAGAAAAATATCTACTTCTACTTTATTGACTATGCCAAAGTCTTTGACTCTGTGAAGTGAAGTGAAGTTGCTCAGTCGTGTCTGACTCTGCGACCCCATGGACTGTAGCCTATCAGGTTCCTCTGTCTATGGGATTTCCCAGGCAAGAATACTGGAGTGGGTTGCCATTTGTTCTCCAGGAGATCTTCCTGACCCAAGGAATAAACCTGGGTCTCTTGCATTGTAGGCAGATACTTTACTGTCTGAGCCACCAGGGAAGTCCTGGTGACTCTGTAGATCACAACAAACTGTGGAAAATCCTTAAAGAGACGGGAATACCAGACAACCTTACCAGCCTCCTGAGAAATCTGTATACATGTAAAGAAGCAACAGTCAGAACTGGACATGGAACAACAGACTGGTTCTAAATAAGGAAAGTAGTATGTCAAGGTTATATATTGTCACCCTGCTTATTTAACTTATATGCAGATTACATCATGTGAAATGCCAGGCTAGATGAAGCACAAGGTGGAATCAAGATTGCCAGGAGAAATATCAATAACCTCAAATATTCAGATGACACCACCCTTATGGCAGAAAGCAAAGAAGATCTAAAGAGTATCTTGGTGAAAGTGAAAGAGGAGAAGGAAAAAGCTGGCTTAAAACTCAACATTCAGAAAATTAAGATTATGGAATCCAGTCACATCACTCCATGGTAAATAGATGGAGAAACAATGGAAACAGTGACAGACTTTATTTTTTGGAGAATGCAAAATCACTGCAGATGGTGACTGCAGCCATAAAATTAAAAGTGCTTGCTCCTTGGAAGAAAAGCTATGGACAACTTAGACAGCATATTAAAAAGCAGAGACATTACTTTGCCAACAAAAGTGCATCTAGTAAAACTATAGTTTTTCCAGTAGTCATGTATGTATGTGAGTTGGACCATAAAGAAAGCTGAGCACCAGAGTTGATGCTTTTGAATTGGTGTTGGAGAAAATTCTTGAGAGTCCCTTGGACTGCAAGGAGATCTGACCAGTCATTCCTAAAGGAAATCATTCCTGAATATTCATTGGAAGGACTGAGGCTGAAACTCCAATACTTTGGTCACCTGATGCAAAGAACTGACTCATTAGAAAAGACCCTGATGCTGGGAAAGATTGAAGGCAGGAGGAGAAGGGGATGACAGAGGAAGAGATGGTTGGATGACATCACTGACTCAATGGATATGAGTTTGAGCAAGATTTAGGAGTTGGTGATAGACAGGGAAACCTGGCATGTTGTAGTCCATAGGGTTGCAAAGAGTCAGAAAACAACTGAGCAACTGAACTGATCAATGTTAATCTGACAATGGTCAGTTAATACCGTCACTTGGTATCACGAAGCCTGCCCTAAAAGAGACAATTTAAGGAATGACAGATCTTAACTTAAGTAATTTTTATATCACTACATGCTACAGAGTGTCAGTTTCCAATAACTTTCCATCATCAAAACTAATTTTAATTTCTGTATTTAAGGATACAATTTATGTGACCACTTTTAGCATCACTTATATCTTCAGTTAGGGTTATTACAAGAAAATGGAAGTTGTGATTGATATTTAACCAGAGAAAATTAAATATAGGAAAGAGGTCATATAGCTTTTAAATAGCTATCACTCTCCTTGGCCTTGGGAATGTAAATAAAGAGATGTTGGCACAAAAAGTAGGACCATGGGGTGGGGGAGTAGCTAAACAGTTGTCATGTAGTCTCTGAAGTCAGGAAAACAATTTCTTGAGGTTCCTGATTCAGAGTAAGTGCTTGGAATTCTAGTGTGTGTGGGTTGGAGGAAGGAGGTGTCACACAGCAGCCCGTGCTGCTCTCATACAGTGCAGATGGGCACAGAGATTGGCCCAGAACTGATATAGGCAGACCACGGACACCTGAAAAGAATCCTTTCTTCCATATTCTCTCTTTGCAGTCTTCCACAAGTGCATTCCATTGATACAAATTAAGAGAAAGCTATCTGGCAAGATACTTTGGGATATTCAGTGTGTAGTCTCTCAAGTTCCAGATCACAAAGAACCATATGGAAGAGTGTACTTGGAATTAAGAGACCATGAGTGAACAATGCAAAGAAATAGAGAAAAACAATAGAATGGAAAAGACTAGAGATCTCTTCAAGAAAATCGGAGTTATCAAGACAACATTTCATGCAAGAATATACATGATAAATGACAGAAATGGAAAGGACTTAAAAAAAGCAGAAGAGATTAAGAACAGATGGAAAGAATACACATAAGAACTATACAAAGAAGGCCTTAATGACCTGGATAAACAAAATGGTGGATAACACAATGGTGTGGTCACTCACCTAGAGCCAGATATACTGGAATGTGAAGTCAGGTGGGCATTAAGAAGCATTACTATAAACAAAGTTAATGGAGGGGTGAAATTCCAGCTGAGCTATTTCAAATCTTAAAAGATGATGCTGTTAAGTTCTGCACTCAATATTTCAGTAAATTTAGAAAACTTAGCAATGGCTACAGGACAAGAAAATTCAATTTTCATTCTAGTCCCAAAGAAGGGGAATGCCAAAGAATGTTCAAACTTCCATACAATTGGGCTCATTTCACATGCTAATAAGGTTATGCTCAAAGTCCTTTAAGCTGGGCTTCAGCAGTAGGTGAAACAAGAAGTTACAGATGTACAAGCTGGATTCAGGAAAGGCAGAGGAACCAGAGATCAAATTTCCAACATTCATTGGACAATAGAAAAAGCAAGAGAATTCCAGAAAAACATCTACTTCTGCTTCACTGACTACACTAAAGCCTTTGATTGTGTGGATCACAACAAACTGTGGATAATTCTTAAAAAGATGGGGATACACGACTACCTTACCTGTGGATATTTCACCTTACCTGTCTCCTGAGAAACTGTATAAATGTCAAGAAACAACATTTAGAACTGGACATGGAACAACAGAATGATTTAAAATTGACAAAGGAGTTCATCAAGGCTGTATATTGTCATCTTGGTTATTTAACTTCTACACAGAGTAATGTCTGTGCTTCCCAGGTGGCACTGTGGCAAAGAACCTATCTGTCAATGCAGGAGACACAGGTTTGATCCTTGGGTCAGGAAGATCCCCTGGAGAAGGTAATGGCAACCTAGTCCAGTATTCTTTCCTGGGAAATCCCATGGACAGAGAATTATGGCTGGCTACAGTTTATAGGGTCACAAATAGTCGGACATGACTGAGGACACACTCATGATGCTGGGAAAGACCAAATACATTTAGGGCTTCCCTGCTGGCTCTTATGGTAAAGAATCTCCCTGCAATGTGGGAAACCAAGTTTGATCCCTAGGTCGGGAAGATCCCTGTAGAAGAGCATGGAAACCTCTCCAGTATTCTTACCTGGAGAATTCCATGGACAGAGGAGCTTGGCAGGCTACAGTCCATGAGGTCACAAAGAGTCGGACATGACTGAGTGACTAACACACACACACACACACACGCAGAGTACATAATGCAAAATGCTAGCCTGGATGAAGCACAAGCTGGAATCAAGATTGGCAGGACAAATATCAACAACTTCAGATATGCAAATGATACCACTCTAATGGCAGAAAGTGAAGAGGAATTAAAGAACCTCTTCATGAGGCTGAAAGAGGAGAGTGAATAGGCTGGCTTAAAATTCATTATTCAAAAATCTAAGATCATGGTATCTGCTCCCATCACTCCAGGCAAATAGAAAGAGAAAAAGTGGAAGCAGTGACAGATTGTATTTTCTTGGGCTCCAAAATCCCTGTAGATGATAACTGATGAAATTAAAAGATACTTGCTCCTTGCAAGAAAAGATATGATAAACCTAGACAGCATATTAAAAAGAAGAAACATCATTTTGCTGACAAAGATCTATATAGTCAAACTTATGGTTTTTCCAGTAGTCATGTACAGCTGTGAGAGTTGGACCATAAATAAGGCTGAGCCCTGAAGAATTGATGCTTTTGAATTGTAGTGCTGGAGAAGACTTTTGGACTGCAAGGAGATCAAACCAGTCAATCCTAAAAGAATTCAACCCTGAATATCCATTGGAAGGACTGATGCTGAATCTGAAGTTCCAATACTTGTTTTGGTCACCTCATGGGAAGAGCTGACTCATTGGAAAAGACCCTGATGCTCGGAAAGACTGATGACAAAAGGAGAAGATGCTGGCAGAGGATGAGATGCTCAGAAAGCATCACCTACTCAATGAGCATGAATTTGTGCAAACTCTGGGAGATAGTGAAGGACAGGGGAACCTGGCATTCTGCAGTCCATTAGGTCTGAAAGAATCAGTTATGATTTAGCCACTTAGGAACAGCAACAATTCTGTCAGGTCCAGGATCATAAAGAAGCATATGGAAAAGTGAACTTAGGATTGAGAT
>SJYQ01005245.1:76734-104558 GCA_006410935.1 Redunca redunca
TATTGAACCTCATAAAGTCTTTTAACAAACTGAAAGCATAGTTTGTCCTCAAAGAATTTCTTGAAAAATAACTTGCTACAGAACTGGTAGATTATAGACATACACAATGCTTGTAAAGTTGGAAAACATTAGGAATGTGTGGACCCTTTCTCATTTTTACACATGATATTCAGTGGAAACAGAATCACTGATCTAAAATCATGAAGTTTCTTTACACGCAGGGAAAAACATCTCCTGAGACTGATTCATTGCCTTTTAACACCCAATTCTAGGAAAAGAAAATTTAATATACTTGTGAAATATAGCTAGACAAGATAGCACCCTAATCATTACCTGTTTTTCCATGTCAACATATATGAAAAATCCTGTTTTTGTTAAGTAAGGTAGGTAGTAGGGTCTTGGTACATGTAACCTGATAGAAATTTGAAAGAAAGAAAAATTTTATAAATTAATTGAATTATTATGAAATACTTAATATTTGATTTATAAAATAATTATGGCCAGTGACATTCTACATGGATCAATTTTTTAATTTAGAAAAGGTTTGGTTATACTGTATGTTAAAACTATTGTGACTTTTTAGCCTAGTATCAGTGATTGTAATATTTGCTGCATGTAACATTGTAGACAGATTCAGAAATACCAACAAAAAATGTTTATATCAATCCATTTACTATTAGGTATACTTATCAATAAAGAATGCCCACCTAATTCAAGTGTTGCTGCTGCTGCTGCTGCTGCCGCTGCTAAGTCACTTCAGTCGTGTCTGACTCTGTATGACCCCATAGACGGCAGCCCAAGTGTTAGTAACATTTTAATTACACAAGTGGGAATGAAAACTCTACCTTGTTCCAAGAATTAGAATGGACTGTGTATTTTGAAGTCTAAGATATTTTTATTGTCTACTGGTGTGGAAGATTTCTCGATGGTGGTAGAAATCAGGATAGAGATTGCCACTGCAGGTGGAGGATCAGGAATTAATTGAGAGGGAGTCAACAAACAAACAAATAGAAAGAGAAAAATAATAATAGAGTTGACCCCATTTCTGCAATACGAATACAGATCATCCTGGAAAGATAAAACAAAGTTCTACCAGTGGCTTATCATGAAACTTAAGGTGGTTAAAATGTGTATCAAGTTTTTCTTAATTATTATTTAATGTTTCTGATAATACATTATTTGGCAATATCATAGAGGGGGAAAGAAAGAACTAATTTGAAGATAGTCAAACTTTCCCTTCATTTATTTTTGTGATACTGAGCAGTTACTTTAAAATATCCACAGACTTTGACAGAGTATAAAACATGATTAGATTTCCACCAGCAGCTCATGTGGCTGAGAATAACACAAGAGGCATAATTGACCTTCAAACTAGAACTGAATGCCAGAAGAAATGTTCATCAAAGAAGAAATCCTATAAAGAGAAATTTCCTGGACCAGTAGCCAAAGAAAATTTTAATAATCAAAATATTCTAGTCTGTTCTTATTCATAGGGTAGAACTAAATCATATCTTGAAATAAAGCTATAGCCTTCATTTTCTTTTATGTAATTAACTCTTTATTAATGTTGCCATGGCTTTTAACTTAAATATTAAATAGGTGTAAAACACTGATTTTAGATTTTCATACTATTCTCTCCCACCTTCATATATATATATAAAGAGGGATATATACAATTGTCTCCCCTTTGCTTTAGAGAAGATAGGAGGATAGGTAAAGTAGATCAAGAAAGAGAGGGGTAGCTTATGGAAAATATAGGCTTTTATTAAGCCTCCATATAGTTTCTATTACACATTATTTTATGTGTGTGTGTAATAGCAGTGGACAGGCTGCCCAGGTTGCACTAGTGGTAAAGAACCAACCTGCAAATGCAGGAGACATGACACCTTGGTTCAATCCCTGGGTTGGGAAGATCCTCTGGAGGAGAGCATGCCAGTATTCTTGCCTGGAGAATCCCATGGACAGAGGAGCCTGGAGGGTTATAGCCCATACGGTCTCAAAGGGTCAGACATGACTGAAGGAACTTAGCAGGCAGGCACTCAAGCACTGAGTAGTAAAGAGCTACTGGCAGCCAGAAGAGAAGTGGAAACACATGGTGCCTGAAGCTGATCTAAACAGTGAAGGAGGTTTACTGAGAATATACCAAGCAAGCTTATAGGTCCAGAGGAAGAAACTGATAAAAAGTTTGTTGACTGAATTAGTTGTCAGTTCAGTTCAGTTCAGTCACTCAGTCAAGTCTGACTCTTTGTGACCCCATGAACTGCAGCACTACAGGCTTCCTTGTCCAACACCACCTCCCAGAACCTATTCAAACTCATGTCCACTGCATCAGTGATGCCATCCAACCATCTCATCCTCTGCCATCTCCTTCTCCTCCCACCTTCAATCTTTCCCAGGATCGGGGTCTTTTCAAATGAATTGGTTCTTTAAAACAGGTGGCCAAAGTATTGAAGTTTCAGCTTCAACATCAGTCATTGTAATGAATATTCAGGACTGATTTCTTTAGGATGGACTGGTTGGATCTCCTTGCAATCCAAGGGACTCTCAAGAGTTTTCTCCAACATCACAGTTCAAAAGCATCAATTCTTCAGTGCTCAACTTTCTTTATAGTCCAACTTTCACATCCATACATGACTATTGGAAAAGCCATAGCTTTGACTAGATGAACAATTGTTGGCAAAGTAATGTCTCTGCTTTTTAATATGCTGTCTAGGTTGGCCATAGCTTTTCTTCCAAGGAGCAAGCATCTTTTAATTTTATGGCTGCAGTTACCATCAGCAGTGATTTGGGATCCCCCCAGAATAAAGTCTCTCACTGTTTACATTGTTTCCATATCTATTTGCCATGAAGTGATGGGACCAGATGCCATGATCTTAGTTTTCTGAATGTTGAATTTAGGTCAACTTTTTCACTCTCCTCTTTCACTTTCATCAAAGAGGCTCTTTAGTTCTTTGCTTTCTGCCATAAGGATGGTGTCATCTGTATATCTGAGGTTATTGATATTTCTCCCGATAATCTTAATCCCAGCTTGTGTTTCATCCAACCCAGGGTTTCTCATGATGTACTCTGCATATAAGTTAAATAAGTAGGGTAACAATATACAACCTTGACGTACTCCTTTCCCTATTTGAAACCAGTCTGTTGTTCCATGTCCAGTTCTAACTGTTGCTTCTTGAACTGCATACAGATTTCTCAAAAGGCAGGTCAGGTGGTCTGGTATTCCCATCTTTTTCAGAATTTTCCACAGTTGATTGTGATCCCCACAGTCAAAGGCTTTGGCATAGTCAATAAATTAGTTATGGTTGTGGTTATAAGCTATGGTTGACTGCATTTGTCAAGTTACTATTGGAACTATCGCACAACAATGAGGAATGAAACAATAAAAACAGCACTGATACCTCTCTTGGAAAAAGTCCAGAAGTTTGGAGACTTTCAAGTTTGGAAGAAGAACTGCTTTTCTTCTTCAGTCAGGAAAAAATTAATTGGAAAAACCTTTGAGCAATAAAGGCCAAATGCTTCTTCCGCCTCAAAGACTATCCAGTCCTTCACCTGCTAGTGGTGTGAGGTCAGCCCCCTGTTTCCTTCCCCTTTTCTTTTCCCAGTTGTTCCCTGTTATCCCAGAAACATGTTGCTGTTCCCTCTCTCTTTTCTGTGACCTGGGGGTGAGGGTGGGGTGGAAATCTCTGTCTCTCTCTCTCTCTCTCTCTCTCTCTCTCTCTCTCTCACACACACACACACACACACATTCTCTTCATGGTTGATAAGTATAAAAGCAGGTTAAGAAGATAACCTAAACATTTTGCTCTTAATGACATCATAACAGACAAGTGGCATTAACACTCTGAAACCTGTAACTTCTTCAGATTTTTCAACAAAATTAACCTTGTTTCCCATCACTTTCGGTAAAGCGTCAGTCTACAATGCAGGAGACCTGGGTTCGATCCCTGGGTCGGGAAGATCCCCTGGAGAAGGAAATGGCAATCCACTCCAGTACTATTGCCTGGAAAATCCCATGGACAGAGGAGCCTGGTAGGCTATAGTCCATGGGGTTGACTAGAGTCGGACAGGACTGAGCGACTTCACTTTTATTTTCACTTCCAGACTTGCTTTGCAGCAAGAATCAAGTCAGGGCACACCTGTCACATTCATTGTTAAAGACTTTAACTAGAACTAGGTGCTTAAAGAGTCAGTTCATGTTTGACTCCCAATAAAGTTTCTCTATAGGACATAACAACTCAAAAAAATGTAGAATAAAAATGTTTCTTCAAGAAATCTGATATATTTAACATATGCCCTATTAAAAAGGAGAGCAGAGTCAGAAAAGCAAATATCTGTCACAAATATAAGAAGTGCATGTTAAAAGTCAACATGAGTGAAGTTCCTGGCATGTGTTTCCAACTCTATTGAATGGATGAGAAGCCTACAATTTGTTGAAGAGACTTGTACCATTAAATGCATCATAGTTTAGACAAAAAAAGTATTTATGGCCGATCATTACCAGAATATACCAGAACTTTGACTTTTCAACATCCCCATCTTCTAAGAGCACAAATGGGAAGAAAAAAGCTGCTAGGTTTCACTGCTCTTGTTCCCTCCACCCCCCACCAAGACTTAGTTAAAAAAATAAATAAATAAAGGAGAAATAACCGAGAAAATGGATCCAAGAAGCATAGAGAACAATGGAGTGAAGATCCCTAGCCATAACCTTCCATGTAGATTTCAAAACTGACACAGAAACACATATATTTTTCTCTTTCTGAAAGAGGGTGTTTGTTGAAATCATCCAGTTCCCTGGATACACTGTATAATTTGTCTATTTAGTTAATAAATATCTGGATCAAAAAATATAGAGCTTTTTGATAAAAGCTTTTTGATACCAAAAACCATCCTAACAAACATATCAACAAATAATACAATTAATCTTGAACATTAAGCTTGATGCCAGGAACAGATGGCAATTCATTGATAGCTGTCTTGGAAAAAAAGATAGTACCTTTTGTGCATAGAATGAAAGAAGCACCGGATAGTTTATGACCAGAAGGTCAAGTATCTAAATAATTATTCTGCTCATGTAGTAGTCCCAAATCTGGGATTAGATGGTATTATACTTCCAGGTCAATTTGTAGTTAAATGAAACAATTTGGCCAGTGAGTTGTGAGCAGAAAAGTGTCAGATATCGCTCCAGATGACATTATTTAATTACTAGATCAAGATTTTTCAGATCTCTCTTTCCTCTGGCATGGGGTCCAACATTTGACATTGTTCTTACCTATACATAACTAAATTAAGCAGAGCACACTTCATAAAAATTTCTTGTTGCCCTATAACACTCTAGAACTAAGCTTTGTAGGCTTGAATTATTGTTTTACTGTACCTTCACTATTTCTATAGGTTTATAATGACATTATTCACCTTCTTTACAAAGAAACAAAGTTTAGAGAAGATGTATGATTTGCCTAAGATAATTCAGTCATTTAGCTACTACACACAGAATAGCTATTTGAACTGTAGTCTTCTAAAATGCACATTTTTTTTTGCTTTTAACTTATTGCACTTTGATACATACCTAATCATCTTAAGTACCTTAAGTGCAACAATCTTATTACCATACATCTGTTAGTCAATGTGAAGATCTTTATCCTGATCTAGTTATATTATGAAAACTGCTATCATCCACAATTATTTCTTCAGTGGGTTGACCCTTAATGCAAGCAAGAAAAATCTTACTTTCTTAACCTTCCCCTGTTAAGAAAGGAGAATGTCCAGAGGTACACTGTGGGGACGATAAGTGTCTTCCCCATAATTTTCTAAAAAATTGGAATGATTAAGAAGTAATTTTGCAGAACCAAAAGCAATACAAAACTCTTTGCAGCCAAACTGTTCTTGTTGAGAAAATCTGACTTCCATGAGATAGGTCATAATGCCCACAAGGGAGGGCATTGTGAAGAGAATTCCTGATGTGAGAAATAAAGAGAAAACTCTAGTGTTGCTCAAGTCCTTATTCCAGTTCTTTTTGAGACCTAGTTACAGTCTGCCATACCTGCAATTTGAAATCATCTCTGTGTTTTTGTAAATTATTGAGTTTCCATTTCTCTAAGGTTGTTCCAGGTTGATTATGTCACTGAAATCAAAGAATTATAAAGTTGTATGCACAGAAACCCATGGGTTACATGTTCAATCACTTCTATGCTTTCTATATGTTATTTAACTACTAAGTGTTAATAATTACTTAATCAGTGAATTTCATGTATTTTTCATTCTTGTTGAATTTAAAATAGAACACCGTATAGCCATTCAGAGAGTCTGATAAAATGTTTCAAGTTTTTATTGACCTTTACCTACTTATATGACAGACAAAAAAGGAGATTGGACAAATTGATAAAATCGTGAGTCAGTTCCTATTATGATCAGATCCAAAGATAAAATACATACAATTATTTTATTAAAATATGTTATTAAAAGTGTACCATCAAATAGGGCTCAAAAATTTACTTTTAGAAATGTTTTTATTGAAACATAAATCACTGGATTTTCCGTTTAGAGGATTGTCATTGCCAACAGGGTGGAACAGATTAAATGAGAGAAAGAGACTAACTATATTTATGATTGCATTACAACTTGAGGACATGGCTTTTAATTCTTTTCAAGAGAGTAAAGCAAATTCAATGTAGATTTCAGGTAAGATTGTTTGAATAAAAGGATAACTTGTTTCCAACTGACTAGAAGTTTATAGCTTAAAAATAGAAATATTTATTAATCTCAACATGATAAATTTAATTCAGTTGATTTAATTCCTCCCTCACTCTCCTGTTTGGTGAAATGAAACAATCCAAGAGACAGTTTAAACCAAATAGAGAACCTTTATTTAACTTTCCAGAAAGAATGATGGTATTATGCCTCAGACGTTTTACCTGAGCTTCTCTCAAACTACAATTCAGTTATTTTGATTTTGAAAAGGATAATTGCAAATTTGGAGTGTGTGTGTGTATGTGTGTGTGTGTATGTAATGAGAGAATAAGTCTGTACTATGAAATAAATAGTAATAATAAAATATTTCCTTCATTTAAATGTGAAACTTTAAACTTTAAAGAGATGTTACTTTTGTCAAGCCTAAATGTATCTTGCATTTGACTAGTAGCATTTCTCTGGAGATAATTTATTTATTAATTATTCTTGCCTTTGGTTTTATTATTATCTTTCACTATCCTTTAATCGGGCTTCCCTGGTGGCTCAGAGGTTAAAGTGTCTGTCTGCAGTATGGGAAACCTGGGTTCAATCCTTGGGTCAGGAGAAGGAAATGGCAACCCACTCCAGGATTCTTGCCTGGAGAATCCCATCGACAGAGAAGCCTAGTGGGCTTCAGTCCATGACACACACACACACACACACACACACACACACACACATATATATATAATTGCCCTTTGATTAATTACACCATACATTATAATAGCAAAATCATCAAATGAAGCATTATTAATAATGAAAGAAAGAAAACATACTGTAGAGTGTATATTCTAAAAACATAAAGAATATATTTTAAGAATATACATTGAAATCATCAAATGTTAACATACACAAACAGTGGTTAAAGCAAACTAGGAAAAAGTTCATAAATTCAGGCTTTGCATATCCAAGAAAAGTTCACTAGATGTTCTTTGATGTCTGGAGGATGGAGAAATTATATAAAGACATTCATATGCATGCCAGGTTTAGATTTAAATTACATAAAAAATTTGAAGTCACTACAGTTGTACTTTTCTCCCAGATAATCACTGACTGGAGGATTGTGTTCACACTGCTCTTAAAGGGACATGTTATTAACTATAATGGACACAGTGTGAGCTTCAACAAATCATTAACTACTTGGGGAACACTTTTTTTTTTTTCCATTTATATATCCCTTTATTAAACCATGCCTGTAACAAATCAAGGAGGTAATTATTAGCAGCTGTGTTGCAGCTATGATACCACTGGTGATAGGGGAACAAAGAAAGCAGGACTTCTTGAAGATTCAGAAATATAACTTTTATCAGTTCTGGCACTAAAGAAGAAAGGGACAGTCAGCTTGGGATTGCTTCTTGGAATATTCACCTTGCTGCTTACAGTGGATGAATTTATAGAATTCTTAAGTCACTTATCTACTACTGTGGGCAGGAATCCCTTAGAAGAAATGGAGTAGCCATCATGGTCAACAAAAGTGTCTGAAATGCAGTACTTGGATGCAATCTCAAAATGACAGAATGATCTCTGTTCATTTCCAAAGTGAACCATTCAATATCAAAGTAATCCAAGTCTACGCCCCAACCAGTAATGCTGAAGAAGCTGAAGTTGAACGGTTTTATGAAGACCTACAACACCTTTTAGAACTAACACTCCCCCAAAAATGTCCTTTTCATTATAGGGGACTGGAATGCAAAAGTAGGAAGTCAAGAAACGCCTGAAGTAACAGGCAAATTTGGCCTTGGAATACAGAATGAAGCAGGGCAAAGACTAATACAGTTTTGCCAAGAAAAAGCACTGGTCATAGCAAACACCTTCTTCCCACAACACAAGAGAAGATTCTACACATGGACATCACCAGATGGTCAACACTGAAATCAGATTGATTATATTCTTTGCAGCCAAAGATGGAGAAGCTCTATACAGTCAACAAAAACAAGACCAGGGGCTGACTGTGACTCAGATCATGAACTCCTTATGGCCAAATTCAGACTCAAATTGAAGAAAGTAGGGAAAAACACTAGACCATTCATGTAGGACCTAAATCAAATCCCTTATGATTATACAGTGGAAGTGAGAAATAGATTTAAGGGACTCGATCTGATAGACAGAGTGCCTGATGAACTATGGACTGAGGTTTGTGACATTGTACAGGAGACAGGGATAAAGATCAACACCATGGAAAAGAAATGCAAAAAAGCAAAATGGCTGTCTGGGGAGGCCTTACAAATAGCTGTGAAAAGAAGAGAAGCAAAAAGCCAATGAGAAAACGAAAGATATAAACATCTGAATGCAGAGTTCCAAAGAATAGCAAGAAGAGATAAGAAAGCCTTCCTCATCGATCAATGCAAAGAAATAGAGGAAAACAACAGAATGGGAAAGACTAGAGATCTCTTCAAGAAAATTAGAGATACCAAGGGAACACTTCATGCAAAGATGGGCTTGATCAAGGACAAAAATGGTATAGACCTAACAGAAGCAGAAGATATTAAGAAGAGGTGGCAAGAATACACAGAAGAACTGGACAAAAAAGATCTTATGACCCAGATAATCACGATGTGTGATCACTCACCTAGAGCCAGACATCCTGGAATGTGAAGTCAAGTGGGCCTAAGAAAGCATCCCTATGAACAAAGCTAATGGAGGTGATGGAATTCCAGTTGAGCTATTTCAAATCCTGAAAGATGATGCTGTGAAAGTGCTGCACTCAATATGCCAGCAAATTTGGAAAACTCAGCAGTGGCCACAGGACTGGAAAAGGTCAGTTTTCATTCCAATCCCAAAGAAAGGCAACGCCAAAGAATGTTCAAACTACCACACAATTGCACTCATCTCACACGCTAGTAAAGTAATGCTCAAAATTCTCCAAGCCAGACTTCAGCAATACGTGAACCATGAATTTCCAGATGGTCAAGCTGGTTTTAGAAAAGGCAGAGGAACCAGAGATCCAATTGCCAACATCTGCTGGATCATGGAAAAAGCGAGAGAGTTCCAGAAAATCACCTATTTCTGCTTTATTGACTATGTGAAATCCTTTGACTGTGTGGATCACAATCAACTGTGCAAAATTCTGAAAGAGATGGGAATACCAGACCATCTGACCTGCCTCTTGAAATCTGTATGCAGGCCAGGAAGCAATAGTTAGAACTAGCCATGGAAAAACATACTGGTTCCAAATAGGAAAAGGAGTATGTCAAGGCTGTATATTGTCAGCCTGCTTATTTAACTTATATGCAGAGTACATCATGAGAAATGCTGGGCTGGAAGAAGTACAAGCTGGAATAAAGATTGCTGGGAGAAATATCAATAACCTCAGATATGCAGATGACACCACCCTTATGGCTGAAAGTGAAGAGGAACTAAAAAGCCTCTTGATGAAAGTGAAAATGGAGAGTGAAAAAGTTGGCTTAAAGCTCAACATTCACAAAACGAAGATCATGGCATCTGGTCCCATCACTTCATGGGAAATAGATTGGGAAACAGTGGAAACAGTGTCAGACTTTATTTTGGGGTGCTCCAAAATCACTGCAGATGGTGACTGAAGCCATGAAATTAAAAGACACTTACTCTTTGGGAAGAAAAGTTATGACCAACCTAGATAGCATATTGAAAAGCAGAGACATTACTTTGCCAACAAAGGTCTGTCTAGTCAAGGCTATGGTTTTTCCAGTGGTCATGTATGGATGTGAGAGTTGGACTGTGAAGAAGGCTGAGCGCCGAAGAATTGATGCTTTTGAACTGTGGTGTTGGAGAAGACTCTTGAGAGTCCCTTGGACTGCAAGGAGACCCAACCAGTCCGTTCTGAAGGAGATCAGCCCTGAGATTTCTTTGGAAGGAATGAGGCTGAAGCTGAAATTCCAGTACTTTGGCCACCTCATGCAAAGAGTTGACTCATTGGAAAAGACTGTGATGCTGGGAGGGATGGGGGCAGGAGGAGGAGGGGACGGTAAAGGATGAGATGGCTGGATGGCATCACTGACTCGATGGACGTGAGTCTGAGTGAACTCTGGGAGTTGATGATGGACAGGGAGGCCTGGTCTGCTGCGATTGATGGGGTCACAAAGAGTCATATACAACTGAGTGACTGAACTGAACTGAACTGAACTGAACTAAGTCACTCAGACCATGTTTAGTAATTTTAGAACATTTCATTAACTGTCAAACAGGGAAAATAAAGACAGAACCTCCCTTTGAGACACTTAATCGTGGTAGACTCCAAAATAAGAAAGAGCACTTTCTGAATCTGAGATCAGAGGTCTTATTAGCATATATTGTTACCTTTGATAGCCCTTCACATCTTCCAATCCAATATGAATTCTTTCATTATTTATTTACTTAGTATATAACACTTGTATATCAATGTGAGCCTCTCAGTTTTCCTTTATCTTTTGAATTTGCTTCAGAAAATGTAGTAAATATATGATCATTTACAATCATAAATATGTTACATTTTTCTAGTTTATCAAAATCCCTAAATGTAGGCAAATGCTTATATATTATATAAACATATATGTGTATTTGTACCCCCACATACATATATAAATATATATATATATAAAACTTTTAACAATGAATAGATACATGACAGATATATTGATTGACAGTATCAACATCCCCTTCGTTGGTAATATTGCATGTAGTATTATGTTTCATTTATTCATCAATAAATATCTAGTATGTTTCTACATTCTGATATGGTAAGATCTACTTATAATTCTACAATTTTTACCATTACTGATACCACCTATGGTGGCTCAGATGGTAAAGAATCTGCCTGCAATGCAGGAGACCCAGGTTCAATAACTGTGTCAGGAAGATCCCCTGGAGAAAGGAATGTCTACCTATCTGTATTCTTCTCTGAAGAATTCCGTGGACAGAGGAGCCTGGAAGGCTACAGTTCATGGGGTCATGAAGTTGTTGGACAAGACTTAAGGTCTAAACAATAACAACAACATACCACCTACAATTTATTTTTAAAAACGGCTTTTCCTTTAAAACCCTCCCATTTTACTGATGTA
Organism: Redunca redunca; assembly: GCA_006410935.1. NCBI lineage: Eukaryota > Metazoa > Chordata > Mammalia > Artiodactyla > Bovidae > Redunca > Redunca redunca. The sequence continues at coordinate 88,476 of SJYQ01005245.1, forward strand.
ATTTACCAGACACACACATACACCTACAGAGATACAGTAGAATAAATGCTAAATAAACATATATACCAAGTACTAGAACATTAAACTGTTTGAAGTGATATGCTTGCAGAAAAAAATATATAAACACTAGTGAATATCACATTTTAATAGTATATTTTTCCCTGTTTACCGACTTCTTAGAACTCATGGACAACATGACCATTTGAAAAATTAGATTAAATAGGATTATTTCTATTTCAGAACTACAATTGCTAAGGGAGAATGAAAGTGCACGAACCAGTGGGATATTTCCATTGAAAAAAGAAAGTTTAAAAGGAAAACCATGATTTATACAATCTCAGTTGCCCCCTTGCTAATAAAGCAAGGATGAGGTCTATTGGGAACTTGTGAGCATGAGTGTGCTAACTGCACCACCAGGTAGCAGCAGGGAGGCTCCCAGGGATAATTATCACCTCTGAGGAAGCAGTAGTTCCGGAAATGATGTTCATCATCAGATAAAAGGGGAAGGCCCCTCACAAGCATTCTGTTCCAAGCTATAAAGTTCTTTTGTTTTCAGAAGAAGCAGTTATGAATTAAGGCCCACTGCTGTTCAAATAATTAGGATTTGTGGTGTTTAAGAATTACTTCCATTAGAGAAGTAAAATGGTATTAATAGTGCGGCAACAAGCTGTGAAATATAGAAACATTACTTCCTAAGACAGCTGTTCAACTGCTGTTAAAATATGCAAACTTTCCTAGAAAAAATTTTTTCTTTGTAGTCAATCAATGCCTGGCTAGCAAACAAAAACAAAGGTGAGAAATAATAGCCCCATAAAAAGGAGAGTTCTTTTGAGCTATTGAAACAATTACGGCACAAACTAAATCCCTAAGGGAATAGAGAATTATTTCAGGATCATGGAATTAAAGAGTGGGAATTAACTGATCAATACATAAAAGATGTATTAACAGAATGATTAAGAAAATAGCAATTCACAAGGGAAGTTCACCTGAGAAGGAAAACCTGCTTTACTAAAGAAACAGCACATTTTAATATGATTCTTGTGGGGATAAGATTCTTGTGGGGATAAATATGTGGATAAATGAAAATAAGTTCTGTTTATTCAGTCATCAAAAACATTGTGTTTCCCATGTAAAGATCTGAGCTTTCTAAATAACAGTGAAGATACTGGAATTCCTTAAATTGGGGATCATACTTTGGTCATTTATGTGTGATGATGACAAACTGAGGCAATATTTAGGGGGAAAATACTTAAATGGGGCTTCCCATTTAAGGTGTTGCAGTTCAGTTATGTCCAACTCCTTGCAACCCCATGGACTGCAGCATGCCAGGCTTCCCTGTCCATCACCAAATCCTGGAGCCATTGTCTCTGCTAACCTATGGCCTTTAGCCTACCAGGCTCCTCTGTCCTTGGATTATCCAGACAAAAATCATGGGGTGGGTTGCCATGCCCTCCTCCAGGGGATCATCTTGATCCAAGGATCTAACCTGGGTCTCACTGTAGGCAGATTCTTTACCATCTGAGCCACCAGTGAAGCCCCCCCAAAAAGACTTAAGTGATTAAATAAGTAAACTGTGATGACTTCAGAATTAAAAAAAAATAACTCAGTAGGAAAGTAATATGCTTTACTAAGAATTCCTCAAACCTATTAAGTGAACTATCTATGATCTAGTTATTTGCTTTAGCTGTTTATTGCATCCCTCTATACCAAACATAGGTATATAAACAAAGTATATTTTAATATTAAATTTATCCTTAAGAATTTAAGCTCCTCAAATAATAGAATCACATTATAATCTCTACCAAATAAGGGAATAGCTATATACACTTTAAAGAAATAGAGGAAAACAATAGAATGGGAAAGAATAGAGATCTCTTCAAGAAAATTAGAGATACTAAGGGAATATTTCATGCAAAGATGGGCACAATAAAGGAAAGAAATGGTATGGACCTAAGAGAAGCACAAGATATTAAGAAGAGGTGACAAGAATACACAGAAGAATTGTACAAAAAATATCTTCACAATACAGATAATCACAATGATATGATTGCTCACCTAGAACCAGACATCCTGGAATGGGGGGTCAAGCAGGCCTCAGGAAGCATCACTACAAATAAAGCTAGTGGAGGTGATGGAATTTCAGTTGAGCTATTTCAAATTCTAAATTGATGCTGTAAAAGTGCTGCACTAAATATGCCAGCAAATTTGGAAAACTCAGCAGTGGCCACAGGACTGGAAAATGTCAGTTTTCATTCCAATCCCAAAGAAGGCAATTCCAAAAGAAGGCTCAGACTACCACACAATTGCACTCATCTCACATGCTAGTAAAGTAATGCTCAAAATTTTCCAAGCCAAGCTTGAACTGTACATGAACTGTGAACTACTGGATGTTAGAGCTGGATTTAGAAAAGGCAGAGGAACCAGAGATCAAATTGCCAACATCTGCTGGATCATCAAAAAAGCAAGAGTTCCAGAAAAACATCTATATCTGCTTTATTGACTATGCCAAAGCCTTTGACTGTATGGATCACAACAAACTGCAAAATTCTGAAAGAGATGGGAATACCAGAGCACCTGACCTGCCTTTTGAGAAATCTGTATGCAGGTTAGGAAGCATCAGTTAGAACTGGACATAGGAGATGACAGATGGTGAGACTGTTTCATGGCATCAACGACTCAATGGACATGAGTTGAAGTAAACTCCAGGAGTTGGTGATTCACAGGGAGGCCTGGCATGCTGCGGTCCATGGGGTTGCAGAGTCAGACATGACCGAAGGACTGAACTGTACTGAACTAATCTTTAAACAGGAAATTTCAACATTCTTTATGTACTAATAGTAAAATACTAGTGACTTATTAAATATAAACTATATTATTTGGTTACAATGTAATGGTTACATTAGTTTATCTTTCACTAATTTCTCTAAACTTTATATTTAATATGGTAATACACATTACAAAGATTCCACTCTGGAGAAGGCAATGGAACCCTACTCCAGTACTCTTGTCTGGAAAATCCCATGGATGGAGAAGCCTGGTGGGCTGCAGTCCACGGGGTTGCAAAGAGTCGGACACAACTGAGTGAATTCCCTTTTACTTTTCACTTTCACTCATTGGAGAAGGAAATGGCAACCCACTCCAGTGTTCTTGCCTGGAGAATCCCAGGGATGGGGGAGCCTAGTGGGCTTCCATCTGTGGGGTCGCACAGAGTCAGACATGACTGAAGCAACTTAGCAGCAGTAGCAGCAGCAGACCTGTATATAGGTCAGGAAGCAACAGTTAGAAATGGACATGGAACAACAGACTGGTTCTAAATAGGAAAAGGAGTACATCAAGGCTGTATATTGTCAGCCTGCTTATTTTATTTCTATGCAGAGTACATCATGAGAAATGCTGGGCTGAAGGAAATACAAGCTGGAATCAAGGTTGCCAGAAGAAATACCCATAACCTCAGATATGCAGATGACACCACCCTTATGGCAGAAAGTGAAGAACTAAAGAGCCTCTTGATGAAAGTGAAAGAGGAGAGTGAAAAAGTTGGCTTAAATCTCAACATTCAGAAAACTAAGATTATGGCATCCGGTCCCATCACTTCATGGGAAACAGATGGGGGAAACAGTGGGAACAGTGGCTGACTTATCTTTTTGGGCTCCAAAAATCACTGCAGATGGTGATCACAGCTATGAAATTAAAAGATGCTTAGTCCTTGAAAGGAAAGTTAAGGCCAACCTAGATAGCACATTAAATAGCAGAGACATTACTTTGTCAACAAAGGTCCTTCTAGTCAACGTTATGGTTATTCAGCAGTCATGTATGGATATGAGAGTTGGACTATAAAGAAAGCTGAGTGCTGAAGATTTGATGCTTTTGAACTGTGGTGTTGGAGAAGACTCCTGAGAGTTCCCTGGAGTGCAAGGACATCCAACCAGTCCATCCTAAAGGAGATCAGTCCTGGGTGTTCACTGGAAGGACTGATTTTGAAGCTGAAACTCCAATACTTTGGCCACCTGATGTGAAGAGCTGACTCACTGGAAAAGACCCTGATGCTGGGAAAGATTGAGGGTAGGAGGAGAAGGGGACGGCAGAGGATGATATGGTTGGATGGCATCACCAACTCAATGGACATGGGTTTAGGTAGACTCCGGGAGTTGGTGATAGATAGGGAAGCCTGGAGTGCTGCGGTTCATGGGGTTGCAAAGAGTTGGACAAGACTGAGCGACTGAACTGAGACCTGAGAACCACTGCTAAGTTGTTTCAGTTGTGTCTGACTCTTTGCAATCCCATGGACTGTAGCACACCAGGCTCCTCTGTCCATAGGGATTCATGTTCTTAAATTTGTGAACATTTCCTTTTTATTGCTGTCTGTTTACAAACTAGTCAGTTATTTTCAGAGCCCATATTTTTCCTGATATAAAGACATCCAACTGTGTTCAACAAACAGAATCACTGTTTTTTGACCTCTGCTTTTGGAGCTGAAGTTCCTTTGTTCACGTGACCACAAGTTGCAGTATCAAGTATTTTGTTGTGGGGCCCTAAACAGGAAACCTTAAAAAAGAGAAGGGCTAGCTTTGCAGTCGGAAACTAAGATGGCGCCTGGCGGAAGAGATAGGGGCGTGGTCTATGTTTTTTGTCAAAACTTTTGATTGGCTCTCTTGATTTCCGTGCACGTGGACAGTGTGTGATCACTATAGACTCCTGTTATAATGATGGCACATGACGATCTGACCTTTAACGTGATTGGTGCAACTATAGAAAGTCCCTGGCAAACCTCCCCCCCTTGCCTTTATAAGCCGGGAGCTTGCGGCAATAAAGCGGAACTGCTCAGAGGGAACCCCTGTCGCATCTTATTGTCTCTCGTTTGCCGAAGGGCTGGGTTGGAAGACAGCAGGCTCACTTTTCCTCCGGACCCCTCAGCTCTGCTGAGGGAAGTTCCACTGCCTCTCTCTTTCTGTGGCGCGCCCCCCGCATTTTGTCACTCTAAAATGGAAACTGTTTTCTCCAGTCTATGATTATAATTTCCTCTCAGGTATTCCCAATGGTGTTAATGGTAAAGAATTCATCTGCCAATGCAGGAGATGCAAGAGACAAGGATTTGATACATGAGTTGGGAAGATTCCCTGCAGTAGGAAATGGCAACCCAATCCATTATCCATTTCTGAAAAATTCCACACACAGGCAAGGCTGGTGGGCTACTGTCCATGGGGCTGCAAAGAATCAGACATGACTGAGTGACAGAACATACACACACACACACACACACATGCATGCACATACACTGGTCACCAACTGGAGACTTAGCCAAAGTCTCATATTTTAGATCATACATTTAGGTTTGGGCAGCATACCAATTCTTGATATGAAATTCTGTATCTGTTAGGTTAAGGTAGGTTGCTCTGCATTGACATACAATCCCAAAACAATATTTGTTCATTTCTCTCACTCTATATGATCATCATTAGCAAAGGGGCTCCATTCATCCTAAGGAACCAAGGCTGATAAAGGTGCCATGAGTCAGTGATGCTTCCAGAATTCTCATAAGAAAGGGAAATGAATGCAGCTAATTGTAAACAATGTCTAACAGCTTCTATCTATAAGTGAAAAGAGTCACTCCTGCTACAATTTCATTAACTAAACCACAGAAAACATGGTCACATCTAACTGCAAAAGACAAAGAGCCTTGCAACTATAAGGGCAGAAAGAAGGGAGAACTGAAATGTTTGACAACAGCTTTAATGTTGTTCAGGAATCTAATTATAACAATAGCAATAATCACCATCATCATCACCATAATTACCATCATCATCTCAGTTAGAAGGGGTGTCAGGGAAAGTTTAATGAAGTCACAACATATTAACTAAGGAAAAAAGAATTGTGAAAAGTTATTTTACAGAGGAATAACTTCTGTGGACTGCTTGAGAGGAAAGGACAGACTTACATTGGAGAAAAAGAAATCAAATGTGGTTGTGAGGCAAAAAGAATATGTCAAAGTGAAAATCATGTTAAGGGTTTTCATCTTTGTTTTAAGAATAAAAGAAAGCTATTAAGGGACTACAATAGTGCAAAAAAGGAAAATAATACTTAGGAATAAACTTAATCAATGAGATAAAAGACTGGTACCTGAAAGTAACAAAACTTTGCTGAATGAAATTAAAGATAATGCAAATAAATGGAAAAACATCCATGTTCATGAAGAGGAAGGCTTAATATTGGTAAGATGGCAATACTACCTGAAATGATTGACAAGTTCAAACAATCCCTATTACTCTATCAATCTTTTTTGCAGAAATAAAAAGTTCCATTCAAAGATTTACATGGAATCTAAGAAATATTGAATAACCAAAACAATCTTTGAAAAGAACAAAGTTGAATGTCTCATACTTATTGAATTCAAAATTTAATACAAAGGCATTGTGATCCAGTGTTGTACTGGCATTGAACCAGACATATAGGTCAACAGAATAGAACAGAGAGTCTGGAAATAAACTGTTCCAAATGGTAAAATGATTTTCAGCAAGAGTATGAAGACCATCCAAAGGATGAAGATCATCTGTTCAACAGATGGTGCTGGGAAAACATCCACATGCAAAAAATAATAATAAAAATAAAGTTTTTAAAGGGTTAACTTTATGTTAGGTATATTTAACCATAATTTTTAAAATTTGGGCAACATATCTTACCTTCTTTACTTCTAACTAATTATTCATAACTCATAACTTTCAGAAAAATTATCTGAAAAGCTTCAAAATTATAATTGTGGTACAAAAATTTGTAGTAATTTTTCATACACAACATGGTGAGCTTATATATATAAAGTATATTTTGATAAAACTATCATCAGGGTCTTTGCCATAACCATATTCATCAACTCTAAAAGTTTCCTCTTGCTCTCATTACTTGTCATAAGTATTATTTGTGTGTGTGAGAGAGAGAGCAAGAGAGAGACACAATATAAGATTTACTTTCTTAACAAATTTTTAAGTATACAAGGAGTGTTATAAACTACACACAGTAGTAGATCTCTGGGACCTATTTATCTTGCCTAACTCATTGGAAGAGCCTCTGATGCTGGGAGGGATTGGGGGCAGGAGGAGAAGGGGACGACAGAGGATGAGATGGCTGGATGGCATCACTGACTTGATGGACTTGAATCTGAGTGAACTCCGGGAGTTGGTGATGGACAGGGAGGCCTGGCGTGCTGAGATTCATGGGGTCGCAAAGAGTCGGACACAACTGAGCGACTGAACTGAACCAAACTGAACTTTGACTAGTCCTTGTTTGCTCCCTCCCAAATCTTGGCAAGCACCATTTCATTTACTGCTTCTATGAGTTTCACTATGTCAGTTTCTCTCTCCACATTTAGAATTTAATCTGTAAAAATATGCACAATTTAGTTATCTTCATTTACTTTGTGGTCATGTCTTTATTCATTATTTTATAAGTTCTGCCTTTGCAAAATAATTCTTAAAATACTCATACAAAAAGATACATGCCTCCACTAGTTGTACATCCACACATACACACAGTAAAGTCTAATGCATTCAAGTCAGAAAATGTGGTTTTGATTGAGTGCTTAATTCATTTATATATATAAGCATATCATATTTTTGATGAATAATAGCATATCCATTTTTTAGAATCCTCAACTATTTAATGCAAAATAAAATCTGGAAAATAATATAAGAAATGTTTTTTTCTGCATCTGAAGTCAAATTCATGTTTTTCATAACAAGGGAGAAATGAGCCAGTCCTCAGACAAAATGGTATTGAAATATTACATATTTTAAGAATCAAGGTCACTGCCACCACTTGCTGATTATTCAGTTCTTCTACTCAGCCCTATAAAATTTCAGCCTATGAAATGTAGTTGCTAAAAATGAACAATGAGATCTTAATGATTAGCAAACAAAGTTTGGGGTTGTTCAGTGCAGTTCATTAGGGATAGCAGCTCTGAATTTTTCAAAGATAAACTATTTATATTTTGGGAAATATAAAATTTTATTCAGTTCATTATGATGACATAGCAGAAATTTGCAATTAATTTTAGAGACGTTATCTAAGAGATGACATGCTTGTAAAAAGATTATAATTTATAATTTTAAGCTTCACTACTTACAAAAATTTACTTATTTCAGAAATAGGTATACATATTTGAATGCCAGGTAAGCCATATGTTTTTATATTTCACTCAGCATGTTTTAGGTTAATCCGTTGGTTAAAAATTCAAAGTTAAACATGTAAACAAGGCAAAAAAATTAACTTGTTAAGGCAACAAAAAAATCTATGAAACTTCATAACTGAATTGTGTTGGAGAATCATAAAATGTTGATGGTCATTTGTAAACATGACCTACATCCTCATCTGATTCTTGCACATCTCAAAAAATGAACATTGCACAGAAAATGAATCAAACAAAAGAAAATATTGTTGTAGTTATGAGTTTAGACTTCTATTGCTTCTCTAACAAGTTAACACAAATTTGGTGGCTCAAAGCAATATAAATCAATTATCAACTTATAGTTCCATGAGTTGGAAATCTGACTTCTGTATTAAAATAATAGTGTCAAAAGGGTTGAATTCCTTTCTGGAGACTCTATGAGATGCATTTCATTGTCTTTTACAGGTTCTATAAGCTACCACATTCCTTGGCTAGTGACTTACTGCTTCCATCATCAAAATAAGTTATGTCAAATCTCTCCATGAATTTAGTCAGAAAAAGTCTTCCCATTTTCTTGAGTCATCTGATAAGGTTGGACCCACCCCTGCCATGTATGGTAAAATATTCCGAGGATCTAGAAATTAGGATGTGGACATCTTTGGGATCTGTTGGCCTACCTAAACTTGTTTTCTAAATCCTACTTTTATGAAAAAATGACAGATAGTTTGAGAATGATAATTTTGTTCTGATCATGTACATTATATACAGTGCAATACTAGTAGTTTCCTCTTCCATTTTCTAAGGCAGTTGATCTGAAGTAAGGAATAACAAGTGGAGAGTATATACTTCCACATGTTTCTGTGCTTAAACAAACAAATAAAAGGGGTATAAAGCCACGTTGTGTGAAAGAGGATTCCATGATACATCTATATCAGTGCTTGATATACTATTTTTCATATAAAGATTTTACTTCCCTTTATACCATGTATTTACAGTTCACTCTGCATTTTGTAGTACATTTTCTCTGGCAATTTGTCTGTATGATGATACAATCACTAGGATATTATAGAGATATAATAAATCATGGCATAAAACATCTTTGTTTGATGGAATTTAAACTTATTCTAGTTATTACTAAAAATGTCACACATGTAGCAACAAATAATTCTGTATACATGCCAGTAGGTACTGATGGTATTATCTCTGAAAGTAATATTTTTAAAGTAAAGTCCACATATATTGTGGTGCACATGCTAAGTCAGGGAGATGAGGTATCTGTCCCAATCTCCTTCCAGTTTTTTCTTTTTTTCTTCAAAGTCAAGAAAGCTTAAGAACTCATTTTCTAGACTCATTGGCACCTAGGAGCCCTAATGAGATTATTTCATTTGTTATAAATTTACTACTACTTTTTACTACTTATTTTGTCTGATAGGTTTATTTGCAATACTTTTCTGTTTCTTTAAAAGGGCGAATTCCCTGGTGGCTCAGACAGTAAAGAATCCCCCTGCAACAGGAATGAGTGAATGAAAGTCACTCAGTTGTGTCTTACTCTTGCGATTACATGGACTATACAGTCCATGGAATTCTCTAGGCCAGAATACTGAAGTGGGTAGCCTTTTCCTTCTCCAGGCTATAACAGGAGACCTGGTTTCAGTCCCTGGGTCTAGAAGATCCCCTGGAGAAGTGAGTAGCAACCCACTCCAGTATTCTTGCCTGGAGAATTCCATGGACAGAGGATCCTGGAAGGCCATAACCCATGGGGTCCCAAAGAGTCAGATATGCCTGAGTGACTAATGCAAACACAATCAATCAATCATAATAAACATTTTTATATAATAAAATGATTTAAATGATATATTTTCATTTAAAATTTCAGCTGCATTCAAAGAACATAAATTTCTACTTTTATCAGATTATTATCAGAAAACAGGANTTTTATTTTTTAAACACACTTCCTTGTATTTTATATTTATTCTCGTATTTGTATTAAACCTACTTAGAAATGTATATGAGTAAATACATTCCCAAAGATTTATACCAAGGAATTAAGTCTGATTATTTTTATATCACTTAATTATTCATTATTCAATAACTTTATCAAGTCTACAAACTGTCACAATATCTATCTACCAATAATCATATACACACTCTGCCTTACTGTTTACATTGTCTCCTTGAATGGAATAAAACATCCATTAGAGCAGATAGTTTTATCCTGTTTTGATTACAGAAATTGCTCACATATATAGATGAATACCTGGCACTCTGCTGTGGCTGAATATCATTTGCTGAAAGGATTGACTGATGGAGCATGTATCATATCTCAGGCACTGTTCTAGGTTTTTGAGGTATATCTTCAAAGAAAGCAAAGATTCTTGCGGAACTTATAGTCTATGGGTTAGAGAAAGTCATATAGCCAAAGATCAGTAGTCATACAATTAAGTTATATGGAATAGCAAAAGCTGAATATTAGGGAAAATAGAGTATGACAAAGGCAAAAAAAAAGAAAATCAGGAGTCATTGGTTAGGAAGAGAGATTGCCAAGCAGTAGTTTTTGTTTGTTTGTTTGTTTTTTTAATGTTGTCATGGCAGGATGTGTTAAGAAGAAATGATTAAGTGAAATCTTAGAGGTAAAGGAGTTAATCATGAGGATGGGAGAGGATGAAAAATGTCAAGTTGAAGGTACTTACACCGTAGAGAAATGAGAATTCCCTGAAAAGCAAAGGTTAAAGTAGAAATAGGGATGGACAGGTGGTGAAGAGACCAGAGGTGTAAGGCATCATGCAACTCACGTGGGTCCAGAGCCCAGAAAGAACTTTGTTTCATTGTGAGTCAAACAGGAGGCTTGAGTAATTTTGAGCAAAGAAGTGTGGTTTTATTTGAAAGGGATCATTCTGATTGGTTGTTGTTTTCAGTCTCTAAGTTGTGTCTATGTCTTTGTGACACCATGGACTGCAACATACCAGGCTTGCTTGTCCTTCACTGTGTCCCAGAGTTTGCTCAGATTTATGTTCTTTGAGTCACTGATGCCATCCAACCTTCTCACCCTCTGTCACCTCTTCTCCTTTGCCTTCAATCTTTTCCAGCATCAGGGTCTTTTCCAATGAGTTGCCTCTTTGCATCAGGTAGCCAAACTATTGGAGCTGCAGCTTCAGCATCAGTCCTTTCAATGAATATTCAAGGTTGATTTTCATTAGGATCAATTGTTTTGATCTCTTTGCAGTCCAAGGGATTCTCAAGTTTTTCTCCAGAATCACAATTCAAAAGCACCAATTCTTCAGCACTCAACCTTCTTTATGGTCCAGCTTTCACATCATACATGACTACTGGAAAAATCATAACTTTGACTACATGGAACTTTGTCCACAAAGTGATGTCTCTGCTTATTAATACACTGTCTAGGTTTATCATAGTTTTCCTTTCAAGGAGCAAGTGGTTTTGAATTTCATGGCTGCAGTCACAATCCACAGTAATCTTGGAGCCTAAGAAAACAAAATCTATTACTTTTTCCCCTTGTATTTACAAAGTGATGGGACCAGTTGCTATGATTTTTTTTTTTTTTTTGACATTGAGTTTCAAGCCATCTAGCGTTTGCCTCCAGTGTCGGAGACCTGGGTTTGATCCCTGGGTCAGGAAGATCCCCTGGAGAAGGAAATGGCAACCCACTCCAGTATTCTTGCCTGGAGAATCCCATGGACAGAGAAGCTTGGTAGGCTACAGTCCACGGGGTCGCAAAGAATCAGACACAAATGAGCAACTTCACTTTCACTTTTTACCTTCATCAGGAGGCTCCTTATTTCTTCTTCACTTACTGCTATATCATCTGCATATCTAAGGTTGTTGATGTTTTTCCTGGCAATCTCGATCCAGCTTGGGGTTCATTCATCTTGGCATTTCACATGATGTGCTCTGCATAGAAGTTAAACAAGCAAGGTGACAATATACTGCCTTGACATACTCCTTTTCCAATTTTGAACCAGTCCATTGTTCCACCCCTGGTTTTAACCATTGATTCCTGATCTGCATACAGATTTCTCAGGAGGCAGGTAAGGTGGTCTGGTATCACCATCTCTTGAAGAATTTTCCACGATTAGTTGTGATCCACAGAGTCAAAGGTTTTGGTGTAGTCAATGAAGCAGAAGGAGATGTTTTTCTGGAATTCTGTTGCTTTTTTCAGTGATCCAACAGTTGTTGGCAATTTGATCCTGATTCCTTTGTCTTCTAAACCCAGCTTGTACATCTGGAAGTTCTCAGTTCACGTCCTGCTGAAGCCTAGCTTGAAGTATTTTGAGCATAACTTTACTAATATGTGAAATGAGGGCAATTGTACAATTGTTTTAACATTTTTTTTGACATTGCTCTTGTTTGGGTTTGAATGAAAACTTACCTTTTCCATTCTTGTGGCCAATGCTGATTTTTCCAAATTTGCTGACATATTGAGTGCAACTCTTTAACAGCATCATCTTTTAGGATCTGAAATAGCTTAGTTGGAATTCTATCACCTCCACTAGCTTTGTTCATAGTAATGCTTCCTAAGGACCACCTGATATCACATGCTAGGATGCCTGGCTCTATGTGAATAACCACACCATCATGGTTATCTGCATCATTAAGACCTCTTTTGTGCTGATATGTTGAGAGTAAACAATATGATGGTGAATTTAGAAGAAAAGAATACTTACCGTTTTAGTAAGACTGATCATTGGGCATCCAGGCATCACTGAGCAATAAGAATGTGTCACTGAATATAGAACTGTTGAGAGTATAAATTTTAGAAGCTGCCAATATAAATTGTTTCTTATAAATCAGGAAAGGTGAATTAAACATTCCTTATAAAATAGCAGTAAATCTTTCAAAATAAATACATACATATCTATATACGTACCTACGTTGTGGTTTATATATTCTGTAATAAATGTGACCTTTTTTTTCTTCTTTTCTGTTTCTGGGCATTAGATTTCCAGTGTCCTTTACACCTAGTATTCAGGCAAACTTTATAGTTGGGCATGTTTTCTCAACAGAGCACAGGAAAACAAGACAATTTCCTCTTGGGAATAGAGATGAATATACATTCAATATATGTTTATTAAATACATACTATATAAAAGCATTGATTCTGTATACATAACCTGAATAAAAAGTGGTACATCAAATGTACTGTTTTATGGAACACATTTTATAAAGACATGTTGGTAGTTTTTACTCACATTTTTAATGCCTAAAATGCTTTTTCAAAAAAGGCTATTCACATACATTTATGATATAGTACAGTGATTAAAGTGATACTTGTGAGAGTGAAGTTGTTGCTCAGTCGTGTCTGACTCTGTGGGACCCCATGGGCTGTAGCCTACCAGGCCTATGGGATTTCCCAGGCAAGAATACTGGAGTGCGTTGCCATTAAGCAATTTCTTTGTTTTCCACTTACCCCACCTTAGGGAAGGAGCAGCAGGCTGCAGTCTAAAGACATATAAAGACAAAGCTCAAACGAGTTGTCTCTTTGCCTCTTTCTTATCAAACACGACATTAATAATCTCTTTGATCTTAACTACAATGTTCTTTTCAGTCTACATAATCACAGACAAATGAAATGTTAAAAATTGCTGAAATACTATGGGAAAACACCTTTTTTTGCCCCCATAAATTGCAAAGGTTGGTAAAGTCATCTTCTCATGCAAAATGCAAATGAAAATAAAAGAAAAATCTGTTTTCATATCATCAGTCTATCTTTGGCATTACTCTGAGTTCTACAGATGTCATTACTAACGAAGGGATGCTCAGGAATAACGAGCTCAAATCTCTCATACTTCGAATGACCAAAAAATGTTTAAGTCTAAGAGATCACATAGAGTCAAAATGGTGTAAATGCCCACAAATCACTGCAGAAACCATGTCTGTAATCCCTATTCTCATGCATGACCTATGCACATAAATTTCCAATCCCTTACAGGTATGGTGAAATAAATATTTGAAAAGTGAGTTTTTCTTTACGATAGTTAGTCTTCTTATTTATTTACTTTCCCCTAAATTTGAACTTATTATTGAAGTTTTAGGTGCTAGGTTTTTGAAATGATTTCTTTTATTTCAACATATTTCTAAAAGGACTTTGTCAAGCACGCTAGCTTTAGTTGATTTCTAAACATAGCATAATGCTCTTGCTGACTTGGAAAATATTTCCTTAGGTAGAATACAATTTTACTGTTAATCAAATTGGCAAAGGAATATGGTAATATTTTACATTTATAATGAGGAGGGTAACTGTAAACAATTTTAATAATAAATACACCTAGTTATAAGAATAAATGTTACAGTGGTCCAGTCTTTGGAATATCGACTCTAGTGCCTTGAATAGTGTGCCTAATAAGATTTATTGGGAAACACCAATTGCTTCTCTGTGCATCTGCCTCTATACAGAATGCATACATTTATCCGGTAACAAATTATTGTGTTTTTAAAATATCAGTTGAATCAGGAAAGGAAAGTAAGCAGATAATTCATTTCCCTCCCCAAATTACATGTGTATCTAGGTGTGAAACAAAAGTAAACATTTACTTTCATCTATATATGGAAATAGTAGTTAAGAAATCCTTGCATATATTTTGTGAATGCTATTGTGATTTTAGGGCTTCCCTGGTAGCTCAGCTGATAAATAATCCACCTGCAAAGCAGGAGACCCTGGTTCAGTTCCTAGGCTGGGAAGATCCACTGGAGAAGGGACAGGCTACCCACTCTAGTATTTTGGGGCTTCCTGGTGGCTCAGCTGGTAAAGAATCTGCCTGCAATGTGGGAGACCTGTGTTCCATCCCTGGGTTGATTCAGTCCCTGGAGAAGGGAAATGTTACCCACTCCATTATTCTGCCCTGGAGAATTCCATGGACTGTATAGGCCATGGGGTTGCAAAGAGTTCGACACGATTGAGTGAATTTCACTTTCACTGTGATTTTATCTTGAGCAAAAATTGTATGTATGAAAGTCTTATCATTGACTAAAGACTGCTGAATAGATAAATTAGCTAAGCCAAGGAATGTCAACCCCTGCACTGTGATAGCAATCAAAATCTTTTTCTCAGTAATAGACTATTAGTGGTATATGAGATTTACGCCACAGTTTAACTAAGTTTAATATCATTTATACATTTTTAAAAGAATTACTGACAGTTTTCTGGTCATTTCCCCGTTGGTGCTAATGCAATAGTTCTACAGATAATTTGAAAAATAATTTTAGTAAAATTATTCACATAAAATACTATGCATGTGTGCCCATGACTGATCTGTGTTGATGTGTGGCCGGGGCCACCAAGTGTTGTGAAGAGATTGTCCTCCAATTCAAATAAATTAATTAATTAAAAAAATATTACTACATTCTGAAAGAAATATTAAGGAACACATTTAAGTCAATGATCAACAGCATTAATTGTATCAAGGCATTGCACATATTCAAAAGAGCATGATAAAGGAAAACACAACATTTGTTACTATTTTAAAATTTGAATTATATACTTAAAGAGATTCTTATATCTGTATATTGATGTTCCTTATTAAATTTTCAGGATTTTCTTTTTCCATAGACTATTTTAATCCAGAGGAGTTGGTGAGGAGGTTGTATACAGAGGCCATAAGTTTAGATCATTCGATTTCTTTCAAATGCAATAATTATGTTGTCATATATATTTGCCACAAGAAAAAACATACTTGGCATAGACACTAGTAGCCATGAACAGAGTTTTTATTTTGTTTTGTTTTTTGGTACAGAAAAGGATTCCTTGGGACAAACTTTTAACCTCAGCAAAGATTTTTTTCATCACTTCTTTTCATTTTTAAAAAGCATATAATTTACATATATCTTATTTAAATAACCATGCAATTTTCTAAACTGGCCTTGAAGCAGATTGAAAATGACTAAGGAACTGAGTTATAATCAGGGAGCTTTGG
>SJYQ01005245.1:123737-142730 GCA_006410935.1 Redunca redunca
ACTACAGTAACTGAATTTTAAGTATATACAGAACATAAAGGGATGTAAATTGCTCAATATATTTTAGAAATGTTACTCTATTTCTCAAACTAAATATAATTCCAGGAAAACATTTTAAAAGATTCATTAGTAAGAACATAATAATTTGTAACATAAGCTTAGCTTTGACAAAATATGGAACTTGATCTTAACTGAAATCATAGTATTTGATTTAAAATATGAAATTTTGAATAAAAAGTTACATTTTAGAATTATGTAGTTTTCATTCCTTTTCCATTGGAGAATTTTATATGACTGTCCAGGAGGTTAATTCCATTCCCCTTGCACATTCTAACAGGGACTAAAATACAAAAGGAGTTCAGGGTTTCTTGATTGAATTAAAGAAATACATCTGTGATCTGTAGCTATTTTTATTTTTAAATTAATAGACTTTACTTTTTGAGAATTTCTAGGTTTATAGAAGACTTGACTGTAAAGTATAAAAATCTCCATATACTCTGACCTCTTGCCTCCCATCCCCAGTATCCCCTATTATCAATTTTTAATGTGATATATTTGTTAAAACTGATGAGTCAGTATTGACATATTGTTAAGTAAAGCCATAGTTTACCCTGGATTCACTTTTTGTATTATACATCCTATGGATTTTGAAAAATGTACAATGACATGTATCTACAATTACAATATTACACAGAATATTTTTACTGCTCTAAAAGTCACCTGTACTCCAACCTATTCATCTTTTTCTCCTTCCCCCTGTCACCTGGCAACCAGTGATTTTTCTAATAGTATCTGTAGTTTTACCTTTTCAAGAATGTCATATACTTGGAATTATATAGTATGTAGACTTTTAAATTGGCTTTTTTCTCTTAGCAATGCACACTTAAGGTTCTTCCTTATGTGTGTATGTGTGTGTGGCTTGAGACTGTCCTTTTTATTGTTAAGTATCCAAATGGATATATCATTGTTTGTTTATCTATTCATCTGCTGAAGGAGATCTTGATCACTTTAGTTTCATGTGATTACAGATAAGGCTGTTGTTAATAAAAATATTCATGTGCAGCTTTGTGTGGATGTAAGTTTTCAGCTCATTTCAGTAAATACCAAAGAGCAAAACTGCTAGATCACATGGTAAGTAAATGTTTAGTTTTGTAAGAAACTTCCAAACTGTCTTTCAAAGTTACTGCACCATTCTGCATTTCCTTCCAATTCACTTCTGTCTCTTTTATTGATAGAGAAATAGAGTTAAGGGACTAGATCTGATAGACAGAGTGCCTGATAAACTATGGACAGAGGTTCATGACATTGTACAAGACACAGGGATCAAGACCATCCCCAAGAAATGAAAAAAAGCAAAATGGCTGTCTCAGGAGGCATTACAAATAGCTGTGAAAAGAAGTGAAAAGCAAAGGATAAAAGGAAAGGTATAAGCACCTGAATGCAGAGTTCCAAAGAATAGCAAGAAGAGATAAGAAAGCCTTCCTCATTGATCAATGCAAAGAAATAGAGAAAAACAACAGAATGGGAAAGATTAGAGATCTCTTCAGGAAAATTAGAGATACCAAGGGAACATTTCATGCGAAGATGGGCTCGATAAAGAACAGAAATGGTATGGACCTAACAGAAGCAGAAGATATTAAAAAGCGGTGGCAAGAATACCCAGAAGAACTGTACAAAAAAGATCTTCATGACTCAGATAAACACGATGGTGTGATCACTCACCTAGAGCCAGAAACCCTGGAATGTGAAGTCAAGTGGGCCTTAGAAAGCATCCGTATGAACAAAGTGAGTGGAGGTGATGGAATTCCAGTTGAGCTATTTCAAATCCTGAAAGATGATGCTGTGAAAGTGCTGCACTCAATATACCAGCAAATTTGGAAAACTCAGCAATGGCCACAGGACTGGAGAAGGTCAGTTTTCATTCCAATCCCAAAGAAAGGCAATGTCAAAAGGATGCTCAAACTACCACATAATTGGACTCATCTCACATGCTAGTAACAAAGAAGGTAATGGCACCCCACTCCAGTACTCTTGCTTGGAAAATCCCATGGATGGAGGAGCCTGGTGGGCTGCAGTCCACGGGGTTGCTAGGAGTTGGACACGACTGAGCGACTTCCTTTTAACTTTTCACTTTCATGCATTGGAGAAGGAAATGGCAACCCACTCCAGTGTTCTTGCCTGGAGAATCCCAGGGACAGAGAAGCCTGATGGGCTGGCGCCTATGGGGTCACACAGAGTCGGACACAACTGACGTGATTTAGCAGTAGCACATGCTAGTAAAGTAATGCTCAAAATTCTCCAAGCCAGGCTTCAACAATATGTGAGCCGTGAGCTTCCAGATGTTCAAGCTGGTTTTAGAAAAGGCAGAAGAACCAGAGATAAAATTGCCAACATCTGCTGGATCATGGAAAAAGCAAGAGAGTTCCAGAAAAACATCTATTTCTGCTTTATTGACTATGCCAAAGCCTTTGACTTTGTGGTTCACAATAAACTGTGGAAAATTCTGAAAGAGATGGGAATACCAGACCACCTGACCTGCCTCTTGAGAAACCTATATGCAGGTCAAGAAGCAACAGTTAGAACTGGACATGGAACAACAGACTGGTTCCAAATAGGAAAAGGAGTATGTCAAGGCTGTATATTGTCACCTTGCTTATTTAATATATATGCAGAGTACATCATGAGAAACGCTGGGCTGGAAGAAGTACAAGCTGGAATCAAGATTGCCGGGAGAAATATCAATAACCTCAGATATCAGATGACACCACCCTTATGGCAGAAAGTGAAGAGGAACTAAAAAGCCTCTTGATGAAAGTGAAAAAAGTGAGTGAAAAAATTGGCTTTAAGCTCAACATTCACAAAACGAAGATCATGGCATCTGGTCACACCACTTCATGGAAAATAGATGAGGAAACAGTGGAAACAATGGATGACTTTATTTTTGGGGGCTCCAAAATCACTGCAGATGGTGACTGTAGCCATGAAATTAAAAGACGCTTACTCCTTGGAAGAAAAGTTATGACCAACCTAGATAGCATATTGAAGAGCAGAGACATTACTTTGCAAACAAAGGTCCATCTAGTCAAGGCTTGGTTTTCCCAGTGGTCATGTATGCAAGGAGATCCAACCAGTCCATCCTAAAGGAGATCAGTGTTGGGTGTTCTTTGGAAGGACTGATGCTAAAACTGAAACTCCAGTGCTTTGGCCACCTCATGTGAAGAGTTGACTTATTCGAAAAGACCCTGATGCTGGGAGGGATTGGGGGCAGGAGGAGAAGGGGATGACAGAGGATGAGATGGCTGGATGGCACCACTGACTCGATGGACATGAGTTTGTGTAAACTCTTGGATTTGGTGATGGACAGCAAGGCCTGGTGTGCTGCAATTCATGGGGTCACAAAGAGTCGGACATGACTGAGTGACTGAACTGAATTAAACTGAACTGATTTGTATATATACATATATATATATATATACAAAGAGGCTTCCCTAGTGGCTAAGATGGTACAGAATTCACCTGCAATGCAGGATACCTGGGTTTGATCCCTATGTTAGAAAGATCCTCTCAAGAAAGGAATGGCTAACCCACTCCATTTTTACTGCCTGGTGAATCTGATGGACAGCAGAGCTTGGCAGGCCACAGTCCGTGAAGTCACAAAGAGTCTGACATGACACTGAGCAACTAAGCACATTCGTTTGTATATTGGATGCAACTAATCACAAACTAACCTACATTGTTTATATATTTATTTTCTTTATTATATTTTTATTATATAGATATGTTTATAAAACCTTGGTCATATTAGAATTCCTTTCTCTTTCCCATAGAACTTTTTGATATAGAAGAAAATACCAATGACAATGCTTCCTAAATAATATATTCTAGAAACCATTAATTTCTCACAAAGACAGTGCAAACTAATTTTTCATATGTTCTAATAGTAGATTTTTGGTTTAGTTTCCTTTTTGTTAATATTAAGGGAAACTTCAAATATACAATTTGTTTTCAGTTATTTGCAAGTTGACAAATGAAATGTGCTTCCAAACTAATCATATTTCATTTATACTTTAAGGAAAAAGTGTTCTAATTTTTTTGGAGCTCAGTAATTTTGTTATAATTGAAACAAAAATGTGTGGCAAAAATCTTCTCAGCTTTTTCTTTGAAGTTAGAGAACTACACATATGTATATATAAAACATTTTTAAAGAAAACACAGAGGAAGTCAGAAATTATGACATTGTAGTAATAGACATATCTTTTACAAATTTTGAAGAAAATGCACTAAATATCCTAAACCTTCTAAATCCAGGTTTTCATAGAAGAGTAACACTTCACTGTAGTGCCTATGGATAGAAGTAAGGTGAAGGTGAAGTCGCTCAGTTGTGTCCGACTCTTTGCGACCCCGTGGACTGTAACCTACTAGGCTTCTCCGTCCATGGGATTCTCCAGGCAAGAATACTGGAGTGGATTGCCATTTCCTTCTCCAGGGGATCTTTCTGACCCAGGGATCGAACCCGGGTCTCCTGCATTAGAGGCAGACGCTTTAACCTCTGAGCCACCAGGGAAGCCATGAATAGAAGTAGACATGTAATGATATTGCCAGGGAGAATCTCTCTGAGAATTGTAAAATATTCTGCATATTCACAGTTTTATATTGTCATGTGGTATAAAATTTCACATACAGCTTGCATTAGGGCTTTACTGAACTTCAACTAGAGATAATACCAACCTGAGTGATAGACTGAGAGCAAAGAAAGGCAAATAAGAACTGTACAACTATCTAAGAAACAGACTCGTAAAAACAGGATCCTCAATTATCAAAAGAAATAAATTTTGAATTTCAAGCAAAGGGCATATAACTTGGAATTTCTATTATAAAACATCATCAGTTCAGTTCAGTTGCTCAGTCGTGTCTGACTTTTTGCGGCCCCATGAATTGCAGCATGCCAGGCCTCCCTGTCCATCACCAATTCCTGGAGTTCACTCAGACTCACGTCCATCGAGTCAGTGATGACATCCAGCCATCTCATCCTCTGCCGTCCCCTTTTCCTCCTGTCTCCAATCCCTCCCAGCATCAGAGTCTTTTCCAATCAATCAACTCTCAGCATGAGGTGGCCAGAGTACTGGAGTTTCAGCTTTAGCATCATTCCTTCCAAAGAAATCTCAGGGCTGATCTCCTTCAGAATGGACTGACTGGATCTCCTTGCAGTCCAAGGGACTCAAGAGTCTTCTCCAACACCATACTTCAAAAACATCAATTCTTCAGCGCTCAACCTTCTTCACAGTCCAACTCTCACATCCATACATGGACACTAGAAAAAAAATAGCCTTGACTAGATGGACCTCTGTTGGCAAAGTAATGTCTCTGATTTTCTTTCTTTTTTTTTAATTTTTAATTTTATTATTATTATTTTTACTTTATAATACTGTATTGGTTTTGCCATACATTGACATGAATCTGCAACAGGTGTACATGAGTTCCTAATCCTGAACTCCCCTCCCACTACCCTCCCCATATCAACTCTCTGGGTCATCCCAGTGCACCAGCATCAAACATCCTGTATCCTGTATCCAACCTAGACTGGTGATTCGTTTCTTACGTGATAGTATACATGTTTCAATGCCATTCTCCCAAATCATCCCACCCTCTCCATCTCCCACAGAGTCCAAAATCTGTTCTATACATCTGTGTCTCTTTTGCTGTCTCGCATACAGAGTTATCATTACCATCTTTCTACATTCCATATATATGTGTTAGTATACTGTATTGGTGTCTTTCTTTCTGGCTTACTTCACTCTGTAAAATAGGCTGCAGTTTCATCCACCTCCCTAGAAATGATTCAAATGTATTCTTTTTA
The DNA here is from genome assembly GCA_006410935.1 of Redunca redunca. Classification (NCBI taxonomy): domain Eukaryota; kingdom Metazoa; phylum Chordata; class Mammalia; order Artiodactyla; family Bovidae; genus Redunca; species Redunca redunca. Next base: position 129,595 of record SJYQ01005245.1, read on the forward strand.
ATGGCCGAGTAATACTCCATTGTGTAAATGTACCACAGTTTTCTTATCCATTCATCTGCCGATGGACATCAAGGTTGCTTCCATGTCCTGGCTATTATAAACAGTGCTGTGATGAACATTGGGGTGCACGTGTCTCTTTCGATTCTGGTTTCCTCGGTGTGTATGCCCAACAGTGAGATTTCTGGGTCATAAGGCAGTTCTATTTCCAGTTTTTTAAGGAATCTCCATACTGTTCTCCATAGTGGCTGTACTAGTTTGCATTCCCACCAACAATGTAAGAGGGTTCCCTTTTCTCCACACCCTTTCCAGCATTTATTGCATGTAAACTTTTGGATCACAGCCATTCTGACTGGTGTGAAATAGTACCTCATTGTGGTTTTGATTTGCATTTCTCTGATAATGAGTGATGTTGAGCATCTTTTCATGTGTTTGTTTGCCACCTGTATGTCTTCTTTGGAGAAATGTCTATTTAATTCTTTGGCCCATTTTTTGATTGGGTCTTTTATTTTTCTGTAATTGAGCTGCAGGAGTTGCTTGTATATTTTTCAGATTAGTTGTTTGTCAGTTGCTTCATTTGCTATTATTTTCTCCCATTCTGAAGGCTGTCTTTTCACCTTGCTTATAGTTTCCTTTGTTGTGCAGAAGCTTTTAATTTTAATTAGGTCCCATTTGTTCATTTTTGCTTTTATTTCCAGTATTCTGGGAGGTGGATCATAGAGGATCCTGCTGTGATTTATGTCGGAGAGTGTTTTGCCAATGTTCTCCTCTAGGAGTTTTATAGTTTCTGGTCTTACATTTAGATCTTTAATCCATTTTGAGTTTATTTTTGTGTGTGGTGTTAGAAAGTGTTTTAGTTTCATTCTTTTACAAGTGGTTGACCAGTTTTCCCAGCACCACCTGTTTAAGAGATTGTCTTTAATCCATTGTATATTCTTGCCTCCTTTGTCGAAGATAAGGTGTCCATATGTGTGTGAATTTATCTCTGGGCTTTCTATTTTGTTCCATTGATCTATATTTCTGTCTTTGTGCCAGTACCATACTGTCTTGATGACTGTGGCTTTGTAGTAGAGCNCTGACTTTAGAGGAAATGCTTTCAATTTTTCACCATTGAGGATAATGTTTGCTGTGGGTTTGTCATATATAGCTTTTATTATGTTGAGGTATGTTCCTTCTATTCCTGCTTTCTGGAGAGTTTTTATCATAAATGAACGTTGAATTTTGTCAAAGGCTTTCTCTGCATCTATTGAGATAATCCTATGGCTTTTATTTTTCAATTCGTTAATGTGGTGAATCACATTGATTGATTTACATATATTGAAGAATCCTTGCATCCCTGGGATAAAACCCACTTGGTCATGGTGTATTATCTTTTTAATGTGTTGTTGGATTCTGATTGCTAGAATTTTGTTAAGGATTTTTGCATCGATGTTCATCAGTGATATTGGCCTTTAGTTTTCTTTTTTTGTGGCATCTTTGTCAGGTTTTGGTATTAGGGTGATGGTGGCCTCATAGAATGAATTTGGCAGTTTACCTTCCTCTGCAATTTTCTGGAAGAGTTTGAGTAGGATAGATGTTAGCTCTTCTCTAAATTTTTGGTAGAATTCAGCTGTGAAGCCGTCTGGACCTGGGCTTTTGTTTGCTGGAAGATTTCTGATTACAGTTTCAATTTCCGTTCTTTTGATGGGTCTGTTAAGATGTTTTATTTCTTCCTGGTTCAGTTTTGGAAAGTTGTACTTTTCTAAGAATTTGTCCATTTCTTCCACGTTGTCCATTTTATTGGCATATAATTGCTGATAGTAGTCTCTTATGATCCTTTGTATTTCTGTGTTGTCTGTTGTGATCTCTCCATTTTCATTTCTAATTTTATTGATTTGATTTTTCTCCCTTTGTTTCTTGATGAGTCTGGCTAATGGTTTGTCAATTTTATTTATCCTTTCAAGGAACTAGCTTTGTTGATTTTTGCTATGGTCTCTTTTGTTTCTTTTGCATTTATTTCTGGCCTAATTTTTAAGATTTCTTTCCTTCTACTAACCCTGGGGTTCTCCATTTCTTCCTTTTCTAGTTGTGTTAGGTGTAGAGTTAGGTTATTTAATTGATTTTTTTCTTGTTTCTTTAGATATGCCTGTATTGCTATGAACTTTCTCCTTTTATAGAGTCCCACAGGTTTTGGCTTGTTGTGTTTTCATTTTTGTTCGTTTCTATGCATATTTTGATTTCTTCTCTGATTTGTTAGTTATTCAGAAGCGTGTTGTTCAGCCTCCATATGTTGGAATTTTTAATAGTTTTTCTCCTGTACTTGAGATCTAATCTTAATGCATTATGGTCAGAAAAGATGCTTGGAATGATTTAGATTTTTTTGAATTTATCAAGGTTAGATTTATGGCCCAGGATGTGATCTATCCTGGAAAAGGTTCCATGGGCACTTGAGAAGAAGTTGAAATTCATTGTTTTGGGGTGAAATGTCCTATAGATATCTATTAGTTCTAATTGGTCTATTGTATCATTTAAAATTTGTGTTTCTTTGTTAATTTTCTGTTTTGTTGATCTATCCATAGGTGTGAGTGGGGTATTAAAGTCTCCCACTATTATTGCATTATTGTTAATTTCCCCTTTTATACTTGTTAGCATTTGTCTTACATATTGCAGTGCTCCTATGTTGGGTGCTTATATATTTATAATTGCTATATCTTCTTCTTGGATTGATCCTTTGATCATTATGTAGTGGCTTTCTTTGCCTCTTTTCACAGTCTTTGTTTTAAAGTCTATTTTATCTGATAAGAGTATTGATACTCCTGCTTTCTTTTGGTCTCTATTTGCATGGAATATCTTTTCCCAGCCCTTCACTTTCAGTCTGTATGTGTCCCTTGTTTTGAGTTGGGTCTCATGTAGACAACATATATAGGGGTCTTTTTTTTTTTATCCATTCAGCCAGTCTTTGTCTTTTGGTTGGGGCATTCAACCCAATTATGTTTAAGGTAATTATTGATAAGTATGATCCCCTTGCCATTTACTTTATTGTTTTGGGTTCAGGTTTATACACCCTTTTTGTGTTTCCTCGCTAGAGAATATCCTTTAGCATTTGTTGGAGACCTGGTTTGGTGGTGATGAATTCTCTCAGCTTTTGCTTGTCTGTAAAGCTTTTGATTTCTCCTTCATATTTGAATGAGATCCTTGCTGGGTCCAGTAATCTGGGCTGTAGGTTATTTTCTTCATCACTTTAAGTATGTCTTGCCATTCCCTCCTGGCCTGAAGAGTTTCTATTGAAAGATCAGCTGTTATCCTTATGGGAATCCCCTTGTCTGTTATTTGTTGTTTTTTCCTTGCTGCTTTTAATATTTGTTTTTTTGTGTTTGATCTTTGTTAATTTGATTAATATGTGTCTTGGGGTGTTTCACCTTTGGTTTATCCTGGGACTCTGGGTTTCTTGGACTTGGGTAATTATTTCCTTCCCCATTTTAGGGAAGTTTTCAACTATTATCTCCTCAAGGATTTTCTCATGGTCTTTCTTTTTGTCTTCTTCTTCTGGGACTTCTATAATTCAAATGTTGGAGTGTTTCATATTGTCCTAGAGGTCTGAGATTGTCCTCATTTCTTTCAATTCATTTTTCTTTTTTCCTCTCTGATTCATTTATTTCTACCATTCTATCTTCTATTTCACTAATCTTATCTTCTGCCTCCATTATTCTACTATTTGTTGCCTCCAGAGTGTTTCTGATCTCATTTATTGCGTTATTCATTATATATTGACTCTTTTTTATTTCTTCTAGGTCCTTGTTAAACGTTTCTTGCATCTTCTCAATCCTTGTCTCCAGGATATTTATCTATGATTCCATTTTGATTTCAAGATTTTGGATCATTTTCACTATCATTATTTGGAATTCTTTATCAGGTAGATTCCCCATCTCTTCCTCTTTTGTTTGGTTTGGTGGGCATTTATCCTGTTCCTTTACCTGCTGGGTATTCCTCTGTCTCTTCATCTTGGTTACATTGCTGTGTTTGGGGTGGCCTTTCTGTATTCTGGCAGTTTGCAGAGTTCTCTTTATTATGGAGTTTCCTCGCTGTGGGTGGAGTTGTATCAGTGGCTTGTCAAGGTTTCTTGGTTAGGGAAGCTTGTGTCAGAGTTCTGGTGCATGCAGCTGGATTTCTTCTTCTCTCTGGAGTGCAATGAAGTGTCCAGTAATGAGTTATGAGATGGCTAGGGTTTTGGAGTAACTTTGAGCTGCCTGTATATTGAAGCTCAGGGGTGTGTTCCTGTATTGCTGGAGAAGTTGTGTGGTATGTCTTGCTCTGGAACTTGTTGGCCCTTGGGTGGTGCTTGATTTCAGTGTAGGTATGGAATCATTTGATGAACTCCTATCGATTAATGTTCCCTGGAGTCAGGAGTTCTCTGATGTTCTCAGGATTTGGACTTAAGTCTCCTGCTTCTGGTTTTCAGTTTTATTTTTACAGTAGCCTCAAGACTTCTCCATCTATACAGCACCAATGATAAAACATCTAGGTTAAAAATGAAAAGTTTCTCCATATTGAGGGACACCAGGAGAGGTTCACTGAGTTACATAAAGAAGAGAAGAGGGAGGGGGGAGTTACAGGTGACTGGAATGAGGTGAGATGGGATCAAAAGAGGAGCAAGAAAGCTAGCCAGTAATCACTTCCTTATGTACTCTCCACTGTCTGGACCGCTCAGAGATGTTCACAGAGATGTTCACAGAGTTATACAGAGAAAAGGAGAGGGAGGAAGGAGACATAGGTGGCCAGGAGGAAAAAAAAAGGGAAATGAAAAGGAGAGAGACAGATCCAGCCTGTAACCAGTTCCGTAAGTGTTCTCCACTGTCTGGAACACACAGAGATTCACAGAGTTGGGTAGAGAAGAGAAGGGGGAGGGAGGAGACAGAGGCAACCTGGTGGAGAAAAAGGAGAGTCCAAAGGAGGAGAGAGCGGTCAAGCCAGTAAACTCACTCTCAAATAAAAATGGGTACTGAAGATTGGGTTTTTAAAGGTACAAAATTGATAACAAATACCAAAGAGCAAAGATTAAAAATCTAGAGTAGAGGTTGGATTTTCAAAAATACAATATTAAAGAAAAGAAGCAGAAGAAAGAAAAAAAAAAAAAACAATGTCACAAGAATNAAAAAATGTTAAAAAAAAAAGAAGAAAAAGAAAAGAAGGAAAACAAACAAAAAAAGAATGATAGTAAAAATAGTAAAAGTATGTCTGGGACTTTCTCTGGTGGTGTTGTGGGCAATGTGGGATCAGTTCATTTTTGGATAGTTCCTTGGCCCGGCTTATATTTATCAAGAACTATAGGCCCCTTCCTATTTAATCAGTACTAATGACAGGGTTTTAATCTATTGCACCTGTCACTTCCAAGGCAGTTCCCTCTGTTTTAGCTTCTTCTGTTTGCTAGTCTCTTCAGTGTCTGTTTTCCACCCTGACACAAGGGGGGTGGTGGTGGACACTTTTTTAGGCTCACTTGTTCAGTTACACTGTGGGGAGGGAGGGATTCTGCAAACAAATAACACTGGCATGTGCTCTCAGTGTCTCAGCCATGCTGGGCCTGCCCCCGCTCATGGCACACACTGCTCAGGCTCTAGATTGCTCCACTGGGAACCATCTGAGGCTAGCCCTGGGCTGCATGCACCTCCCTGGTCTAACCCGCTCAGGCTCAGGCATTCAGGTAGTCCTCAGAGGCTCAGACTCAGTTGGGCCTACGTTTTGCGCCCTTCCCAGGTCCAAGTAGCTCGGGTGTTTGGCGAGCGTGGTCGCTGGGACTTATCGCCTTTCCCATCCCTGCTGCTCAGTTTTCTGGCTTACAACTGGCGCCCCTTCTTAGGTAGATGGTGACTGTCCAGAACCCCAAGAAGTCTTAGTTAGCAAAGAAGCTTGCTTGCAGTTTGGTAGTTAATGTCTCTCTGGGGCTGCGATTGCCCCCTTCGGGCCCTTCCAGCTCTGGCTGCCTGTCACCGGAGGGAGGTGGTCTGCAGTAGGCTAATTCTGTTCCATACTTTGGTCTGTGTGTGGGTCCTGGAAATGTCTTATGTTAAAGCTTTTCGTGTGGTAGCTATCCCACAGTCTGGTTTGCTAGCCCAAGTTAGTTCGCTCTGGTTACACTCGGGGCATTCTGGCCCGATTCTTAAAAAGCACTGCAGCCTGCTCCTCCCTGCCCAGCCCCTGCTTTGCTAGTGGTGGATGCAGGTGTCTGTGCTGCTTCTCCGCTGGGAGAGTTACCGTTGGGCTCGTAATCTGTTGGTTTTAATTATTTGTTTATTTTTCCTCCCTGTTATATTGCCCTCTGTGCTTCCAAGGCTCACCACAGACTCAGCAGTGAGAGTGTTTCCTGGTGTTTGGAAACTTCTCTCTTCTTAAGACTCCCTTCCTGGGATGGAGCTCCCTCCCTACCTCTTTTGTCTTTTTTTTCATCTTTTATATTTTTTCCTACCTGTTTTTGAAGACAATGATCTGCTTTTCTGGGTGCTTGATGTCCTCTGCCAGCATTCAGAAGTTGTTTTGTGGAATTTACTCAGTGTTGAAATGTTCTTTTGATGAATTTGTGAGGGAGAAAGTGGTCTCACCGTCCTATTCCTCCACCATCTTAGGACCGCCTGTGTCTCTGCTTTTCAATATGCTATCTAGGTTGGTTATAAATTTTCTTCCAAGGAGTAAGCATCTTTTAATTTCATGGCTGCAGTCACCATCTGCAGTGATTTTAGAGACCTAAGAAATAAAGTCTGACACTGTTTCCACTGTTTCTCCATCTATTTCCCATGAAGTAATGGGACCAGATGCCAAGATCTTCATTTTCTGAATGTTGAGCTTTAAGCCAACTTTTTCACTCTCCACTTCAACTTTCATCAAGAGGCTTTTTAGTTCCTCCTCACTTTTTGCTATAAGGGTGGTATCATCTGCATATCTGAGGTTATTGACATTTCTCCTGGCAATCTTGATTCCAGCTTGTGCTTCTTCCAGTCCAGCTTTTCTCATGATGTACTCTGCATACAGGTTAAATAACCAGGGTGACAATATACAGCCTTGACATATTCCTTTTCCTATTTGGAACCAGTCTGTTGTTCCATGGCCAGTTCTAACTGTTGCTTCCTGACCTTCATTAGGTTTCTCAAGATGCAGGTCAGGTGGTCTGGTATTCCCATCTCTTTCAGAATTTTGCACAGTTGATTGTGATCCACACAGTCAAAGGTTTGTCATAGTCAATAAAGCAGAAATAAATGTTTTTCTGGAAATCTCTTGCTTTTTCCATGATCCAGCAGATGTTGTCAATATGATCTCTTGATCCTCTGTCTTTTCTAAAACCATCTTGAACATCTGGAAGTTCATGGTTCACGTATTGCTGAAGCCTGGCTTGGAGAATTTTGAGTATTACTTTACTAACATGTGAGATGAGTGCAATTGTGCAGTAGTTTGAGCATTCTTTGGGACTGCCTTTCTTTGAGATTGGAATGAAAACTGACCTTTTCCAGTCCTGTGGCCATTGCTGAGTTTTCCAAATTTGCTGGCATATTGAGTGCAGCACTCTCACAGCATCATCTTTCAGGATTTGAAATAGTTCAACTGGAATTCCATCACCTCCACTAGCTTTGTTCATAGGGATGCCTTCTAAGTCCTGTCTAGCTCTAGGTGAGGGATCACACCATCATGATTATCTTGGTTGTGAAGATCTTCTTTGTACAGTTCTTCTGTGTATTCTTGCCACCTCTTCTTAATATCATCTGCCTCTATTAGGTCCATACCATTTTTCTCCTTTATCAAGCCCATCTTTCATGAAATGTTCCCTTGGTGTCTCTAATTTTCTTGAAGAGATCTCTAGTCTTTCCCATTCTGTTGTTTTTCTCTATTTCTTTGCATTGATCACTGAAAAAGGCTTTCTTATCTCTTCTTGCTATTCTTTGGAACTCTGCATTCAGATGCTTATATCTTTCCTTTTCTCCTTTGCTTTTCACTTTTCTTCTTTTACAGCTATTTGTAAGGCCTCCCCAGACAGCCATTTGCTTTTTTGCATTTCTTTTCCATGGCGTTGGTCTTCATCCCTGTCTCTTTTACAATGTCATGAACATCCAATCATAGACCATCAGGCACTCTATCTATCAGATTTAGTTCCTTAAATCTATTTCTCACTTCACTGTATAATCATAAGGGATTTGATTTAGGTCATACCTGAATGATCTAGTGGTTTTCCCTACTTTCTTCAAATTATGTCTGAATTTGGCAATAAGGAGTTCATGATCTGACCCACAGTCAGCTCCTGGCCTTGTTTTTGTTGACTGTATAGAACTTCTCCGTCTTTTGCTGCAAAGAATATAATCAATCTGATTTTGGTGTTGACCATCTGGTGATGTCCATGTGTTGAGTCTTTTCTTGTGTTGTTGGAACTCTATTAGTCTTTGCCCTGCTTCATTTTGTACTCCAATGCCAAACTTGCCTGTTACTCCAGGTGTTTCTTGACTTCCTACTTTTGCATTCCAGTCCCCTATAATGAAAAGGACATCTTTTTTGGCTGTTAGTTCTAAAAGGTCTTGTAGGTCTTCATAGAGCCATTCAGCTTCAGCTTTTTCAGCATTACTGGTTGGGGCATAGACATGGATTACTATGATATTGAATGGTTTGCCTTGGAAGCAGAGATCATTCTGTCATTTTTGAGATTGCATCCAAGTACTACATTTCAGACTCTTGTTGACCATGATGGCTACTCCATTTCTTCTGAGGGATTCCTGCCTGCAGTAGTAGATATAATGGTCATCTGAGTTAAATTCACCCATTCCAGCCCATTTTAGTTCGCTGATTCCTAGAATGTCAACGTTCACTCTTGCCATCTCCTGTTTGACCACTTCCAACTTGCTTTGATTCATGGCCCTGATATTTCAGGTTCCTATGCAATATTGCTCTTTACAGCATCAGAACTTGCTTCTATCACGAGTCACATCCACAATTGAGTATTGTTTTTGCTTTGGCTCCATCCCTTCATTCTTTCTGGAGTTATTTCTCCACTGATCTCCAGTAGCATATTGGGCACCTACTGACCTGGGGAGTTCCTCTTTCAGTATCCTATTATTTTGTCTTTTCATACTGTTCGTTGGGTTCTCAAGGCAAGAATACTGAAGTGGTTTGCCATTCCTTTCTCCAGTGGACCACATTTTGTCAGACCTCCCACCATGACCTGCCCGTCTTGGGTGGCCCCACAGGCATGGCTTAGTTTCATTGAGTTAGACAAGGCTGTGGTCCTGGTGTGATTAGATTGACTAGTTTTCTATGATTATGGTTTCAGTTCGTCTGCCCTCTGATCCCCTCTTGCAACACCTACCGTCTTACTTGGGTTTCTCTTACCTTGGATGTGGGGTATCTCTTCACAGCTGCTTCAGCAAAGTTCAGCTGCTCCTTACCTTGGATGAAGGTTAGTTCCTCCCTGTCGCCCCTCCTGACCTTGAACATAGAATAGCTCTTCTAGGCCCTCCTGCGCCTGTGCAGCCACTGCTCCTTGGACCCTCCTTATAGCGGGGGTGGCTGTAACATCACACAGAGCGCAGTGGAGAGGAGCTACCCCATGTCCGATGTCAGGGGCAGAAGCTGGGAGGACCCCATGCCCGAGGGGCGGCAGCCAGGAGGAGCTAACCCATGTCCAGTCCCATTACTTCTTGGCAAATAGATGGGGAAACGATGAAAACATTAATAGACTTTATTTTCTTGGCCTTCAAAATCACTGCATCTGGTAACTGCAGCCGTGAAATTAAAAGACACTTGCTCCTTGGAAGAAAAGCTATGACATGACAAACATAGACAGTATATTAAAAAGCAGAGACTTTACTTAGCCAATAGAGGTCCATTTAGTCAAAGCTTTGGTTTTCCCAGTAGTCATGGATGTGAGATGTGAGAGTTGGATCATAAAGAAAGCTGAGCACTGGAGAATTGATGCTTTGAACTGTGGTGTTGGAGAAGACTCTCGAGAGATTTTTGGACTGCAACCTGAATATTCATTGGAAGAATGGATGCTGAAGCTCCTGACCACCTGATGTGAAGACTTGACTTATTTGAAAAGACCCTGATGCTGGGAAATATTGAAGGCAGGATGGGGTGGTTGGATGGCATCACCAACTTGATGGACATGAGTTTGAGCAAACTTTGGGAGTTGGTGATGGACAGGGAAGCCTGGCGTGCTGCAGTCCATGGGGTTGCAAAGAGTTGGACACAACTGAGTGACTGAACAACAAAAATGGCACAGTTTATACGTGCACATTGCCAACAGCCTAAAGTAAAAATAATAAAGTGGAAAGATTTATTTTAGATATATGCTGAAGTTTTAATAATTTCCTATTTTGAACAATGGAGCAAACAGTAAGTAGTCAGGACACAATTTTGCAAAAAATGTTAATTATTGTATACCAGTTAATTATAATTTATATCACTTAGTAAGCAAAAGAAAAATTTTGAAACACAAAATTGTGTAACTTCTATTCATGTGGACTTAGATGAAAAATCTGTGCAGTATAAGAATCTAGTGTGGCTCTCATAGTTCTGACCTGATGATAACACCTTTGCACCTTCCCTTAAAGTGACAATATTTGATGACATATTATGTGTACATGATTGAATAACACGAGAGTGGAACTCATCTTGCTAGGAAACTCTTTGTCTTTTGGCTTTGAAGTCATAGTCAGTTGTGAGCTGCCATATGGAGAAGGTCACACAGCAGGAAGTGAGGATGAGCACTGGCTACCAGGCAGCCTGAAACTGAGACCCTGAATCCAGTAGCTTCCTAGGTGTGTGAGTGAGCGCTCAATCACTTCAGTCATGTCCCATTTTCTGTAACCCCATGGACTGTAGGCCACCAGGCTTTACTGTCTATGGGATTCTCCAGGCAAGAATACTGGAGTGGGTTGCCATTTCCTCCTTCAGGGGATCTTCCTATCCCAGGGATTGAACTTGTGTCTCCTCCATTTCCTGCATTGCAGGCAGATTACAACAGAGGAAGCCCCCAACTTTATAGTTACTTATTGAATTATGTCAAGAATCACATGAGTTTGGGCAAGGATTACTCTCCAGCTGAGTCTCAGCTGAGACCACAGTCCTGCACTGCACCTACACCCACGCTGCAGCTTTATACAGCCCTGAAGCACACAGCTCAACTAAATGAACTAAATCCTGACCAGGCTCCTGACCCATGGAAATTGTGAAATAATAAAACTTCCTGCTGTAAGCTAAAAAGTTTGTGGTGTTATATCAGTAGATAACTAATGCAATCTCATTATATATTATTTATACCTTATCATTGGCTTTCTCAATTATCAAAAAATTATTTAAGAAATAAGTGTCTTACTACACACATACAGAATAATATACATGTGTGTGCACACATTTGCAGAAACATACAACATATACCCATATAAAAATGGTGATGCAGGAAGAATTGTATATGATAAAGTACAATATTTGTTGTTAAGATATGCATTATTCAAATAATGCATGGTTGAACTGATTTTGTCTTTAAGTTTCAGAGCTCAGAAAATGAACTGAATTTTTGTAAGTAATGAGAAACATGGGGAAAGCTCTCGTTGTATATTGGTCAAGAAGTTGAGAGCCTGAGGTTTTGCCAATTACTAGCTTCCAGAAAATGCCAGTTTCAGAGGTCAGTGCTGTTATTACAAACGATGGAAATACAAAAATGCTTTAAAATCCTTTCTGATTAATGAAAGGTTAAAAGCTGAAGTATGTGTTGTCATGGCAATAGTGTTTTGTTTATAGAACTTGCCTTTTTTAGAACTTGTCCTTTAAATGATAGGAAAGATTCACTTTAGTCTTAACATTGTATTATACTCTTAGCTTTCATTAGTGAAATATTATTTGTTCATTTTTCAATAAGAAGCACAAAATATTCCATTGCTCAATTTGTGCATTTATTTAATGGCACAAGTAGGCTTGGTACTAAAATTAAACACATCTGAAGAAAATGAATATGTTCTGATTAATCTGATTGAATCCATGAAAATACACAACTGTAATTCTAAACGTTGGTAAATATAACAAACTGTCACTAATATATAGGATGGAATGTTAGAGATAACGTTCTTCTTCACAGTGATTTACTATGATGCAAGAACTATTTCATTTGCCAATTTCTACTTTCTGATAAACTGTATTAATCAGGATGATACAGGCTTTGTAGTTCTCACAATTGACTGTGACAATGTAGTAGCTAAAACATCACACAGTTGTTTCTTGTTTCACAAAATTAAGGGCCGTATTCTCCAGGATATCTGACTGCTATGCAATACTTCATTGATTGAGGTTGCTTCCGTTCTATGCTCTACCATCTCAGTACAAAGACTCATATGATTGTCCTAGCAGAGAAAGTGAATGTTGGAGGGCTCTGCACATTTGTTCTGCTCAGAGCCTGTTGACTACAACTTATTACATGGTCCTGTCTACTGCCTACTACTAGGACAAAGAGGAAAGTACTGATTACATTTGCCAAAGCATTAGTAACACTTCCACATCCATCATTCAGGAAAAACCATTCATTCACTTCCTTGCCTTGCCATGACATCATCACATTTTGCAATGCCCACCTTATCAATCATGCTGCTAAGTCGCTTCAGTCGTGTCCGACTCTGTGCGACCCCAGAGACTGAAGCCCACCAGGCTCCCCTGTCCCTGGGATTCTCCAGGCAAGAATACTGGAGTGGGTTGCCATTTCCTTCTCCAATGCACGAAAGTGAAAAGTGAAAGTGAAGTCGCTCAGTCATGTCCGACTCCCAGCGACCGCATGGACTGCAGCCTACCAGGCTCCTCCGTCCATGGGATTTTCCAGGCAAGAGTACTGGAGTGGGTTGCCATTGTCTTCTCCATTACTAATCATAGACTGGAGCTAATATTTTACTACACTTGTCTAACCTCTGCAAATATTACCTGATCCAATCTTTGAAAATAATAAAAATAATAGGAATTTTTAGAATTCATTCATATGAATGAATAATTAAGAGAAGTGTTGCATTGTAATTTGGTTAGTTATTTACTAGAAGAAACTGTACTTTCTGGTTTCCTGATCCTTAATCCATAGCTCTGTTTCTATTATCATTATCACTACAGATATCATTTCAATTTGTATTATTATTGAGTGTTTTTTTTTAATATGA
>SJYQ01005245.1:143007-156400 GCA_006410935.1 Redunca redunca
GTTTTTCTGTGCCACTTCTGTTCTTCAAGTTAAATTTTCTGTTTGTGACTATTTGGTTTCAAATATTTGTCCAAAAGATCAGAGAAATAGTATGAATAGAAGCATGGAATTAGAACAGAAAATTTTGTTCTGTTAAAAAGTAGAGAACTTTTCAGAAAAGGCTGTGATGTGAAATAATTGCAAATAATAACTTAAAGTAATTAGTAGGTAAATTATTTTGAGGGTTTTTTTTAAATTGGTAGGTTTTTACCAAGAGCTGCAAGAGCACCAACAAAATATTTCCTCAAAATATAGAGCTTCCAAGTCTTCTGAGCTCCCTGATGTTTGCCATCTATTCCAGCCTCAAAGTTCTCTAATTTTATATCAATCATCTAATGATCTAGATTGCCCATTGCTTCCAGCTCTCTTTTTATGTTTTATTTGGTTAAAGGAAAATCAGCTTTACATTGTGAAAAGGCATACTGTTAGTGAATTGTGAAATTGTGAGGGATTGTGCTGTAATGACTGAATATTGGCTCTCCACGAACATGTTGCTTCAACGTGGATAGAACTGCCAGAGAATTTCACTTTCTCCCCCTCAGTAGTCCATCGTTACAGCAACAATTGTGGAAATCAAGTGAGATGTGAAGCCATTTTTGATTGCCTTAAATGGCACATTTATACATGCCAGCAAGAATCTATGCTTCTATATAAACTGAAAAGAAAATGAAACAGTCTGTGGATATAGTCTCTCGGGTTGAATGGAGGTGGATCAGCTTGTACTTAACATCTGTTCAGGCTGGAAATGCAGGGGAAGCTTAATATGTTTACTCAATCATACTGATTTCCTGGGTGCCAGGCAGAAAATCTGAAACATATGACCTCTGTTCACACTATGAGGGAGCTATTTAGAACAAAGGTGATGATCCTGGAAGAAAATGTGGAGATGCTCTCTCGGGTGCCAGCACAGTTGGAAGACTTCGCTGCCAGCAATCAACAGCCCTTAAACATCGACATTGCAGGGTTTAGTCAACTAGTGTACAAGGCAACTTCTAAAAACATTAAAGAAGGAATAGGAAACAAAATTGGCGTGTTTCTTAACATATCAAAAAAAAAAATTCAACATATGGTCTCCAAACCTTTTCATTTTCCCCCCTGCAAATCAACACAAAATTATAATGAATTTAATGTAGCATTCCAATCCAAATAGTTGTGAAGCTAAATCATCAAGTTGAATTTCAGACTTTAAAAAAAAAATTTTCTGCCCTCCTAAAGCCAGATAACATGCAATCACAGTATCAAAAGGGAAAAGCATAGGAGTGCAGTTTGTATGTAATCCCCTTAACATCAAAATGTTGTAAAACAAAAAAGTCATAAAATAAAAATTAATATTAGGAGAAAGTCTTATCAAATCTTATATAATGGGTTTTTTTCTGTTGCTACCATTTCTGGTTTTCTTTTTGTTGTTGTTTGTTTGTTTTTAAGCACACTTTATCTCTCTGACTTTGATTAGGTAAAGGTAACCCCAGGGTTTTTGTCTTGAGGATGTTATTCAATTCAAATTTCATGCTCCCCAAACTACCTTTGTTTTGGTTGGTAGGATTGCAGGACAGTAGCTACAATTCAATGGGATTAAATGCTTTACTATACAGTAAGTCTTCTACTTAGGAACCTTCAAGTTGTGAACTTTGAAATATGTGAGCATCCATCAACGTTAGGCATGAGTGAAACTGCGGCTTGTGTTATCTTCATAGCTCAGATGGTAAAGCGTCTGCCTACAATGTGGGAGACCCGGGTTCCATCCCTGGGTATGGCAACCCACTCCGTCCTATGGATGGAGGAGCCTCGTAAGCTACAGTCCATGGGGTTTCAAAGAGTTGGACACGACTGAGCGACTTCACTTTCTTTCTTTTCTTTCTTTCTTTCTTTCTTTCTTTCTTACTTACTTACCTTCTTTCTTTATTTTGTCTTCTATTGCTGATGATCCTTCAGCTCTATCACCTCTTACCTCCTCTCTTTCCTAAAGTCAGTAACTCTTCTTGCCTGTTCACTTGATGATGGCCTGTATGCCAGCTGCTGTACTGTACTACTGTTCCTTTCAAGGTACTGTATGGTAAGATCAAAAATGTTCTCTTTATTTTTGTGTGTTTGTTTTTTATGTCTTATTTCTGTGGAAAGGACTGTAAACCTAATGCAGGTACATAGGAGTATGCAGTACATAGCCTATTGTGTTGGCTGGACACCTGGACTAACTTAGTAAAATTTACAAAGAAATTGGAATACAACACACTCTCATAATGGAGCGGCTGTTTGTATGTAGTGGACTTACTGTATTCCATAAATTATACTGAGAGAGGTCAGAGAGAGGAACAAATGATTATGCTTAGGGTGTATAACACATGTCACAGTCAGCCTTTGAATTGAATCTTAAATAACGAATGAAAATTCACTGGCTGGAGAGGAAGAGAATATAGCATACTGAGGGGAGGGCCTTTTGGAAATGTCAAGGATGTGTTCAAAGTCCTAGAAATTTCAATAATTAAATGTATGTTACATGCAGAGATAAAGCTGAAAAGACAGGTGGCTGAAAAGTTAGAAGTTATTGACAAGAGCTATTTTGATGTTAAAACTAAGGAGATCACATTTCATCAAAGAGGTCTGTGGTCTGCAAAGTGGGGTGTAAGTAAACTTTCTTCTTCCTCATCCTGCTGCCTCCTGTATCCTCTTCATCTCCATGAAGTTTCACGACCCTTGTCCATCCTTCTCATTTTACATCACATCAATAATATCATTGGTGCATTTTCAATGAGCAGCATTAGCTGCAAAAATTCTAAAATGAATATTCAAAAAAAGATTACTTGTCTTCTATTTTAAGTGGGAAAGCATGAATAAAAACCTTTAAAGTAATAAATGAAATATTAATGCATGAGAGTTAGATGATATTGTAGGGACAAAAATAACAAAATGAGGGATTTTGCTACTTGTAAACAATAATCAAGCTATTTTTATTTAGTAATTATCTATTAGATCTGGTAAAGTGACTTAACTGGACAGTGTATTTTAGGAACATGGCTTGTAGGATCTTTGTTATGATAGATGTATTATATGAACAAAATATGTGATAAATATAATTCAATATTTCACATCACAAAAAGTTCTATATGACAATTATATTTTTATAAAAGTCTAAAATTTTAGGCATTCAATCGATTATTTGATAAATAACAAAGAAGAATGACATCTTTTAAGAACATGTCTTATATAAGCTTTTGGGCTTTATATCTTCATATTTAAAAACCATATGAATTTGTTTAATAAGCTAATACATATAATTTGAATTATAATATATACATGGCATTTATACCTATATATCCCTCTTCAAAAAGAATGTATATATTTATCTTATAAGGAGTATACAGGACTCAAGAAAAAAATCTTTTAAATTAATTACAGAAAAATAAAAGATCTATAAATAATATAGAAGCTTCTCTTTCTATATTACTACATGTATGACTGATTCTTATATTTATTGAAGATAACCTGTGAATAATCTTGTTTTTTTAAGTCTGAGAAATATCAACTACAAGGTTTAAGATTAAATTAAGCAAGATTTATCTGAAGTTTCAGTTTGAAATTTGATTTCATTTGAATTTAATCTCAATGTAAAGCCTATAATCATTTATATTAACAAGCAAGAACAATTAAACATCAATTGTATCTTGCTAACTGAACTGAGAGCTGAAAGCTTTTGAGGTAGTTAGGCTTTCAGTTCAGTTCAGTTGCTCAGTTGTGTCCGACTCTTTGTGACCCCATGAATTGCAACTCTCCCGGTCTAACTGTCATCACCAACTCCTGGAGTTTACCCAAACTCATGTCCATTGAGTCAGTGATGCCATCAAGCCATCTCATCCTCTGTCATCCCCTTCTCCTACCGCCCCCAATCCCTCCCAGCATTAGAGGCTTTTCCAATGAGTCAACTCTTCACATGAGGTGGCCAAAGTATTGGAATTTCAGCTTTAGCATCAGTCCTTCCAAAGAACACTCAGGACTGATCTCCTTTAGACTGGACTGGATGGATCTTCTTGCAGTCCAAGGGACTCTCAAGAGTCTTCTCCAACACCACAGTTCAAAAGCATCAATTCTCTGGTGCTCAGCTTTCTTCATAGTCCAACTCTCACAGCCATACATGACCACTGGAAAAACCATAGCCTTGACTAGACACACCTTTGTTGGCAATGTAATGTCTCTGCTTTTTAATATGCTATCTAGGTTGGTCATAATTTCCTTTCAAGGAGTAAGCATCTTTTAATTTCATGGCTGCAATCACCACCTGCAGTGATTCTGGAGCCCAGAAAAATAAAGTCATCCACTGTTTCCATTGTTTCCCCATCTATTTCCCATGAAGTGATGTGACCAGATGCCGTGATCTTAGTTTTCTGAATGTTGAGCTTTAAGTCAGCTTTTTCACTCTCCTTTTTCATCAAGAGGCTTTTTAGTTCCTCTTCACTTTCAGCCATAAGGGTGGTGTCATCTGCATATCTGAGGTTATTGATATTTCTCCTGGCAATCTTGATTCCAGCTTGTGCTTCTTCCGGTAACTTAATACTGGAGAATGCAATGACAACCCACTCCAGTACTCTTGCCTGGAAAATCCCATGGGCGGAGGAGCCTGGTGGGCTGCAGCCATGGAGTTGCTAAGAGTTGGACATGACTGAGAGACTTCCCTTTCACTTTTCACTTTCATGCATTGGAGAAGGAAATGGCAACCCACTCCAGTGTTCTTGCCTGGAGAATCCCAGGGACGGGGAGAGCCTGGTGGGCTGCCGTCTATGGGGTCGTACAGAGTTGGACACAACTGAAGTGACTTAGCAGCAGCAGCTTAATACTAATTCTTTCCCACAAACTACGTGTAAAATCAAGGCAAATTATCATGACTAGACATAGATGTTTGCTATTTTCAGTATATTTACAGACCTTAAGCAATTGTTTTATTTTGTACAAATTTTAAACACTAACAAAAAAGGGAGACTTTGAACAATGTTATCCACTGTTCAATATGCATCCTAAAAGTTCGAACATACATAGGATGCATATATCTTAATAGTTACCCAAAACATGTCCCAGTAAACAATAATCACGTTCAAAATATGGAGGTACTGAGTGGCTAAAATTGGAAGCTGATGATTAACATTAACACCATCAGAATCTCAATACTAAATTCAGTGCTTGTAAGACATCATATCTTGCAACGTATTCCTGCAAAGTATTTTTGGCAACAAAAATAGGATGTGCTGTGCCTTCCACCCACAAACAAGAAAAGGTACAGAGAGCAATTCAAACTTAAATTCATTGTTTTAAAATGTTCATATATCCATCAGACTTACATGTTTTCACTTCTCATTATGAGGGCAGTTAGATCATTAGGCTAAAAATGCATTATATTTCAATAGACAAACTCATAGCAAAAGTATTAAAGAAAAAAATAAAAAGAAAGAATTTTGCTTTAAATGGATGAGAGCTGTTTCTTTGAATTTGCAGAATCCAAATGTTTGAAGTCTAATTTTGAAAATAGCTCCAATCTTACATTGCTTTATATAATTAGTCAAAAATTGGGTATTACAACAATAGTATGTAACTCTCTGAAAATGCATGTTCATACAGCAAATAAGTTATATTTACACATATGTTCATAGAAGGAATATTTCTCTGTAGGTGTGTGTGCTTATTCATGCAGTCATGTCTGACTCTCTAAGACATCATGGACTGCAGCCTTCCAGGCTCCTCTGACCTTGGGGATTCTCTAGGCAAGAACACTGGAGTAGGTTACCATGCCCTTTTCCAGGGGATCTTCCCAACCCAGAGATTGAACCCAGGTCTCCCACATTGCAGGTGAATTATTTACTGATTGAGCCACTAGGGAAGTCCAAGAATACTAGAGTAGGTTGCCTATCTCTTCTCCAAGGGATCTTCCCGATCCAGGAATCTAATCAGGGTTTCTTGCATTGCAGGTGAATTCTTTGTCAGCTGAGCTACCAGGGAAGCCCATTTCCCTATTGGTTGGTTGGTCAGTCAGTCAGTTCAGTTGCTCAGTCATGTTCGACTCTTTGCGACCCCATGAATTGCAGCACACCAGATGTCCCTGTCCATCACCAACTCCCGGAGTATACACAAACTCATGTCCATCGAGTAAATGATGCCATCCAGCCATCTCATCCTCTGCCATCCCCTTCTCCTACTGCCCCCAATCCCTCCCAGCATCAGGGTCTTTTCCAATAAATGAACTCTTCACATGAGGTGGCCAAAGCTGGAGTTCCAGCTTTAGCATCTGTCCTTCCAATGAACACCCAGAACTGATCTCCTTTAGGATGGACTGGTTGAATCTCCTTGTGTAGAGCCTGAGCTACTCAATCTTGTAAAAGAACCCCATTTTTGCAAAGGTATCGGAAAAGTAGACTTAGACTTTGGATATTGCCTAAACTTGCCCCACTATGCACGAGCCAATCAGAACTTAGGTTAAACCTCCTGACTTTACATTTGTGCTACATTTGTGATTTACCTTAGACGTAATGATTTACATTTGTGTTACATTTATGATTTACCTTAGAAGTGATGATTTACATTTGTGTTACACTTGCGATTTACCTTGGAAGTGATGATTTACCTTTGTGAAATGATGATTCACCGTGTAAGTGAAAAAAAAAACAAAACAATCAGAAATCCACACACAGCCCTATAGAAGAGGGTAACCAATCAGTAGTCCTTCAGCCTGAACACCCCCTTTGTTACCCTTTCACCTGAATATTCTCTATATAAGCAGTGTAACCCAAAGCTCGGGGCTCCTCTCCTTAGCCACTGTATCGGTAACGGTGGGAGCCCCAGCTCAAGCTTGGTAATAAAAACTCTCTTGCTTTTGCATAGGATACCAGCTCCCTGGTGGTCATTGGGAGATTTCGCGACTTGGGACTCTCAAGAGTCTTCTCCAACACCACAGTTCAAAAGCATCAATTCTTCAGCACTCAGTTTCTTCACAGTCCAACTCTCATCCATACATGACAACTGGAAAAACCATAGCCTTGACTAGATGCAATTGGTACCTCGGTATTAAGAAGGATAATGAATTTGAGAAAGAAACACAAGGAAAAAAGAAATAGGGAGCCAAGGAGAGACAGTGACAGAGAGAAAGAGAGATTACCTTCCTTAACAAGATAAATTGTTGCCTCTCCTGCTTCTCTTTTTAGTTGTCAAGTCACATCAAACTCTTTTGTGACCTCATGGACCATGGCCCACTAAGCTCCACTGTCCATGGGATTTTCCAGGCAAAAAATACTGGAGCAATTTGCCCTGCCCTACTCCAGGCGATATTCCAGACCCAGGAATCAAACTCAAATCTCCTTGGTCTCCTGCACTGGCAGGCAGATTCTTTACCACTGAGCCACCTGGGAAGCCCTGTTGCTTCTATGAAGGTGAAGGTGAAGTTGCTCAGTCGTGATCGACGCTTTGCGACCCCGTGGACTGTAACCTACTAGGCTTCTCCGTACTGCCTTGTAATTGTAAATGAAGAACCATAGGAAGCCATCTCCTAGTTCTTATAAAGTCCAGTGATTGAAAGTTAAATTTTAAAACACTAGGATTGAAATTTCACTACAGGATATTTATAATAAATTTTAGTGTGAAGAACAAGATTTAGCCTGGTATCACTATTTACTCATTGAAATTTAAATGTTAAATTGATCTCTTTATTCACATTAGAACAAAAGATACACTCAACACTTCCTTTCCTCTTAAAAAGGAAGTTGAAAACATGGGACTTTTCTTAACTAACTTTCCTCAAATCGTCAGTATTTCTAAAGGATATTTCTTTTCAGCTTTTATACCGCAGAGATTTGTGCTGTTTTGTCAAAAATCCTGGCTAATTTAAGCCCATGGCAGGAAGCAAGTTGAGGTCAGTAAAACAGCATTATCATATATCGTCTTGTTCAGTGAAGTAACACTTGAAAAAAGTCTGCTGAAAGCCAACCTAATCACTGTCAACTCCAGAATTGTCAGGCAATTCCCAATATTCCAGGCTGTTATTCAACTTCCCTTTTGTATTCAGGGATTTGCAGGCTAAGTAAATGCCTTTCAGAATAAGTCAAATTTAAGAGCATTGTCCAGCTCAATGTTTCCATTGCATGGGATAATCATGGTTCAGTGGATAAGAGCAAAATTGGAAGTGAAGAAATGCTCTAAATGGTTAGGCCGTCCAAATTTCAGCCTCTGACACTGTCAAGAACCTTTTCCAAGAAGCTTTAATTACCTCACCTACAAACCAGGAGCAGTAAGATTTACTCTTCCTTTCCAGCCAGGCTATTTTAGGAACTGAATTAAATACATTTTTGAAAACACATTTGAAATAATAATTTATGATGACATTATTTTAATTCTCACAGTATTATGAGACTATCAAATTCAAAGTCTCATTAGTTATACTCTTCAACCTTGATCACCAAAATTCATCAGAAAATCACGTGCTCATCACTTCATTCAGTCACTCCTTGTGTCAGTCAAACATTTATTAAGCAACTATGGTGTGCAAATTCTTGTAATTAATATATAATATTATGAATCTAAAACAAGAGTAAGAATTATATGAAACCATGCTGGAAGACAGTTAAATGTTTTAAAGGAAATACATAGTAAGTTTTACTCGATTTAGAAGACAATATCCTTTTGTTAGAGCTCAGTTTTTAGCAACAAGAGTAAATTTGAAATGCAAATCATTTTATTTCTCAATCATTTAGAAATCTAAAATTGTTTTACAATTACCTTTAAAATAACACCCCAAATACTTAGTTCTTTAAGGCTTTGTATGAGCTGGCCCCAGCCTGACTCATCAAACTTATATAATATTGCTCTTCTTCCATCAAATATCCCTCAGAATTTTGTCATTATACTTAGAAATAGTACTCTACTTTTGCTAGGGAAGATATAACATACCATAACCTCTGATAATGGAGAAGGCAGTGGCACCCCACTCCAGTACTCTTGCGTGGAAAATCCCATGGACACAGGAGCCTGGTGGGCTGCCGTCTATGGGGTTGCACAGAGTCGGACACGACTGAAGTGACTTAGCAGCAGCAACCTCTGATAAAGGCTTCTGCCAGTGCAGGAGATGAGGGTTTGATCCCTGGGTCAGGAAAATCCCCTAGAGAAGAAAATGGCAGCTCATTCCAGTATTCTTGCTTGGGAATTCCCATGGGCAGAGAAGCCTGGCGTGCCACAGTCTATGAGATTGCAAGAGTCAGATATGGCTTAGAGACTAAATAACAACAATAAGATTCTTTTGTATATAAATTGCTCATTCAGGAATCAGACAAAAATTTGGTGATGTTAACTTTCCTTTTTGATAGTAGAGAATCTTAACTTCTGTTCTTATATAAATGGACAACTAACTAACCAAACTTCACAAGACTGGAAAATGTTGGATATATTTTTTAGAAGTTAAATTGGAAGTGGTACAGCAACAAACTTATTATGAAGCCATACAGACTGTTATAAATTCCTCTAAGCTATTTAACACGGTCAGTCAAAGATATCAAATGGGTTTATTTTGTTACTTTGACTTCTTGGTATAATTCTAAAACAATCAAAGGACCTTAGGAAGAGCCAACTTGTAGGGAGGGGTTGTTTGTTTCTACCATTCTAGCTTCTACTTTTGTATTCCTCAACCTTCTTCTTCTTCTTCTTTTTTTTTCTGATAAAGTTGCATGCCTTATTCACCTTCCTCTGTGTTAGGAGCTATTATACTCTTGGATGCCATGGAGATAATTGGGGATCAGTCCTCGACATGGCACTTGGATTTCTGTACCTATTCCATTTCTCTGGCTTTCAATATTTTGGTACTTGACCAACACCACCTATTCTCAAACTAAGTTAACTATCATCTGAGACCGCTTGACTACTGCACCATTGTACCACTTGGTTGTTGGGCAGATCTGTCATTAATCTATCCAACGATATGTAAACACTTTTTCTTAAATGTTCTTGAAATTAGTTACATTTTCAGCTTTACTCTATTTATGGAGAAATGACACAAGCACAAAAAGATGCTCTCATTTTAGTATTTTTATTTATATTAATTTCACATTTTTACTCATAGATATTATTTGGTATTTCCAGCCAGCACTCTTAAATCTTGATGTCATCTTTAAAACTTGGGGTGGGGGGATTTCCCTCCTCTTTGAGCCATCATAATTTCACTTTTATTCTCTCCCTCTATGCCCAGTCAGGTCTTTATGAACTGGCTACTGGATTTGAACACTAGGTTCCTGTAGGGCTAGCATTTGAG
This sequence comes from Redunca redunca, assembly GCA_006410935.1. Classification (NCBI taxonomy): domain Eukaryota; kingdom Metazoa; phylum Chordata; class Mammalia; order Artiodactyla; family Bovidae; genus Redunca; species Redunca redunca. The sequence continues at coordinate 153,314 of SJYQ01005245.1, forward strand.
GATCTGCCTTTATAATCAATCAAAACCATCCAAAACTCACACTCACTTCCAGAAATACAACCTTGATCACATCTCTCACTTTAAAAAAAATTCAGTTTATGACCTCTGATTATGGTTCAAGGCTTAGTTTAGACGTTGACAGTTCTCTGAAGTCTAGCCTAAATGATCATTTCTATTCCTATTTTTCATATGTCCTAGGATGTATCTGACTCTCCTAAAAATGTATTGCTCACTTTTTTTCAGGAATATTTTCACATTTCTACTTCTACTTATCTGTTTATGTTTTCCTTGGCGTTTAAAGAACTTTTACTACTTTTTCAAGGGTCATTTAATATCAGTTTTTCAATGAGAAGTTCTGTTTAATCACTCCATGGAGTGCTCAGTCAAGGGAAAGAGGAAGTTTTAAAAGCAATAAATAAGGTCTCAGTTAAATAAATGCTGTGCTTGGAGGTTTGGTTCAAGGAAACTTGAACACCACACACTGTATTATCCTTACTCTTTGGGACTTCTTCACCTAGATTATAGTTTCCTTATAGTCACAGGTCATATAATGTTCCTCTTCCTCTTTATTCTCTCCTAAAAATCTTCCAAATAAAATATATTCAATATTGATTTATTGTTTGATTGCTTAAGTCAGAAGTTAAGTTCTATAAAGGCAAGGCTCTGAGTAGAATTTTTTAATTTAATTTAAATCTCCCAAAACATCATTAAAAAACTCACATTTTATGCACTTAGGCCATCATTTATTAATTATACAAATAATCATCAAATAATTTATTAGAGTATGAAGTACACTTTTAAATGCTGAGGAGATGGCAGAGTGGGGGAAAATGCCTTGCTAAGTGCTATTCTCAGCATTTAGCCAATTTTAAGATATTTCTTGATATTTATAAACTATCATATACTTATATTACATTATTAAATATTTCTACATATTATGTTCTCTATATTACATATTGTTTCCCTTTTTTCTATCCGCTGGAGAGGTACTCCTAATCATAGATTTTTTCTCATGGTAGGTAATAAATACAGAATATGGGAACACTATGCATAAAATACTTAAATACAAATATCATAATCTGTCCAATTTTTTGTAAGTTTGTCTGATGTTCAGTTTACTCCTGTCCTTTATGTGAATAAACTATTTTACTTGAAATCAATGTTTTTTTTTTTCATTAAATTTATTTAAAGGGAAAGAATCTTGGGATTGCAAAGAGTTGGACACAATTGAGCAACTTCACTTTTTTAATGATCTAACACATCTTTCTGCCAGAAAGTCACACTGTTGACTCCTTCACTTTCTTCGAGCTATACTTAGATGTCATTAAGTATAGACCTTCTGGACCCAAGTTATACAAAATATCATACCTTCTCCACTGTTTATGATCTCTTTTGTATTTATTTGTCATTATTCATGTACCACTTACATTATCACATTTTCTCATTTATATGCTATGTGCTATGCTAAGTCACTTTACTTGTGTCTGACACTTTGTGACACTGGACTGTAGCCTGCCAGGCTCCTCCATCCATGGGGATTCTCTTGGCAAGAATGCTAGAGTGGATTGCCATACCTTCTTTCAGGTATCTTCCCTAATCAGGAATCGAAATTGTGTCTGTTATATCTCCTTCATTGCAGGTGGGTTCTTTATCCACTAAGCCACCTGGGAAGCCTTTCTCTTATATATTTATATATATATGAAAATATATATGTAAATGAAACAGTAAAAATAATGTTTTTACTTGATATTTGGTAGAATCTCTGTCAGGCAAGGAATGTTGTTTTCTTCACTTCTATGTTGAAGAAGTTGGAAAGAGTGACTTGTAAAATGTAGGTTATTAATGAATATTTCTTGAATGTTTGAAAATCTGTGTTATTGAAACTTGTGGGGATATTTACTTTTTATTTAAATGATTCTAATTTGAACATTTTCTATTTAATTTCAGTAAGAATGGTATGTTTATATGATACCATTTAGACAAAATAGACATTTTTATATTCCATGTTTCATCCACTGGGAAGAAACATACTTCTGTGCTCGTATGAATGAGCTACAATGAAATATGCACCAGTGAAGCCTAGTGTTCAATGGAATAAATGGTTCTCTAGATTTCTTGAGTTAAGTTATGAAATAGGAGACACAATTGTCTCAGAAGCATTCCAGAACATAAAAGGAAGATGACTTGCGTTCAAGCATAGGTGTTTCCCATAGTTATAAAAGCAATAGTAACTTATTGAAATTGTTTCTCTACTTTTGTATCCTTTCCTTAAGTCCAATAGCTTGTGCATTTGAACATGTATAGTTTTATGAAGTCATGTTGTATGAAATGCTTTGGGATGTTTGTGATCACCTATAGTTAAGGGCAGCAAAGTTGTCTAGTATTCTCACTGTTGTCTTCTCTATCTAAAGAAGGAGTGAAAGTGAAGTCTCTCAGTCATGTCCAACTCTTTGCGACCCCATGGACTGTAGCCCACAAGGCTCCTCTGTCCATGGGATTCTCCAGGCAAGAATACTGGAGTGGGTTGCCACATCCTTCTCCAGGAGATATTCCCAACCCAGGGATTGAACCCAGGTCTCCCTCATTGCAGGCAGACGCTTTAACCTCTGAGCCACCAGGGAGGCCCAAAGAAGGAGTATTATATTAAAAAAAATTTAGTTGGCAAAATATAGCAAGAAAATAGATAAAATATATGCCTATTCTGCAAAAATGTATGTGTATGTGAGTGTGTGTGGAAAGAAAAAGGAAAAGAGAGAGCTGTTTTACTATTCACACAAAAATAAAAGTTACAACATACATAGTGTCTTAAGGAGAGTTTTATTGTTATCTTATTATAACCCAGTCGAGCTCTATAAAAACTCTCAGAATGTATAATATAAAAGCCAGTGTTATTTACCATCTCTACTGCTTCAACATTTACTGTCTAGATCTTTACAACAAAAAATATATTTTGTATATTTAACTGTTTATCTCTCCTTTTTAAATTTTATATTCTTTTCTAAGGATGAACTTACTATTTCACTGTGTGAAGTGTCAAGTCTTGGTAGAAATTCAAGTCCATTTCACTAGGAATAGATATATGAAACT
>SJYQ01005245.1:156836-167356 GCA_006410935.1 Redunca redunca
AAAAAAAAAAAAAAGTTACCAAATAGTACAAAATTAAACACCCTTAAATAACTGTCACAAGAAATAAAAACATCATTCAATTATTTTATCTTATGTATTCCCAGTATAGATCATATTCTGTATCAGAACACCAGCCCAAATAATAAAACATATATGTTCTCTACTGAAAAATATGTATCTCTATTTTTTTCTTGGTATAGCTATTTAAAGCAATCATTTGTTTGGATTATTAAGATGAATGAGGATTGTTGAAACAAAAAGGCCAATAAAAGAATGAGAAGGAAATGTAGCATAAGAAATATCAGAAAGAAAAATAAACAGGAATTTTGTTATATATTATCCAACTTAGTATATAGACATGGGCTTTCCTGGTGGCTCAGATGGCACAGAATCTGCTGCAATGTGGGAGACCTGGGTTCAATCTCTGGGTTAGGAAGATCACCTGGAGGAGGGCATGACAACCCACTCCAGTATTCTTGCCTTGAGAATCCTCAAGGACAGAGGAGCCTGGAGGGCTACAGTCTATGAGGTCGTAAAAAGTTGGACATGGCTGAGCAACTAAGCACAGCACAGCATAGTATGTAGACACAGAGATACATAATGCCATTGGTAATGCATATGACAGTGAAAATAATTAGATAAGTGGAGTCAAATTGAGAATACTTCACAAATTGAGAATATCCCTGCTAACTCACTGACAATTGGTTTATTTCATTATGATTAATACTTTTGAAAGACAGCCATTTCTGAGTAGCTGTACATATATCAATATTTAGGTGTAAGACATAGAACGTGAAATCACATGTGAAAAGTCGTTTTTCTGTGTAAAAAACATTCTAAGATGCATTTATTACCTTAATAAATTCAAATTTTTCATTGAGTGATCCCTTTCTATCAAATTAAGTACTTAAAATATATATCATTCCTTTAGACAACTAAGGTACCTTTTCTTAAAAATAGAACTGGCAAAAGAACTAACGGGTTTGACACACCATATCGGTCATGGCCAACAAAGTTATGACTGACAGCCTGCCCAGGGCCTCAGGGACATATCTTTAGAAGAAGGTTAGTGTCCAAAGCCAGAGTTCAAGGAAAAGGTCTGGAATAGAGCAAGACTAATACCTCAGAGGGTAGCAAAAGCTGCCAAGATCAAATTAAAATCAATTCATCAGTTTATGGGCAACTCATGTGGCAAAGACAAGGCCAGAGCTCTATGATTCTGCACCACACAACCAATGAAAAATCATTTTTATAAAGTCTTCAGAGAGGAGAGTGATATCTTGTGATAGTAACCAACAAGCTGTCAATTTATTTCAGGTGTTTGAGACGGTCTCTCTCTCTCTTTATTCAAGAAAGACATTAACTTTGCAGAATTGTATTTTGTGTAACATTTTGTGTTCCTTGGAGAATTTTTCACAGTCATTGTTAAAAATGGTAAACCCATATTTTGCAATCTATATCGTGGCATAATGTTAAAACTGTGTGAAAGATATCACTGATGCTAAAAAGACTGGTTTGAATCACATTTCTGCCACTTAATAACTGAACAAACTTGAGATGTTATTTTACATCTCTAAGCTTTGGTTTCACCACTTCTAAAATGGTGCTGATAATAAATAGTCTGCAATGTTGCTATGAAGATGAATTGATAAAATGAAAGTACAATATTTAAAGAGAGGTTGAAGAAGAGCTATAGTAGCTATAATTTTATTGTGCATTTCTCTGACAGCTAAGTTCAGAGACTAACATACAACCACCACAGTTCATTCTGCTGCAGAAGATGAAAATTATAGAACTAGGATGGCATAAATCTTTCATCTCAGGTGTTAATGCCAACATATTCCTAATGGTTACATGGTGAAATATATCAAGGAAAGTTTTGGAGTTCATTCAAGTCCACCATGAAGCACTATCTATAATTGGTAGAAAAGAATGACAGTATAACTATAGATGTTAACCCCTATGTAAAATGCTTAATTAAAATAATCTAACTGACATTTTTCTATCAATGCAAATTGCCTTAATTTGGAGTGTTTATAAAAATTACTTAAGTGCTATGTAAGTGGAAAATTAGCTATGCTGTTAGGTTCATAGAAGCACACAAAAACAAAATAATTCAAATATTTTGATCATCAACACTGTTAATACCATCAATAACATAGCAATCATTCAGATATGATGACTATATATTTTTGAAAAATATGTATATGATGTGAAAGTTGCTCAGTTGTGTCTGACTCTTTGTGACCCCATGGACCATACAGTCCATGATATTCTCCAGGCCAGAATACTGGAGTGGGTAGTCTTTCCCGTCTCCAGGAGATCTTCCCAATCCAGGGATCAAAACCAGGTTTCCTGCATTGCAGGCAGATTCTTTTACCAGCTGAGCCACAAGGGAAGCCCTATTAAAAAAAAAAAAAAAAAGAGTACCTATACATAAACCATAACCAAGTTAAGGAAAATATTAATAGCTACCATTCATTTTGTCGTATTTCCCTTTTCTTTCCTAGATGTATTTTAGAACGTGTATAAGTAGATTAATATACCCGGAAACTTTCTTTCATTTGTTCTTAGGGAACAATCTTTCTAAAACATCATATAGATGGTAGAGCCACAACAGGAAGATGCAATAAAAATACATGGTAGTAAGAAACTCAAATGTCACATATTTGAATTTTTGTTGAAGATTTGACATTCATCAATCCTTCAAGACATATAATATTAAAATTTAAATATAAAACTGTTAAGGAAGGGGGAGGGATGTTCAAGTGGGAGGGAACATGGGTAAATCTATGGCTGATTCATGTTAATATATTACAGAAATCAATGCAATATTGTAAAGCAATTATCTTTCAATTAAAAATAAATAAACTAAACAAAAACATAAAACTATCTTGGAGATAATTTTTAGTACCCAGGATCTGTCTAATGCTAATACAAAAATTTTAATATGTTGACGATAAGGGAATAAAATGAAATAGGTCTAATACCTAATTTCTATACCTTTGAAATAATTAGGTGCCCCTAAATAACAATTCATCTAAAATGCCTCAGATGGCCCTGAATATTTAACAAGGCATTTTGTTGTTGGCGGTGGTATTGGAAGGCATTCACAGGTGGATTATGTTTCTTGCCAGAGTTAATTGGATTATATTTTTCTTCAGTTCAGTTTAGTTTCTCAGTCATTTCCAACTCTTTGAGAGCCCGTGGACAGGAGCAAAACAGGCCTCTCTGTCCATCACCAACTCCTATGTCTATTGAGTCGGTGATGCCATTCAACAATCTCATCCTCTGACATCTCCTTCTCCTCCTGCCTTCAATCTTTTGCAGCATCAGGGTCTTTTCAAATGAGTCAGCTCTCCACATAAGGAGGCCAAAGTATTGGAGTTTCAGCTTCAACATCACTCCTTCCAGGGAACACTCAGGACTGATCTCCTTTAGGTTGGACTGGTTGGATCTCCTTGCAGTACAAGGGACTGTCAAGAGTCTTCTCCAACAGCACAGTTTAAAAGCATCAGTTCCTCAGTGCTCAGGTCTCTTTACAGTCCAACTCTCATATCCATACATGACTACTGGAAAAAACATAGCCTTGACTAGACGGACCTTTGTTGACAAAGTAAAGTCTCTGCTTTTTAATATGCTGTCAGTTGGTCATAACTTTCCTTCCAAGGAGTAACAGTCTTTTAATTTCATGTCTGCAGTCACCATCTGCAGTGATTTTGGAGCCCAAAATAATAAACTTTGCCACTACTTCCATTGTTTCCCATCTATTTGCCATGAAGTGATGGGACCAGATGCCATGATCTTCATTTTCTGAATGTTGAGCTTTAAGCCAACTTTTTCACTCTCCTCTTTTCCTTTTATCAAGAGGCTCTTTAGTTCTTCTTTGCTTTCTGGATAAGGGTGGTGTTATCTGCATGTCTAAGGTTATTGATATTACTCCTGGCAATCTTGATTCCAGCTTGTGCTTCTTCCAGCCCAGCGTTTTTCATAATGTACTCTGCATATAAGTTAAATAAGCAGGCTGACAATATACTGCCTTGACGTACTCCTTTTCCTATTTGGAACCATTCTGTTGTTCCATGTCCAGTTCTAACTGTTGCTTCCTGAGCGGCATACAGATTCCTCAAGAGGCAGGTTAGATGGTCTGGTATTCCCATCTCTTTCAGAATTTTCCATAGTTTATTGTAATCCACACAGTCAAAGGCTTTGCCATAGTCAATAAATTAGAAGTAGATGTTTTTCTGGACTCTCTTGCTTTTTTGATGATCAAGCAATGTTGGCAATTTGATCTCTGGTTCTTCTGCCTTTCCTAAATCCATCTTGAACATCTAGAAGTTCACGGTTCATGTATTGCTGAAGCCTGGCTTGGAAAATTTTGAGCATTACTTTGCAGTGTGTGAGGTGATTGAAACTGTGCAGTAGTTTGAAAACTCTTTGGCATTGCCTTTCTTTGGGATTGGAATGAAAACTGACCTTTTCCAGTCCTGTGGCCACTGATGAGTTTTCCAAATTTGCTGGCATATTGAGTGCAGTATCTTCACAGCATTATCTTTTATGATTTGAAATATCTCACCTGGAATTGAATCACCTTCACTAGCTTTGTTCTTAGTGATGCTTCCTAAGGCCCACTTGACTTCACATTCCTAGATGTCTGGCTCTAGGTGAGTGGGAGTGATCACACCATCATGATTATCTGGATCTTGAAGATCTTTTTTGTATGGTTCTTCTGTGTATTCAAATGAGTCAGCTCTTCAAATAAGGTGGCCAAAGTATTGGAGTTTCCTGGGCCTCCCTGGTGGCTTGGAGGTTAAAATATCTGCCTCCAATGCGGGAGACCCAGGTTCAAGCTCTGGGTCGAGAAGATCCCCTGGAGAAGGAAATGGTAAACCACTCCAGTATTCTTGCCTGGAGAATCCCATGGACGGAGAATCCTGGTAGGCTACAGTCCACAGGGTTGCAGAGAGTCGGACATGACTGAGCGACTTCACCTTCACCTTCTGTGTATTCTTGCCTCCTCTTCTGCTTCTGTTAGGTCCCTACCATCTGTCCTTTATTGTGCTCATCTTTGCATGAAATGTTCCCTTGGTATCTCTAAATTTCTTGAAGAGATCTCTAGTCTTTCACATTCTATTGTTTTCCTTTATTTCTTTGCACTGATCACTGAGGAAGGCTTTCTTATCTCTCCTTGATATTCTTTGGAACTCTGCATTCAAATAGGTATATCTTTCTTTTTTTCCTTTGAATTTTGCTTCTCTTTTCACATCTATTTGTAAGGCCTCTTCAAACAGCTATTTTGCTTTTTTTTGCATTTCTTTATCTTGTTGATGGCCTTGATCCCTGTCTCCTGTACCGTGTCATGAACCTCCACCCATAGTTCATCAGGCACTCTATCAGATCTAGTCCCTTAAATCTGTTACTTCCACTGTATAATCATAAGGGATTTGATTTAGGTCATACCTGAATGGTCTAGCGGTTTTCCCTACTTTCTTCAATTTGAGTCTGAATTTGGTAATAAGGAGTTCATGATCTGAGCCACAGTCAGCTCCAGGTCTTGTTTTTATTGACTGTATAGAGCTTCTCCATCTTTGGCTGCAAAGAAAATAATCAATCTGATTTCAGTGTTAACCATCTGGTGATGTCCATGTGTATAGTCTTCTCTCGTGTTGCTGGAAGAGGGTGTTTGCTATGACCAACGCTTTCTCTTGGCAAAATTCTATTAGCCTTTGCCCTGCTTCATTCTGTACTCCATGGTCCTGTTACTCCACGTGTTTCTTGACTCCCTACTTTTGTATTCCAGTCCCCTATAATGAAAAAGACATCTTTTTTGGGTGTTAATTCTAAAAGCTCTTATAGGTCTTCACAGAACCTTTCAACTTCAGCTTCTTCAGCATTACTGGTCAGGTCATAGACTTGGATTACCGTGAATTGAATGGTTCACCTTGGAAATGAACAAATATCATTTTGTCCTTTTTGAGATTGCGTCCAAGTACTGCATTTCAGACTCTTTTGTTGACTATGATTGCTATTCCATTTCTTCTAAGGGATTCTTGCACAAAGTAGTAAACATAATGGTCATCTGAGTTAACTTCATCCATTCCAGTACATTATAGTTTGATGGTTCCTAAAATGTCGACATTCACTCTTGCCATCTCTTTTTTGACCACTTCCAATTTGCCTTGATTCATGGACCTAAAATTCTAGGTTCCTAAGCAATATTGGTCTTACAGCATCGGACCTTGCCACTATCTCTGATCACATCCACAACTGGGTGTTGTTTTTGCTTTGGCCTCTGCTCTTCATTCTTTCTGGAGTTATTTCTCCATTGATCTCCAGGGACATAATGCGCAGCTACTGACCTGAGAAGTTCATCTTTCAGTGTCTTATCCTTTTGCCTTTTCATACTGTTCATAGTGTTCTCAAGGCAAGAATACTGAAATGGTTTGCTATTCCCTTCTCCAGTGGACCACATTTTGTCACTATTACTTTTCTTCAAACAATAGTAAATTGTTCTTTTTCAAAATTATCCATGATTTTTCACAGAGAATCTGGTTAACCTACAAATGAATGATTTAAACCTGACTGTAATTCTTTTTTTTTTTTTAATTTAGAGCAAGGAATATATAATTTTTTGCAGTTTACTTTTTATCTTTTTCTTCCTATACAGTTTTTTTAATTTTGTAAGTTTGCTTTATTTCACAACACAGAACATTTCAAAATACAGAATGTTAAAAATTTAATCTTATCCCTATACTGCTTTGCAATACCAATCCATTGAGCAATTATCCAGAATAGTCTTACAGAACAAGGAATATGCATTTTTAATTTAATTTTTTGGTGAGACACTTTTCTATAAAATTTTTAGCATTAGTAATTACCTAATATGTTTTTGAGCATCCAAGGAAATTTTTTTTTAAACATTAGGCCTACTATAGATTTTTTTAGACCTAAGACCTGTGCTGAATTTGGTCAGTGCATATACTTTGGTCAGAGAGCTAGGAGAAATTGTTGAAAAAATAACCAAAGTGCAAAATCTAGCTTAACTATTCTAAAGGTAAGCCATTACCATAGTAAGAAATAAACAGGTCAGTCCCCAGACTTTCGAGGAGTTTTCTCAGCAAAAATTCTATACCACATCTCAGCATTTAGTGCTGACAAAGACTCTACAGAAATGCAGTGTTATCTGAGAAAGGAGGAAAGAAACAAAATATTCATAATTTATTTCTTACTGAGAAACCATGGAGCTTAGGTGAGTTATCCAGAATTCATGACCACTGAACTTTGATTCAAATAGGAGAAAGTCCTCAGAAAGAACATGATTTGGCATGATGCATTATCAGAGCTAGAAGGGGGATATCATCTCTTCCTATTCTTTCCTCTCAGACAGGAGCTTTTGTGGCACTTTTGCTAGGTCAGAGACTTAAAATTGGGGATTGGTCTTAGCGTTGGGCATCAGATGATATTTAAATCCCTACTATTCCTTTTTGGGGGATTTCTGTGGTGGCTCAGCAATAAAGAATCTTCCTCCAATTCAGGAGACACGGGTTCAATCCCTGGGTCAGGGAGATACCCTGGAGAAGGAAATACATACCCACTCCAGTATTCTTGCCTGAAAAAGCCATGGACAGAGGAGCCTGGTGAGTTATAGTCCATGATTTCACAAAGAGTTGGATACAACTGAGAAACTAAACAACAACATTCATTCCTGGATATTCAAAATCTATGAATAACTCTTTCTGCTTTGCAATGCCAATCTATGTTTTCTACCAGAACTCTGGAGTCTAGGACATCACTTCTGTAGTGCTTGTAGAATTCAGTTGCACGTACCCAATTCAAAGTTCAGCTTGAAACTCAACATTCAAAAGACACCTTGACACTTCCTTGGAGTTTGTGCTTAACCCATGTGTGGCCCATGGCACCCATCTGTGTTGTGCTGTTGCTTCAGTTGTGTCTGACTCTTTGCGACCCTATGGGCTGTAGCTCACCTGGCTCCTCTGTCCATGGGATTCTCCAGGCAAGAATACTGGAGTTGTTTGTCATTTTCTTCTCCAGGGGATCTTCCCAACTCAGGAATAAAATCCACATCTCCTGTGGCTCCCTTGTTGTAGGTAGATTCTTTACTGCTGAGCCACCAGGGAAGCCCATGGTGTCTTCTACTGTTACCTAAAGTCAAGAAGCTACACAATTCATTTGTAAAGCACAAAATGCAAAAAACAAAAAATTTAGCAAGTTAAAGATCTATGTTTTGTAGCATCCTGTAAGTGCATTCCAAATGTAAATCCACCCACTCTAGTGAAGTCAGAAACTTCAATCAGCATTATTTTTCTGTCCTAAAATGTTACTTTTTCCATTTCTTCAATTTTGTAAAACAATAATTTCAATTTAAGAATCTTGAAGTTTTGCAGCTAATTCAGTTGAGCAGAGATGGCCCTTTCCAAATTTATGGTATTCAGGTGGAGAAGTAAAATAGGTTCTTTCCGTAGGTAGGTTCCTCTCTAGAGAAAAAAAGAGGCAAAGCACACTCTAATCCCATTCACACTGCCTCCCCTGGGAGGACACTATGCTAAAAAGCATCTTGTTCCACATGCAAGAAAATATCTTCAAAAAAGGACGAAGTTTTCCTTTTACGTCTGGAATGGGAGTGTGAAGAGCTCCATGGACCCACTGCTGGTGAAACTAGTGTAACTGATGAAGAATTTACATTAAAGTCATATAAACTGTACTGAGAGTATAGAGCAAATAGCATTTACTCAAGAAAATCTACTAAAACTTAATTAGAACAGTTAGAGTCTATGTGATCTAGCCATGACCAGCTCTCTGCCTTTCCCCACCACTCTCATAGCTGAGCATAAAGAAAGGTTTGTTCTGGGTGGGTGTGACTGAGAAGATTGGGCTCTCTCTCTCTACTCCGCTCCAGTCAGAGAGAGACACTATCTCCTGTGAAGGAGAGGAAGGATGTGAGCATTTGTAATTCTTTCCAGTTTAAAGTTGAGGCTAAATTGCTGGTGAGAGTGACGGAATTTTGGGTACTCTCTTCTCGACCCCATCCCATACATCTGCTGTACATATACACCCGGTTTGACAGGCTGAAAAATTCTGAAGCTTTAAACTCCCTCATAGAGGCTTGCTAATGACACAGAGTTCCTATCAAAATAGAGGCAAGCTGAGAAGCATACAGAGCTGCTCCTCTTCAGGTCCATCCTTAACTTTTTATCAGACAATGTTACCAGAACTTTTCTTAATTTTTGAAGCATAGCTTAACTCTTCTTGAATATATTTATAATGGTCGCTTTGATGTCTTTGTCTGTTAAACCCAACATCTTTGTCCTCTCTCAGGCAGCTTCAGCTTCCTTTCTTGTTTTTTTTTTTTTTTTTCCTGTGTGTGGGCCATCTGTGCGTGCATGCTAAATGGCTTTAGCCGTGTCCAATTCTTTATGACCCTATAGACTGTAGCCCACCAGTATCCTCTGTCCATGGGATTTTCCAGGCAAGAATACTGAAGAGGGTATCAACCAGAGGCAATCATTCCACCAAATCACATGTTAAGTAGCTTAGAGATTTTCTTTTTCTTTTTCTTTTTTTTTTTCTGGAGATGAGACAATCTATGAGAACAAAGAGACCCAAACTCTAGAACTTCAGAAACAACCTATTAAAAAAAAATTGTAGGGAAATTCAAGTGTAAAGGTGCTCTTTAAAATAGTAGTTCCTTTGTTTAAAAGCAACAAGGTAAAACACAGTCCATTTCCAACAGTGAGAAGAGGAAACAGCGAAAGCTAAGAAGATACTTCAGGAGGACCACCCGCAAAAACTACACCCTGTTCCAATTTAATTGGATTAGACTCTAGAGTGGTTTATGCCATAAAGCCTTGTTGAAAACAATACAGCAATCAGCATGCAATTAGTGGATCCTAACAGCTGGGTGAAAAGCAAATTAGGCAGACAATTAACAGAGAGATCAGGAAAAGAGATAGCCAAGGAGAGCCTTCCAAAACTGTTGGCATCCCAGAATAACTCGGAGCATAGTTCCTAAGGTTGTGCCCTTCAGATAGCAGAATCAGAGGCTTCTCAGTGCAGGGGAATAGCTTCACCAGGATAGTTGAAACAAACCACTATCAAATAAACTGACCACAACTGAAACAATTCTGGTCAGGAGGGAGATATATCATTATCCAGATTTGTTAAATTGTGTTCTCTAACATGTTCACTAATCAAAAACAAAAAATAATATATAAAACATGCAAAGAAGCAAGACAGTATGGTCCGTGGGCTTCCCCTGTGGCTCAGGAGTAAAGAATCCACAGTCAATACAGGAACCACAGGAGACTCAGATTCCCTGGGTTGGGAAGATCCCCTGAAGGAGGGCTTGGCAACCCTCTCCAGTATTCTTGCCTGGGAAATCCCATGAACAGAAGATACTGGTGGGCTACAGTCCATAGGGTCATAAAGAATTGGACACAGCTAAAGCGACAGCATACATGCACAGATGCCCCACACACAGGGGAAAAAAAAAAAAAAAAAAA
>SJYQ01005245.1:175636-195608 GCA_006410935.1 Redunca redunca
TAAAAATTAGGGCAGAAATAAATGCTAAAGAAACAAAAGAGACCATAGCAAAAATCAACAAAAACAAAAGCTGGTTCTTTGAAAGGATAAATAAAATTGACAAACCATTAGCCAGACTCATCAAGAAACAAAGGGACCCTGGAGAAGGAAATGGCAACCCACTCCAGTACTCTTGCCTGGAGAATCCCATGGACGGAGGAGCCTAGTGGGCTACAGTCCACAGGGTCGAAAAGAGTTGGACACGACTGAGCGACTTCACTTCATAGTTACCTTAAAATGACTCCTTTCATGGGAAATGAAAGCAGAACACTACTATAAACATTATAATCCCCCAATTTTAATGTACGTTTGTGTAGAAAAGCAGACTGAAAGGAACTGCATCCGCAACACTGGGTATCTCCAAACGGTGGAGGTTAGGGTCATGTTTGCTTTTGTTTTCACATTCACCTGTCTTCTCTGTGTTTTCTACCCATTTGACGGTTTCATTTGTTGGAGACTTGGAAACACTGGTGAGTGAGACAAGTGTCTCCCTCATGGAGCTTATATTCTAGTGCATGAAAAGGAAGATGAATAAATACACTGAAGACACCTTTGTGCAGAAAAAAAAAAAAAAGAAACAAAGAGAGAAAAATCAAATCAATAACATTAGAAATGAAAATGGAGAGATCACAACAGACAACACAGAAATACAAAGGATCATAAGAGACTACTATCAGCAATTATATGCCAATAAAATGGACAACGTGGAAGAAATGGACAAATTCTTAGAAAAGTACAACTTTCCCAAAATGAACCAGGAAGAAATAGAAATATCTGAACAGACCCATCACAAGCACAGAAATTGAAACTGTAATCAGAAATCTCCCAGCAAACAAAAGCCCAGGTCCAGAAGGCTTCACAGCTGAATTCTACCAAAAATTTAGAGAAGAGCTAACACCTATTCTACTCAAACTCTTCCAGAAAACTGCAGAGGAAGGTAAACTGCCAAACTCATTCTATGAGGCCACCACCACCCTAATACCAAAACCTGACAAAGATGCCACACAGAAAAAAGAAAACTACAGGCCAATATCACTGATGAACATAGATGCAAAAATCCTTAACAAAATTCTAGCAATCAGAATCCAACAACACATTAAAAAGATAATACACCATGACCAAGTGGGTTTTATCCCAGGGATGCAAGGATTCTTCAATAACTGCAAATCAATCAATGTAAACACATTAAAAAGATCATACACCATGACCAAGTGAGCTTTATCCCAGGGATGCAAGGATTTTTCAATAACTGCAAATCAATCAATATAATACACCACATTAACAAATTGAAAAATAAAAGCCATATGATTATCTCAATAGATGCAGAGAAAGCCTTTGACAAAATTCAACGTTCATTTATGATAAAAACTCTCCGAAAGAAGTAGAAGGAACATACCTCAACATAATAAAAGCTATATATGATAAACCCACAGCAAACATTATCCTCAATGGTGAAAAATTGAAAGCATTTCCCCTAAAGTCAGGAACAAGACAAGGGTGCCCACTTTGACCACTACTATTCAACATAATTTTGGAAGTTTTAGCCACAGCAATCAGAGCAGAAAAAGAAATAAAAGGAATCCAAATTGGAAAAGAAGAAGTAAAACTCTCACTGTTTGTAGATGACATGATGCTCTACATAGAAAAACCTAAAGACTCCACCAGAACATTACTAGAGCTAATCAATGCAGGATATAAAATCAACATACAGAAATCTCTTGCATTTCTATACACTAATAATGAGAAAATAGAAAGAGAAATTAAGGAAACAATTCCATTCACCATTGCAGCAACAAAAAAATAAAATACTTAGGAATATATCTACCTAAAGAAACTAAAGACCTATATATATAGAAAACTATAAAACACTGATGAAAGAAATCAAAGAGGACACTCACAGATGGAAAAATATACCATGTTTATGGATCGGAAAAATCAATATAGTGAAAATGAGTATACAACCCAAAGCAATCTATAGATTCAATGTAATCCCTGTTAAGCAACCAAAAGCGTTTTTTACAGAGCTAGAACAAATAATTTCACAATTTGTATGGAAATACAAAAAACCTCGAATAGCCAAAGCTATCTTGAGAAAGAAGAATGGAACTGGAGGAATCAACCTGCCTGACTTCAGGCTCTACTACAAAGCCACAGTCATCAAGACAGTATGGTACTGGCACAAAGACAGAAATATAGATCAATGGAACAAAATAGAAAGCCCAGAGATAAATCCACACACATATGGACACCTTATCTTTGACAAAGGAGTCAAGAATATACAATGGATTAAAGAAAATCTCTTTAACAATGGTGCTGGGAAAACTGGCCAAGCACTTGTAAAAGAATGAAACTAGAACACTTTCTAACACCATACACAAAAATAAACTCAAAATCGATTAAAGATCTAAACGTCAGACCAGAAACTATAAAACCCCTAGAGGAGAACATAGGCAAAACACTCTCCGACATAAATCACAGCAGGATCCTCTATGACCCAACTCCCAGAATACTGGAAATAAAAGCAAAAATAAACAAATGGGACCTAATTAAAATTAAAAGCTTCTGCACAACAAAGGAAACTATAAGCAAGGTGAAAAGACAGCCTTCAGAATGGGAGAAAATAATAGCAAATGAAGCAACTGACAACTAATCTGAAAAATATACAAGCAACTCCTGCAGCTCAATTCCAGAAATATAAAAGACCCAATCAAAAAATGGGCCAAAGAACTAAATAGTCATTTCTCTGAAGAAGACATACAGATGGCTAACAAACACGTGAGAAGATGCTCAACATCACTCATTATCAGAGAAATGCAAATCAAGACCACAATGAGGTACCATTTCATACCAGTCAGAATGGCTGCAATCCAAAAGTTTACAAGCAATAAATGCTGGAGAGGGTGTGGAGAAAAGGGAAGCCTCTTACCCTGTTGGTGGAAATGCAAACTAGTACAGCCACTATGGAGAACAGTGTGGATATTCCTTAAAAAACTGGAAATAGAACTGCCTTATGACCCAGCAATCCCACTGCTGGGCATACACACTGAGGAAACCAGAATTGAAAGAGATATGTGTACCCCAATGTCCATCGTAGCACTGTTTATAATAGCCAGGACATGGAAGCAACCTAGATGTCCATCAGCAGATAAATGGGTAAGAAAGCCATGGTACATATACACAATGGAGTATTACTCGACCATTAAAAAGAATACATTTGAATCAGTTCTAATGAGGTGGATAAAACTGGAGCCGATTATACAGAGTGAAGTAAGCCAGAAAGAAAAACACCAATACAGTATACTAATGCATATATACGGAATTTAGAAAGATGGTAATGATAACCCTGTATGTGAGACAGCAAAAGAGACACAGATATATAGAACAGATTTTGGACTCTGTGGGAGAGGGAGAGGGTGGGATGATTTGGGAGAATGGCATTGAAACATGTATAATATCATATATGAAATGAATTGCCAGTCCAGGTTTGATGCATGATACTGGATGCTTGGGGCTGGTGCAATGGGACGACCCAGAGGGATAGTATGGAGAGGGAGGAGGGAGAGGGTTCAGGATGGGGAACATGTGTATACCTGTGGCGGATTCATGTTTGTATGGCAAAACCAATACAATATTTTAAAGTAATTAACCTCCAATTAAAATAAATAAATTTATATTTAAAAAAAAGAACTACCATATGATCCAGCAATTCCATTGCTGGGTATGTATCTGAGAAAATAAAAACATTAATTTGAAAAATACATGAATGCAGTGTTTATATTTGCATTGTTTACAGTTTCCAAGGTATAGAAGCAACCTAAGTATCCATCAACATATAAATGGATGAAGAATAAGATGTGATATATACATAAACATATATAAACACATGAGTGCAGGCGGGCATGTAAATTATATATACATATATAAAATTATATATATATACACATATATATAAACATGTATGTATATGTACAATGAAATACTACGCATCCATAAAAAAATAAATTTTGACATATGCAGCAACACGGATGGACTTGAAGGTCACTATGCTAAAAAAAAAGTAAAAATAATGTTAGATAGAGAAAGACAAATAATATATGCCACCACTCATATGTGGAACCTAAAAAATATAAAAAACTAATTAATATAACAAAAAGCAGACTCAGGGAGGCCAAACTGTTTGTTGGTTACCAGTGGGGAAAGGGAAGGCAGGAGGGGGAAAATACCTGTAGGGGTTTAAGAAGTACAAAAGTTTATGTATAAAATAAGCTACAGGGATATGTTACATAACACAGGGAATATAGTCAATATTTTATAATAACTATAAATAAGTTTAACTTTTAAAATTGTAAATCAGTATATTATACATCTGTAACATATAATATTGTACAGCAACTGTACTTCTATTAAAATATATATATATATAATACAAGAACATGGACTCCAAAGCTAGACTCCCTGGCTTCAGCTTCTGCCTCTGCTGCTAACTATCTGTGAGCTTGCTCTAGTGTCTGAATACCCTCATGTCTTAGTTTTTTCATCTTTAAACTGGCGGTGAAGATGATAATAGCATCTGCCTTATAGACTGGATGAGGATTAAATGAGCTCACACCTGTACAGCATTTGAGACAGGGCCGGGCATTTAGTAAGCATTATATGCTTGTGTTTTTTTTTTTTTTTTTTTAAAGCCACCTCATACATCATAGGCAAGAAACAAAATATTAGTTAAAAGATTTTCTAGTTAGTTTAGGTTAAACTGAAGTGTGTAAATTTTTCTTGATTTTTAATATGATCTTGAGCTATAACTCATATTTTATATTAACATCTTATATAATTCACTTTTATATCCCAAATATTTCACTGCATCAGTATCCTTAAAAAAAAAATAGAGGATGTTAAAGTAGTATGTTGGTCAACAAAATTTTGACTAAATGGCATACCCTATAAACTGGAAATGTTTACATATTTATTTATAAGGACTATCATCCAGAATAAAGATTAGAATAAACCATCTGTGGATCATGCTTTTTCTATAACATTTTAGTACCTCTGTGAAGAAACACTGGCTTGAAACCAAGAATAAAGAGATAAAATGTGGTAGAACTGAAGTCCCAAGGGACTTAGCAAGTAGCTATTCTGTATGAAAATAGTAAGGCTTAGCCTCATTCAAAAATAACCATTTCCAGAGCTGAAGTCTGAGATTCAGTCAGGGCCAGATTCACACATGGTGAGCTGGGAGAGTAGGGTCTAGTCTTGGGAAATCAGAGAGGTGACAACTGTATAGTCTGTGATGGAAGATCTAGAAGGTATCACTATATAGCAAGCAAATAGACACCAATCTTCTTACTGGGGGAAAAAAAAAGCAGCACTTTTTCCTCTTTTCCAATCATATTCATCTCCACTGCTTTGAGAGTAATTAACAGGCATATTAGGTAGTCCTGAGTCTAGAATAATTTAACAGTTTTACTCAGAGGAGGTAGTTATTTAATAGCCTTCTTGATTCACTTACAGTTTCTGCTATTTAGTACAGAATACTCGGCTATTTCAAATTCTACCAATTTGGAAATTTTAAAAAATCTTCAGATAATTCCAAGTAGTTTGCCACTGTTTATAAAGTAGAGAACCTTGAGGCAGTTGAAATAGGTTAAGTTTACCTTATTTGGCATTCTCAGGCTAAGTGGATCTTTATCCATAAAGTGTGCTTATGTAAAGTAATAGCCTGTTAGTTTTCTATTCCTGCGTAACAAGTGACCACAAGCTTGAAAATGAAAGTTGCTCAGTCAAGTCCGACTCTTTGTGACCCCATGGACTATACAGTCCATTCAATTCTCCAGGCCAGAATACTGGAGTTGGTGGCCTTTCCCTTCTCCAGGGGATCTTCCTAACCCAGGTCTCCTGCAATGCAGGTGGATTCTTTACCAGCTGAGCCACAAGGGAAGCCCAAGAATAGCCTATCCCTTCTCCAGCAGATCTTCCCCACCCAGGAATCAAACTGGGATATCCTACATTGCAGATGGATTCTTTACCAACTAAACTATCAGGGAAGCCCAACCACAAACTTAGTAGCTTAAAATGACACAAATTTCTTATTTCAAGGTTTTCTTGAAATTTCAGGCAGAGGGTAACTGAATCCTTTGCCTGGGTCTCACCTGGCTGAAATCAAAGTGACAGATGGGATTGTAATCTTGTATGAGGCTTAGCAGCCTCTTCTGAATTTATTCAGGATGGTAAGTTTCTTGGGATTGTAGGACTGAGAGTGCTTGTTTTCTTGCTAGCTGTTGGCTGAGACTGAAACTGAGCAGGATCTTGTGGGGCTCCTGGACTCAGAAACCTTTCTGTGTTTCCTTTCCTGAGTTCCAAAGAGCACGTTCAAACAGTTGCTAATCAGGGAAGGGAAAGGATGCAGAGAAGAGGGAGGAACTGCCAAGAAACATAATACAGTCTTGAGGGCAGGGTCCTTGTTCTCCCTCAAGGGATACACATACCATCTTTCAACTCTTCTGCAGAACTAAAACACCCACCAAATGCAAGATGTTAACTATGTCTTGAAGCACACTTCATCCCAGAGAACGTCACAGCTCACCCATCATCACGTGATGCCAGATGATCTCCGGATTGTAGGAATGAGGGCCCTGCATGCACCCTAATTCTTAACAAATCCACCTCCTTGACTATAAACTTCTTCTCAAACCTCCCTGGGTTGGGACACCGCTTTAAGGACATTTGCCCTCCGGGACCCCTTTACTTGGTAAAGCAATAAAGCAATTCTTTTCTTGTTGCTGTTGTTCAGTCGCTAAGTTGTGTCCAAATCTTTATGACCCCATGGACGGCAACAGGCAAGGCTTCTCTGTCCTTTACTATCTTCCAGAGTTTGCCGAAACTCGTGTGCATTGAGTCAGTGATGCCATCCAATCATCTCATTCTCTGTTGCCCCCTTCTTATCCTCCCCTCAATCTTGCTGAGCATCGGGGTCTTTTCCAATGAGTTGGCTCTTCACATCAGGTGGCTAAAGTATTGGAGTTTCAGCTCTAACATTAGACCTTTCTATGAATATTCATGGTTGATTACCTTTAGGATTGACTAGTTTGATCTCCTTGCTGTCCAAGGGACTCTCAAAAGTCTCCAGCACCACAGTTTAAAAGCATAAATTCTTTAGTTTTCAGCCTTCTTTATTGTCCAACTCCCACATCTGTACATGAATACTGGGAAAACCATAGTTTTGGCTAGACATACCTTTGTCAGCAAAGTGATGTCTCTGCTTTTTAATACATTGTCTAGTTTTGTCATACCTTTTCTTCCAAGGAGCAAGTGTCTTTTAATTTCATGGCTGCAGTCACTGCAGTGATTTTGGAGCCCAAGAAAATAAAATCTGTTACTGTTTCCATTTTTCCCCTCATCTATTTGCCCTAAATATCTGTTTCTGAGATTTAATTTGTTGTCAGGGTACAGAGACCAGATTTGGCATCAGGGTTACTCTAAGGATTTAGAGGCCACCAGAGATCCTTACTACATGGTCCTCTGACAACACTGAGGCTTCTTCCAAGTCAGCAAGTCTTCAATGGCTATAGTACATTTCTATATCACATGATGTAACCATGCAATCATGTGCCAAGTATCAGAGTTACTGTCCCATTATATTCACAGGTCCCACCCAGATTCACGGGAGCCATCTAAGAATTCTCTTATGCCAAATAGCTAGCAGAGGAGACAGTGATAAATATGAAATCAAATGCACTTTACAAATTGACAGCTGTTACTCAGTTCCAGCCAACTGTTGCTATGTGATAAAGCCAGATGCTCAAAATTTTAAAGTGATGCTGTAAGTCTAGAGTTTTATGTTACATTTTCCAGTATTTAAAATAGCACCAACCATTCATTTATCATGACCTCTAGACTAGAATAATATAGTATACAGCTAATTACAGAAATGTAATCACACCTTCATGGACTAGACAGTGCTACATATCTAAAGAAAAGAAAATAATGTGAAAAAGAAAGCATGTTATACATAAAACAGAAAACAAATATTTTTTTGGAGAAAGAGTTCTGGAATTGTCATTGAAGACAGAGAAGAAGTGAATCTGAATTTCAATTTGACATAAATAAATGTTCTAATACAAAGATCAGCAAAGTACAACTCATGGCTTTAAATCTGACCCATGAACTAAAACATTTTAAATGTTTGACAAAATATCATATCAATGAAAATAATTCATGACACATGAAAATCAGTTAAATTCAATTTCCTGCATTTGTTGTTAAAATGTCTACTGAACAGGGTTAAACTCCTCTGTTCATGTATTGTCAATGACTGATTTAAGATATTACAGAGAAGTAGAGTTGTTGCAATAGAGACCATTGCCAGCTGAGAATATTTAATATGTAACTCAATGCAGAAACATTTTTGCTGAATTCTGTTGTAGTAGATAATGATGGGAGAGAGCTGAGTGTCATTACTTCACCCACTCACTCACACCCACGCACACACTTCAAACATACACAAATGCATAGTAGTCATACTCTTTTACATAACATTAACAACTCATGATAAAGCATAGCTTCTGTATTCAGGAAAATAAAACAGTAAGGGAAAGAAACTGCATATATTAGAAAGTGACCCACTCTCTCTCCTGCTCAACTGACAAGGAAACTAGCTTTTGCATGGGTTCTATATCACTCACTCTCTGTAGGTCACCAATCAACAGTGGCATCCTACTGATGGCTGATCCATCCCTGTGCTAGCCTCAGTAACTCTATCACTGTTGAAACTTCTCTAATTGCACAAACCTCATACATTCCCAACTTTTGAAATGCAGTTTCTATCAGATATAACAATTCTTCTCCACTGTCTCCACTACTGGCAATTATAGTCTAATTACATTAATTTAAAAGGAGAAATCTTAAAATGACATGTGTAAGTATCAGAGAGTCTGTGGAAGAGAATTTGGAGAAAACAACTGTGGATATCTTCTTTCTTTGGGGACACTGAAAAGCAAAGAATAGTGAACAAAACTCTCATTCTCTTTCTAGATACCTCATTCTGTATATGATCCAGCATTTCAGCAACATTCACATTAAAGAATTGTTATGATGCAGTAACAAACATAGACTAACTGGAATGACAAGGTAGACAACCTGGGATATGCAACAACTCAGTATATAATGTTATGATTTTAATAGATGATACACATACATTGATGTTGAATAAATCTCTGTTTTAGTCATAATAGATATTGTTTTTATAGTAAATATAAATATAATTAAGTACATATAATTTAAATGGAGATAAAAGGGCTATTGAAGAAGGAAAACTGAAAATATCAACAAAATGTAGTCATAGGAAAGGCAAGAGTTTTATGTCTCTGTGTTCGTGTGTGTGTGTGTTTAAGGATAGTATTGTGAATGAAGCCTGGCAGGGTTAATATTAATAGTAAAATATTAAAACATGACTACAGTTGGTCCTCAGATTTTTTAAAATGGGTTCTGCATACAAATATAGTTATCTAATTAATAGTTTATTAAAAATTGTTGCTTCCTTAGTAAAAGCCCTTATGTTTTAAAAAAGTGTTTTGTGAGGCCAACCAAGAATAAATTCTTTGTTTTATTCTTTAATTCCCAAAGCTAATATCTAATTTATTCTTTAAAGGGAAATAGACACAATCTTTTTTTAAGAATTTTTAATACAGACTTCTATTTTAAACATGAAACTTTAAAATTAATTCTATTTTTTTGTAATGCATATGAGTACAATTATCTTCAAGTAACTGTTCTAGTTATTTTTCTATGGGTATTTCATTCAGGAGTAGAGAAATTACCTGCAGTCTCATCACCAAAAGAAAGATAAAGTCACAGAAATATAGTTATATCACTGAATACTCCTTGGCAATGAAAGGAATGGACCACTGACATATTCAAACATAAATGAAACACAAAAGCATTATGAAGGAAAGAAGAAACCAGATTCAAAACTAGTGTATTATAGAATTTTAAAAAGTAGCCACCTCTGGAAGACACTGAGGATTTGACTGAAAATGTGTAGTAGGGGATTTTCTGGCTTTATAGAAATTTGCTATATCCTATTACAGTTGAAGAGGAATATTCAATTATCAAAACTCCAACTGAAGACTTAAGAGGCCTGCAGGTTTTCTCTTTGAGTTGTGAAGAAGCCCAAGCTTTCATCATGATACTAATGTATCAATCATGTGATTTGCTATTAAAGTTGTATTCATCTGACATCCTATCACAAAAATGGCAATGTGTATATCAAATAATATTCACTTGTGAAAAATTCCATAAAAGTGNAAAATTCCATAAAAGTGGTTCTCACAGAACTCACAATTTTTATCATGGTGTTATATAATTAAGCCTAGTGAATGATATGAAGAAGCAATGATTAAGGTACAGGTATTACATTGATCGATATTTGAAATATTGATATTTAAAATAAAGTTTTGATATAATGGATATCATCGAGGGGTTTGAAATCTATTCTCATTCCTCTCCTTGGTTTACCCAGTAATAATAAGACCTTGAAGAATTCACCTTATTTCTCTGTTTCTCAGTTTTCGCTTTAATTAAAAAAATTAATGAATATTACTATATAAGTTAAAGGTCTTTTCTATGTCTCTCATTTTGATAATCCATATTAATTGTCAGTATTTGGGACAATATAATAAAGTACACAGTTGATTGTGAAAGATCACAAAGCTTTTCCTGTATCAATGTGGCTGCCTGCTCTAAAACTATTTGTTATATTCAGAAATACTTTAAAGAATGTTAAATAAAATCAATGAGGTCGAGGGGAAGTCCTAAGATGGAGGAGGAATAGGACAGGGAGACCACTTTCTCCCTCACAGATTCATCAAAAGATCATTTGAATGTTGAGCAACTTCCACAAAATAACTTCTGAATGCTGGCAGAGGATACAGGCACCCAGAAAGGCAACCTATTCTCTTCATAAGGAGGTAGGACAAAATATAAAAGACAAAAAGAGAGACAAACGAGTTAGGGATGGAGACCCATCCTAGGGAGGGAGTCATGAAGGAGGAGAAGTTTGCAAGCACCAAGAAACCCTCTCACCGGCGGGTCTGTGGGAAATTTAGGAACCTCAGAGGGCAACATAACCAGGAGGAAAAAAAAAAAAAAAACCCACAGAATATGTGGCTAACTGCAACTCCCAGCAGAGAAGTAGCTCAGACACTGGCACCCACCACCAGCGAGCAGGGGCTGAACAGGGAGGAGTGGGTTGCATACTTAGGGTAAGGATCTGGCCTGAACACACTGAGGACAATTTGAGGAAGCTAATGTAAGATAGCATCACCCCTCCCCCCACCCCCACCCCCAAAAAGAGAGAACTTTCCTGTTGAAAGCTCTGACCTAAGGCACAGCTTGGCCTGCTCACAGAACAAAGGACTGAGCAAATACCAAAGGGGAGCTAGTCAGCTGTGGACCAGCCCATCGCCCTGCTGGAGGCAGAAAGGCAGACGGGCGACAGCCAGAGCCAGAAGGCAAGGGGCAATCTCAGCCCCAGAGACTGCATCCTCCACCAAACTGTGAGCAGACTCCCAGTTGCTAACCAAGTCTTCCAGGGATCCTGGACAGTTGACATCTGCCAGGAGGGTCACAGCCAGAAATCAGCTCCCCAGAGGAGACACACAGCACACCTGAGATGGCACTTTTGTGGCACACCCAGGAAACTGAGCAGCTGGGACAGGGAAGGTGACTAAGACACAGCCCACCTGGGACAGGGCACTCGCCAAGCACCTGGATGCCTGAGCTGCTCGGACCTGGGCACAAAACGCCCAACCAAGTCTGTACCTTTGTGGAGTACCCAAGAACCTGAGCCTGAGCAGCTTAGACCTGGGAAGTGCACAAAACCCAGGGCCCACTTTGGACAGTTCCCTTGCAGAGCAACCTGGAACCTGAGGAGTGTAGACCAGGAAAGTGCACATGCTGGGATCTGGGGCAAACCCAGTGTGGTCCATACATTGCAAGCACTGCCCACACATGCAGTGATAGTTGTTTGCAGTGTTCCTCTCTCCCCACAGCATAACTAAATAAGTGAGCCTAAATAAGTGAGCCTAAATAAGTGACCGCCTTTGTTCCCTTGTGTCAGGGTGGAAATTAGACACTGAAGGGACTTGCAAACAGAGGAAGCCAAAATAGACAAAGAAGAGGGAACCACTCTGGATGTGACAGGTGAAACAGATTAAAACCCTATAGTTAGCACTGACTAAGCATTGCTCAAAATTCTCCAAGCCAGGCTTTAGCAGTACATGAACTGTGAACTTCCTGATGTTCAAGCTGGTTTTAGAAAAGGCAGAGGAACCAGAGATCAAATTGACAACCTCTGCTGGATCATAGGAAAAGCAAGAGAGTTCCAGAAAAACATCTATTTCTGCTTTATTGACTATGCCAAAGCCTTTGACTGTGTGGATCACAATAAAGTGTGGAAAATTCTGAAAGAGATTGGAATACCAGACCACCTGACCTGCCTCTTGAGAAATCTGTATGCAGGTCAGAAAGCAACAGTTAGAACTGGACATGGAACAACAGACTGGTTCCAAATAGGAAAAGGAGTACATCAAGGCTGTATATTGTCACCCTGCTTATTTAACTTATATGCAGAGTACATCGTGAAAAATGCTGGACTGGAAGAAACACAAGCTGGAATCAAGATTGCCGGGAGGAATCTCAATAACCTCAGATATGCAGATGACACCACCTTTATGGCAGAAAGTGAAGAGGAACTAAAATGCCTCTTGATGAAAGTGAAAGTGGAGATTGAAAAAGTTGGCTTAAAGCTCAGCATTCAGAAAGTGAAGATCATGGCATCAGGTCCCATCACTTCATGGGAAATAGATAGGAAAACAGTGGAAACAGTGTCAGACTTTATTTTTTGGTGCTCCAAAATCACTGCAGATGGTGACTGCAGCCATGAAATTAAAAGACACTTACTCCTTGGAAGAAAAGTTATGGCCAACCTAGATAGCATATTGAAAAGCAGAGACATTACTTTGCCAACTAAGGTCCATCTAGTCAAGGCTATGACATAAAGAAAGGCCATGAGAAAATACTTGAGGAGATAATAGTTGAAAACTTCCCTATGATGGAGAGAAATAGCCACCCAAGTCCAGGAAACCCAGAGAGTCCCAAACAGGATAAACCCAAGTTGAAATAACCCAAGACACATATTAATCAAATTAACAAAGATCAAACACAAGGAGCAAATATTAAAAGCAGCAGGAGAAAAGAAATACGTAACACACAAGAGGATTCCCATAAAGATAATAACTGATCTTTCAATAGAAACTCTTCAGGCCAGAAGGGAATGGCAAGACATACTTAAAGTGATGAAAGAAAAAAACGTACAACCCAGATTACTATACCCAGAAAGGCTCTCATTCAAATATGAAGGAGAAATTAAAAGCTTTACAGACAAGCTAAAGCTGAGAGAATTCAGCACCACCAAACCAGCTCTTCAACAGGTGCTAAAGGATCTTCTATAGATAGGAAACATAGAAAAGGTTTATAAACTCGAACCCAAAGCAGCAAAATAAATGGCAATGGGATCATACTTATCAACAATTACCCTAAATGTAAATGTGTTGAATGCCCCAACCAAAAGAAAAAGACTGGTTGAATAGATACAAAAACAAAACCCCTATATATGCTGTCTACAAGAGACTCACCTCAAAACAAAGGACACATACAGGCTGAAAGTGAAGGTCTGGAAAGATATTTCACACAAATGGAGATCCAAAGAGAGCAGGAGTAGCAATACTCATATTAGATAAAATAGACTTTGAAATAAAGGCCATGAAAAGAGACAAAAAGGGACACTACATAATGATCAAAAGATCAGTCCAAGAATATATGACAATTATAAATACGCATGTACCCAACATAGGAGCACTATAATATGTAAGGCAAATGCTAACAAGTATGAAAGGGGAAATTAACAGTAACACAATAATAATGGGAGACTCTCATACCCCACTCACTCTGATGGATAGAGCAACTAAACAGAAAATTAGCATGGAAACACAAACCTATAGGACATTTTACACCAAAACAATGAATTTCTCAAGTGCACATGGAACATTCTCCAGGATAGATCACATCTTGGGCCATATTTAGCTTTGATAATTTCAAAAAAATTGAAATCATTTTAAGCATTTTTTCTGATCACAATGTGGTAAGATTTGATGTCAACTACAGGAAAAAAAAACTATTAAAAATACAAACATATGGAGGCTAAACAACATGCTTCTGAATAACCAACAAATCACAGAAGAAATCAAAATATGCATAGAAATGAATGAAAACAAGATAACCCAAAACCTATGGGATTCAGTAAAAGCAGTGCTGAGGGGAAGGTTCATAGCAATACAAGCTTACCTCAAGAAACAAGAGAAAAATAAAATAAATAACCTGACTCTACACTTAAAGCAAGTAGAAAAAGAAGAAATGAAGAACCCCAGGGTTAGTAGAAGGAAAGAAATAATAAAAATCAGGGTAGAAATAAATGAGCCGATTATACAGAGTGAAGTAAGCCAGAAAGAAAAACACCAGTACAGTATACTAACGCATATATATGGAATTTAGATAGATGGGGATGATGACCCTGTATGCGAGACAACAAAAGAGACTCAGATCTATAGAGTGAACTGTTGGACTCTAGGGGAGGGAGGGAGGGAAAGGGTGGGATGAGATGGGAGAATGGCATTGAAACATGTATACTATCATGNACAGAAATACAAAAGATCATAAGAGACTACTATCAGCAACTATATATCAATAAAATGGACAACTTGGAAGAAAGGGATGCATTCCTAGAAAAGTATAACCTTACAAAACTGAACCAAGAAGAAATGGAAAATTTTAAGAGTCCCATCACAAGCATGGAAATCAAAACTGTAATAAAAAATCTTCCAACAAACAAAAGGCCAGGACTAAATGGCTTCACAGGTGAATTCTACCAAAAATTTAGAGAAGAGCTAACACCTATCCTACTCAAAATCTTCCAGAAAATTTCAGAGGAAGGAAAACTGCTAAACTCATTCTATGAGACCACCATCACCCTAATACCAAAACCAGACAAAGATGCCACACACACACAAAAAAGAAAGATACAGGCCAATATCACTGATGAACATATATGCAAATATCCTAACCAAATTCTAGCAAACAGAATCCAACAACATATTAAAAAGGTCGTACATCATGAGCAAGTGTACTTTATCCTAGGGATGAAAGAATTCTTCAATATTTGAAAATCAATCAATTGATACAGCACATTACCAAATTAAAAAAAAAGTATGATTATCTCAATAGATGCAGAGAAAGCCTTTGAAAAAATTCAACATCCATTTATGATAAAAAAATTAACCTCCAAAAAGCAGGCATAGAAGGAACATACCTCAACATGATAAAAGCCATATGTGATAAACCCACAACAAACATTGTCCTCAATGGTGAAAAATTGAAACCATTTCTCCTAAAGTCAAGAATAAGACAAGGGTGCCCCACTCCCACCACTACTATTCAACATAATTTTGGAATTTTGGAAAAGAAGAAATAATAAATCCACATTGGAAAAGATGACATGATCCTCTACATAGAAAACCCTAAAGACATCATCAGAAAACTACTAGAGCTAATTGATGAATACAGTAAAGTTTCAGGATATAAAATTAACACAGAGAAATCCCTTGCATTCCTATACACTAACGATAAAACAGAAAGAGAAATTAAGGAAACAATTCCATTCACCATTGCAATGAAAAGAGTAAAAACACTGATGAAAGAAATCAGATGACACAAAATAGATGGAGAAATATGCCATGTTCATGGATCAGAAGAATCAATATGGTGAAAATAAGTATACTACCCAAAGCAATCTATAGATTCATTGCAATCCCTATCAAGACACCAATGGTATTTTTCAGAGAACTAGAACAAATAATTCACAATTTGTATGGAAATACAAAAAAAAAAATCGAATAGCCAAAGCNAAATACAAAAAAAAAAAAAAAATCTCAACTAGCCAAAGCAATGTTGAGAAAGAAGAATGGAACTGGAGGAATCAACCTGCCTGACTTCAGACTATACTATAAAGCTGCAGTCATCAAGACAGTATGGCACTGGCACAAAGAAAGAAATATAGATCAATGGAACAAAATAGCCCATAGATAAATCCACGAACCTGTGGACACCTTATCTTTGATATAGGAGGCAAGAATATACAATGGAGAAAAGATAGTCTCTTTAACAAGTGGTGCTGCGAAAACTGGTCAACTACTTGTAAAACAATGAAACTAGACCACCTTCTGACATCATACACAAAAATAAACTCAAAATAGATTAAAAATCTAAATGTGAGACCAGAAACTATAAAACTCCTAGAGGAAAACATAAGCAAAACACTCACTGACATAAATCATAGCAAGATCATCTATGACCCACCTCCCAGAGTAATGGAAATAAATCCAAAAATAAGCAAATAGGACCTAATTAAACTTAAAAGCTTTTGTACAATGAAGGAAATGATAAGGAAGGTGAAAAGACAGTCTTCATAGTGGGAGAAAATAATAACAAATGAAGCAACTGACAAAGAATCAATCTCAAAAATATACAAGCATGTCATGCAGCTCAATTCCAGAAAAATAAAAGACCTAATCAAAAAATGGGCCAAAGAACAAAACAGAGATTTCTCCAAAGAAGACATACAGATGGCTAACAAATACACAAAAGATGCTCAACATCACTCATTATCAGAGAAATGCAAATCAAAACCACAATGAGGTACCATCTCATGCCAGTCAGAATGGCTGCTATCAAAAAGTCTACAAACAATAAATGCTGGAGAGGGTGCGGAGAAAAGTGCTCTTACACTATTGGTGGGAATGCAAACTAGTACAGCCACTATGGAGAACAGTGTGAAAATTCCTTAAAAAACTGGAAATAGAACTGCCATATAACCCAGCAATCCCACTGCAGAGTATACACACCAAGGAAACCAGCTTTGAAGGAGACATGTGTACCCCCATATTCATTGCATCACTGTTTACAATAGCTAGGACACGGAAGTAAGCTAGATGTCCATTAGCAGATGAATGGATAAGAAAGCTGTGGTACATATACATGATGGAATGCTACTCAGCTATTTAAAAAAATGTATTTGAATCAGTTCTAATGAGGTGTATGAAACTGGAGCCTATTATACAGAATTAAGTCAGAAAGAAAAACACCAATACAGTACATTAACACACACACACGTGCATATATATATATATATATATATATGGCATTTAGAAAGATGGTAATGATGACCCTTTATGTGAGACATCAAAAGAGACACAGATGTAAAGAACAGACTTCTGGACTCTGTGGGAGAGGCAAGGATGGGATGATTTCAGAGAATAGCATTGAAACATGTGTATTACCATATGTGAAACAGATCACCAGCCCAGGTTCAATGGATGAGACAGGGTGCTCAGGGCCAGTGCACTGGGATGACCCTAAGGGATGGGATGG
Source organism: Redunca redunca (assembly GCA_006410935.1). Classification (NCBI taxonomy): domain Eukaryota; kingdom Metazoa; phylum Chordata; class Mammalia; order Artiodactyla; family Bovidae; genus Redunca; species Redunca redunca. The sequence continues at coordinate 193,211 of SJYQ01005245.1, forward strand.
GGAAGAAGGTGGGAGGTGGGGTTCAAGATGTGTAACACATGTACAGCTATGGCTGTTCATGTCAATGTATGGCAAAAATCACTACAATATTGTAAAGTAATTAGCCTCCAATTAAAACAAATAAATTAATTTAAAAAATCAATGAAGTCAATCATTATTATGCTCATTCTAGGTAACTAAGGTAATGTTGAGCCAAGGAGAATAAAAATAGAGAGGTGGACATATTTATTAAGTCATTTAACAAACATTTGTTGAATATGTACTGTGAATTAACACTTGTATTTAATGATGAGTAGTTTACAAGAGGGAAGTATGTTACCCTGAAGCCACCTGTACATGTAAATGACCCAGAATGTGACAAATGCCCTTGAAGTTGTTAGTTGTTTAAGGAGCAGAAGAGTTACATTTCACTCAGGCTAAGTATAGAATGTATGATTCATAAACTCAGAAATGTGGAACAACTAGACTGTGAAAAAGGCAGGCTGCAGTTCAGGAGCAACTGTTCTCATTCTCTTAATCATGTCTTCATCAAGCCATATTTTGTCATCCTCTCTAACTGCAGCTAGTTTACTTTACAAGGGGAAAAACACGACTGACCCAGGGCTCATGAGTTCTACATCTTACTGTTTAGGTCACTACAGAGAGACTGATAGGCAGCATCCTTTTTCTTGTCCAAGTCTAGAGTTCTTGAGAAAAGGTAATGTATCAAGACTTAACTCAGATATACATGCAGACTAATCCAATTCAATCATAGATTTAAGAGACTGTTTCAGGGCAGGGTCTCTGGCCAGTCAGAACCAATGCAGAGAACACTGGAAAAGTGCCTGAAGAGGAACTGCCTTACTATGATTTTATTTTCCAATTACTAGCTCACAGTGCAGTCCAGAAGATTCATGAGAATAGTCATGTCAGCCAGGAAACAAGTAGAAAACTATGGGAGCATTGAACTCAACATTTCATTTCATAAAAACAGCCACATTTTAGAAATCAGCATTAATAAAATAGTATTATTCCAGATGGCTCAGTGGTAAAGGATCTACCTGCAATGAAGGAGATCCAGGTTCCTTCCCTGGAGCAGGAAGACCCCCTGGAGAAGGGAATGGCAACCCACTCCAGTATTCTTGCCTAGAGAATCCCATGGACAGAGGAACCTGGCAGGCTACAGTTCATGTGGTCGTGAAGAGTTGGACAAAACTGAGTGACTAAACAAACAAAAAGTATTATTTCTAGGATAGAAAATAATAGACTGAGAAAATGTGTTTTATTGGGTATCTAAATAGCAAGAAGCAAATATATTCAAGAGAGGATTGGGTTGGCTAGGGTTTTTACTTTTTTATATGAGACTTTTAGCAGTCACTAGGTGACAATTCTGGGGCCAAAAGGCACAATATCTGATTATTATTGTAGTTCTATGATCTATTAAATTTACTGTTTATAATGAAAAGATAGCATTCATTATCTGGGGAAATCAGCTATATAAGCATTTTTTTCCTCAGTATATCTGTTTTTATAAGGTTGACTGACTATATAATCCAAATGCAGGTAACTGAGTGTTTTTTAAATGCTATTTGTCTAATACTCATAATTATTAAAAGCTTCCTGCATTTTTCACTTAAATTCTTCTCCTCATGGCATTTCAACAGCTTCTTTTTGATCACTAAGAATACTGCAGCATAGCTATAGAAAATGTTTGTCTCATTAAAATGTACCCTACTGCAAGTTCAGAGGATTGTAAGTGTATGTATAATTTTATTTCCACTGGCTGATTTTTGTAATGTGTATGAGCCATTCTCTCTAATGGAAAGTGCAATAGTAAGGTACTTTAAATAAGCATTAATCCTCACAATACATTTGCAAGTTAGGTAAGCAACATGAAGCATAGAGCCATAATAAACATTATCCATATTCATCCACCTTCACAGCCTGCAAAGCCAAAAATCACACATTACAAACAAAGGACATTTGCAAAAGGTATAGTGGAGATACTTGTGGTATATTAATATTTCCTTTACGGTTGTCATAGACAGATGAAGCAAAAGGAGCACACAAAAAATGATTTTTTTAAAAATGAAAAAATAAGTTAAAATAACACAGAGCAATGCAAAATATTTGTAATATAAGAGAAGAAGTAAAGTACTAGACTCCTTATTCAAATAATGATACTTGGATAATGCCTTTACAAAAAAAACAGTTAATGCCTCCAATCCTATTGTTACAAAGCTTCTTTTCTTCTGTACCTTAATTGATATTCTACAATGTATTCTTGCCAAAAGAAGCAACTGAGATATATCAGATAAATTTGGATGGCAGCTTAAAAACTAACAAAAACAGAAATCAAACCAAAGCTATACACATACACACATATGACTTTTAAGTCATCAACATTTTCATGAAGAAG
>SJYQ01005245.1:202871-237761 GCA_006410935.1 Redunca redunca
AAATATTCAGCCCAGGTTTAAATTAAAATCACAATGGTTTTCTTTTAACTGTTCATGTTGTACAGGTTTACATAAGATTTATCTAAATCATATATTTATAATAAAAATAAATCAACTGGGATTGGTATAAACAAGTAGTAAAACTCTTGATCAGCATATTATTCCATGTATAAGAGCTGAAATAATCAGGCATACTGAAGTATAACCCATGGCCATGAATATTCAGCTTCAAGGCATTTCTTCTTCAAAGGAAATGAAAAACCTGAGTTTATTTGGTAAATACATTCTCTGCCTAAATCTATTTTAGTTGCATCTATCCTTTCTAATTGCGGTCCTCACAACAGAAGCAGTCACAAAGAGAAATAAGAAATGAGGAAATACAAGCCCTAGACACATAGGTATACTGCTGTTGTTTAGCTGCTAAATTGTGTCCATCTCTTTTGTAGCCCCATGGATTGTAGCCCACAAGCTCCTCTGTCCGTGAAATTTCCCAGGCAAGAATACTGAAGTGGATTGTCATTTCCTTCTCCCAGGGATCTTCCTGAGCCAGGGATGGAACCCTCACCTCTCACATTGTCAAGCAGATTCTTTACCACTGAGCCATCAGGGAAGCCCCACATAGGTTGGTAAAGTTATGTTTAAAAATGGTAATTAATCCAAAAATGAACATTCCTGGAAAATATAAGGGAAGGGTATAGAAAAATGTTATTACATGTCCAAAGTCCTTATAATCCATAAGAGCTCAACATTTTAAGTTATTAGTTTAATTATTACCATATAATTAAAATAAAATGTTACCATAATTAAAAATATGGTCGTCAAGATGGCTTACAATATAAAATGTTAGAAAGTACATGTGTTAAAATTTCATAGTTCCATAAATCATCAACAAAAATAGAAAAAATGAGATCTTCCAAAGCATAATTTAGTACTCAAAAATGCAGTCTCTGGAGTCAAGTTTGCCTGAATTCAATTCAGAGTTAAAAATGTATTAGTTGCAACCATAAGGAAAAAAAAATAGTTTCACTAGTCATCAGAGAACTGTACCTTAAAACCACAATAAAATACTATACCCACTAATAAAAACTTACACCCCTTAGGATTCCATAACAAAGCAAAATTAACAAAAAAAAAACCCAATAAATAATAATAACAAGTGTTGTGAAAATGTGGAGAAACTGGAACCCTTGTCCACTGTTTGCCAGACTGTAAAATGGTGCAATCACTATGGAAAAGAGTATCAAGACTCCTAAAACAAATTAAAAATAAACTGCTTCATGATCTAATAATTCTACTTCATGTGTAGTTTCAAAATAATTGAAAACAGAGTCCTGAAGAGATATTTGCACAATCAGGTTTTATATCATCACTCTTTACAATAGCTAAGAGGTGGAATCAACCCAAATGTCCACAGACAAATATATGGATAACCAAAATTTGCAATATGCATTCTGTTGGGAAGGAAAAACTCCCCTCTATCTGCTTACATTTTTTACTTGGAGGGTCTGCAAATTAAACTGGCAAAAGAGAGACAGCAAGAAAAAATATAGATGTTTTTCATGTCGGTGTACAGGAATTCACAGAAAAATGTGGCTGAAAAAATTGGTTAGAATTTGAAACTTCTATAGCATCTTAATAAGGAAAAGGAGTTGGAGAAAGGCACTTATGGGAAAAAATGACTTTTAGGAAAGTTGAATGAGTCTTTGGAAGAACAGATAGGAGACATAAAAATTTTGTAACAATGTTTGGTTAGATTTGATGTTGAGTTCTTTCTAGTGATGAATCAATCTTCCCTGGTAGAGAAACTGACATGAAGATTTGTAACAACTGACTTCTTTTAGGAGACTGTTTTTAAGAAGACAAGGGAGTTAAAAAATTCTGTTCTCCTATGCCTTCAGATAAAAGTAATTTTTTGTGCCATAGTGGTGTCTTCTGGACCACTTCAATACAATGGAATATTATTCAGTCTTAAAAAGGAAGAAAATCCTATGGCATGATACAACATGGATGAATCATGAGGAAATGATAAGCGGAATAAGCAGTCACAAGAAATAAATAAATAGATGAGGTCAAATTCACAGCAACAGAAAGTAGAATAGTGGTTATGAGGCACGGAGGAGAGAGGGAAAAAAAAAAAAAAGAGTTATTTATTGTGTGTATCTTTCAGTTCTGTAAGGTGAAAAAGTTCTAGAAAATGTTTCACAACAACGTGAATATATTTAGCACCACTGAACTGTTGTTTTATGTGTTTTTACCACAATTAAAAAAGTTAACTTTATCAGCTAGAAAACGTTGACTAAGACTACCAGCTTTTCTCAGCCTTAGCATTCTTCACCTGTAAAATGGTGATTATCACAAAATTTATGACATTTTCTATGTGAAAAAAATAAAATGATGAACTTAAAAGACTTTGCACAATGTCTGTCTCACAAAAATGATAGCGAACAAAATGGATTATAGGCAAAATAAGTCAAATAGTCAAGTGATATATTGGTCCACAAGGGCATTCAAAAGCTTTTACTTGGCACATAATGTGGACAATAAATACATCTGTGCCTTCACAAAAATGTTCACTTCTACTGTGAGAGGACAGTGAATCTCAGGAAATTTCTGAAGAATTTCTTCTAATATAAAATTCTGTTAAGGAATTGAGATCTGGATTTCTGCCATGATACATTCTAATCTCTGAGTACGATGACCAGACTCTGATTATTTTTTCTTTAAAATAAAGCAATCTTTGAACTGAAGATTTCTCTGTTTTTTGAAATACTTAGAGGCAAATGAACAAGGCTTTCCAGGGTAGCCTGGATTTAGTTAATTAATCGTGGAAATGGCCCCATTCAACTTGAATAAAATTCAAAGAAAGAAGATATGTGTTAGAGTAAGGGGAGTTAACTGGGGGAAAAAAAAAAGAAATAGAAGTTAAAAAGCCAAAAATTTTACTTGCATATTTTGTCCATCTTCTCACCTTGCTGTTTTTATCTTTCAGTTCCTTTATCTCCCTAATTATGTTATCAGGGAGCATTCTATGCTTCATTGTGTGATGCTATTAAAACTTAAGTTAAAAAAATAATTTTAAATCTCTGCCACTTGTATTCTACTTTCCTATCTAGATCCCAAAGTTGAATGATATTTGAATGGTGAGTTTGTATGTGTGTGTGTCTGCATGTGTCCTTATGAAGTTTTCAAGCTAAAAATTTTTCCTATATCTGCTCTTGTATTTCATAAATGACACAACTGAAACATTGGAGATGAGTTATATATTCGATTTATCTATTTAAATATTTGGGAATTGCCTTGTGAGGAAATTCACTGGAGAAGGAGAAAGTCCCCCAGGAGTTGATCTCATTTACCTGGTGCCTTCATTTCTCACATCATTTGAGATGCTAATTACAAATTGTTTTTGATTGTGCAGATGACCTATGTAGTGACACTGTGGAATGAAATCACCATTTGAATATATTTCTGCTCTAATGAAGGTTATACACTCAGGGACCCAGAGTAAGGAATAAATAGAGCACTAGACAAGCATCTTTCTTTGTTTTCTTAGTATTTCTACCAGTGAACCTAAAAATGCAGAAAAGGAATATCAAAGAATACCTTACAATATTTTACTTTTATGATTCCTTGGGTAGATTTTCATAGATTATAAATACCTTCCTGAGACAAAGACATTTGAAGGTGTTGCTTAAAATGACTTTTATTTTCAGATCAAGAGGGTAAAAAGCATGAAGTAGGAGTAAGTGACTCACACCATGTCTAGCTGTGTTTTGAGCCTCTTATTGTTAATTTAACATTTTTCTCTTTCACCATACTCATTAAAGCTTTTTAAATGCTGAAAACAGACCTGAGTTTTCTACTCAATTCCCAAAACACGACTGCATGATGTGAGCTGAAGGGGTAACTTATGTTTCGAGAAATCCTATTTATTAAACAAAAACCTGCTCTGAAAGAAATATTTGATGAGTTCTTTCTGTCTCACTCATTTCCAGTTATCTTTTACCCACAGAAGCAACTAGCTAATCATCTAATATCCTTGATAACTGATGTGATAGTCTAATGTGTTTCTGCTTTCAAAAGTGAGAAGAAACCTTTCAAAACCAACAATAGGTAAGCAGATGTCCAGCAAAATGCTTTACACCACTGGACTTGGGAAAAAAAGAAGCTTCATCCTCACTTCCCTTCTATCATTTTAATATGGCTGAACAAAGGAACAAAAGCCCAGCAGCTGACAGTACTGTCATCTCTCTCCAACTCAGTGGAAGCACAACTTTCCCAGGTTTCCTGGCTGTGCATTAATGAGGGAATTGTCAGAGGGAAAGAAGGAATGAGCTCATGGTTCTCAGTTCCATATGTCAATTCTTCAGCTCCCAACCCACTGTATTATGACTTCCAAAAAATGTGCTTCAGCCATTAGTAAATGGTAATTGAGAGGGAATTTATGTTTTCATGATATTATCTTATTGACCCTCCTCAGCAATATTCACTTAGAATTTAGGCATGGAGTTACTTTGCCTAATATTGTTCAGCAGCTTCTCTTCTCTTCAAATGCAGACATAGGTTGGCAATGGGCCACCTCTAATTATTTCTCATTACTTTCCTTCTTCTTTTAGCATGTTCTTACTGTGTGGAGCTTTGCCAATTGCTGACAAAAGCCAAATGGAAAAAAAGAGGACGATACTTTGATGGTTAATCTGTTTCAGTGGCACAGTGGCACCCTCTAAGCTCTCTTAGAATCTGCTGGTTGCCAAAGATTGTACCTGCTGCTTGCGATGTTAAACCCTGGAAACCTGCTGCTACTTCTGCTTTGGCTCTTGCTAACTCTGGAGGACACAGATGCACCTCAAGAGGAGAAAGGCTAGGTAAGGATACGCCTATTTATTTAAGTGTGCATATAAAGGGAAGATCTTTCCCATCAATTTCTGAGCTCTGCAAGTCCTAAATTCTTCTGAAAATTAAGGATCAATTGATTTCCCTTCATTCAGCAAAAATATACAGTATGCTTTCTTTATACGAAGGTCTAGTTAGGCACTTGGAGGTAAGCCACCTACTAAGAGGTAACCAAATGTAGCCCCTGCTGAAAGTACTTTTACAACATCATAAGGATGTTAACTGGTGAGTAACCACAGTGAGGATGATGAGGATGACTAAAAAAGGTAGTGAAATAATATACTTAGGAGTTCAAAGGAAAAAGGAAATCAGTGCCTTGATAGTGTTTGAGGAAACTCTTTTGTGAAAATAGAATTTAATCTAGATCTTGAAGTATAACAATATATCAGTAAAAGAGAAGGAAAAATGTTTAGCTAATGAAAAGAATGAAGGTGACTTCACAAAGGCCATATTAAACCTAGTCAGAATCTATATTATTAACAAAGATACTGTTGGAAGATAAGACTGCAGAAGTAGGTAGAGAACAGATTATAAAGGCTATCTCTTATAATACCAAAGTACATGGATTTAATTCAGAATACATAAATGTTTTTCTACAGAATAGTGCCATGTCTGATCAGTGCTTCAGAAATACTAATAATGAAAAATTATAAGCATTATTGAAGGTGAAGGGGAGAGGTTTAGATATGTAAGACACTATTACCCTTGGGGAGAAAAGAGAGGTCCTAGTCTTTTCAGGTTATTATAGCAGAATACCACAATCTGCATGGCTAAATAGCAGACATTTATGTCTCACAGTTCTGGAGGCTAGACGTCTAAGACCAAAAGCACTAGTGTTTTCAGTGTCTGGGGAGAGACCACTCCCTGATTCATAGGTACTGGTTTTTCATGTGGCAAAAGGGGTGAGGAGACTTTCTGGAGCCTCTTGTATATGGGCACTAATTCCATTTGTGAGGGCTTTGCTCTCAAGAACTAATAAACTCCCAAAGGCCTCATATCCTAATAACAACATATTGATGGCTAGGACTTCAACATTTGAATGTCTGATGGACAGAAACATTCAGTTGACAGCAAGAGACACATGTGTGTAATTTCTTGGGTCATGATGGTGCCCATGGGAAAGGTAAAGGGGTACCAGCTTTGAGACCTGGAACTGGTGACAGCCTAGATGGGAGAATCAAGGAAGAGTCAAAGATCAGAGTTTGTATCCTATTAGAAAATAAAATCTTTTTTTGACTCAAATAAAGAACTCTTCTGCCTACACAGCCCCACATTTCACACAAAAATTCCTTTTGCTGTGGTAAAAGATGCAGGGGATTCTGAAGAATTGCTTCATGAACAGAAACTCTGGAAAGGATGTAGGTTTTCTTATGAGGTCTCATCCAAAAAATTGTATGGGAATTCTGTGTTCCAACCCACAACTTTGCAGGACCCCTACATAATTTTTCAGCACCAAAATTCTCCTCTTTATGATTTGTTTCTTAATTTTTTAAGGATGTAAATAAAACAAATTTAAAACAGCTTTATTTAATTTCAGTCAGTTCAGTTACTCAGTCATGTCCGACTCTTTGTGACCCCACGAATCACAGCACTCCAGGCCTCCCTGTCCATCACCAACTCCCGGAGTTCACTCAAACTCATGTCCATCGAGTCGGTGATGCCATCCAGCCATCTCATCCTCCGTAGTCCCCTTCTCCTCCTGCCCCCAATCCCTCTCAGCATCAGGGTCTTTTCCAATGAGTCAACTCTTCGCATGAGGTGGCCAAAGTATTGGAGTTTCACCTTCAGCATCAGTCCTTCCAATTATCTCATTCAGGTGGTCAAAAAAGGAGGCAGATGAAAAAATAACTCTAGTTGCATATCTCATAGATTATTTTATCTTTATTCCTGAACCTTGACTTTGAAGGAAAATTGACAATAGTTTGAATATGTCTAATTGGTAAAATATGTCACAAATAATTAAAATTTGAGGGGCAAGGAAAGTGGGTGAGCAAGGGTTAACTAGAGACAGTGCACCCCTCTTTTTTATTTGAACAGCTTTGTAGAAAGAAATGTTTTTGCTAGGTCATTCTTTGTACATTTTCTCCATCTCAGTTTTTACCTTCAACCTGCTACCATAGTCCTCCTACTGGTAACGGGAATCATGAAAATGATATACTATAGTATTAGCAGAAAAACTATAAACTTGGCCAGTTAAATTATGTGTGGCACCCCAGGTGTCCTTGCACGGTTTGGAGACTAACAGCCTCAGGGTCTAATCTCACAGTCTTTCATGTGAAGTCCTCACAGAAGAACTGTTCGTAATAGAATATCGGTAGGAATTTTCTTATTACTGATGAAATATACCAGAACTAGGACTCAAATCATTTCATGTATGGTACTTTTTTTACCCCTTTCATATTATCTATGGTCTGAGGATATGTCCTTGCTGCTTTTTTCAGGAAAAAAAATCTGACTTGGTATTCTTTTTCATTGATCTCCAAAAAACTGAAAACAGTAAAAATTTATTACAAGGAGCCTTTTCAAGTGATATCAGACCCAAATCATGTATACCATGAGTTAACCAAAGCAAAACCACCATATGCTGATTGAATATATTAGATGGAAATGAAGAATAAATATTAAACAATTTAGAAATGAGATAAATAAATGCATTGTGAAATTACAGGAATTATATTTTATTATAGCACTTTTCTGACTTTCTCAAAAATGTTAGGATGTTTCTTAAGAGTTCTGAAGATGTTTCAAATCCTCTTATACAATTTTGTCCTTACTGTGTTTTCTCATTCACTCACATTTGTATTCATTCATTTTTCAAAAGATCTTTTAGGTGTTTTTAATATGCCAGGCAGTGCTTAGACTCTGGGGAACAAGATGTATAGGCCTTGTTCTAAAGAAGTAGAAAGACTGGCCAGAGAGAAAGAGATATTTAAGCAAATATTTATTTTTAATATGGTAATCATGATATGCATAGGTACAGTGTTGGTCAAAAGAGGGAATGTATTTCTTTTAGCTTGGGAAAATTTAAAAAAAAAATATTTCCAGAGAAGATGCCCATGTTTTATCTTGGAAAACAATTAGGCCACCAATAATTAAACAAGAGAGATTCTACACAGACAGAAGAGCCTAAGCAATATGGAGGGAGGGGGCTGGCAGAGGGAGCTTATCATGGTGTTAGTGGCAGGTCCTGGGTGGAGTACAGAAAGCAGTGATGGTTGTTTCTCCTTTTACTGTTTATCATTGCTTAGGTGTAATAAATATTGCATTAACCATGACAAAGAATGGTTAGATATTTGCAAAACACTAAACTCAGAACACAGGCATGCACACATATATATATAATCCTGAAAATGGCTAATGTTGCACATCTTTGATGAAAAACTCATAACTGACATCAACCTCTTATTAGAATTTAGAGAAACTAACTCTCAAATCATGTTGCTGTTTATTTATTCTTGTTATGTCATTTAAAACAAAAANTTAGAATTTAGAGAAACTAACTCTCAAATCATGTTGCTGTTTATTTATTCTTGTTATGTCATTTAAAACAAAAATTGCTGAATCAAATAATACTTTTGAAAATCCAAATTCAAAATTAGACCATCAATAAAGTTTCCATGTTCCTATATCTTCAAATTATAAGAAAAATATACTGAATTCTTCTCTTTAGGGTGTTAATGCAGTTCAGACAATAGTACTATTAAGTGTACTTGGATACATGCATTACTTGTGTTCTATCCTAGGATGTGCCTACTTTATAAAACAAATAAAACATATATATATATATATATATATATGTATATATACACATACATATAAATAAAAGAGAGCTCATTTCACTTATGCAGTGATTATCCACAACACCAAAAGTATTATGGCCAAGGAAAATCATGTATCTAAACATAATTTTGGAGTAAAAGGCCCATGTTTACAAATAATGAGAGGAAAATCAATTTAGTCATGTGGAATATCAAGAGATTATTTCTCTGGGGAAAGTTATGACATTCATTTTAGCAAAATAAGCTTTTCATTGTTAATGCATTGCCTTGGTTCTTGTTAGCTAGTGCAGTTGACATATTTGATTTCCTGCTTAAGTTCCTTGAGTACATGACTGTTTTCTTTGTTGCTGTATAATTCAAAGCTCTCAGCATTATACTGGAAGGGAGGAAAAACTCCTTTCCTCTACCCTTTTAGGTTCTCCACCTGGAACTATGGATTAAATTGACAAGAGACAAACTAACAGGAGGAAGAAAACACGCCATATGTAAACATGTGCAGGGCACATTCAAGTGGGAGAAACTGAGGAATATATCAAGGGGGAATTTGAGAACTGAGAGTATTTCAAATCAGAATTTGGCAGTTACATATCATTTTAAGAAAGAACAATAAATTTGTAGGAAAGTGACAAGAAAAAGGAAAAGAGGTTCAGAGGAAGTAAACCCTGAGTAGGTAAATATATGGAGGAAGGCAACTTATTGAAGATGAGGGTTATTTTAGTAAAGTTTATTATGTAGATTCCCTACAGGACTGTCTTTGGGCTGATAAGAGTCAAAAGTTGTATCTGGTGGTTCAGTTCAGTTTAGTTCAGTCTCTCAGTCGTGTCTGACTCTTTATGACTCCAGGGACTGCAGCATTCCAGGCCTCCCTATCCATCACCAACTCCAAGAGTTTCCTCAAACTCATGTCCATTGAGTCAGTGATGCCATCCAATCATCTCATCCTCTGTCGTCACCTTCTACTCCTGCCTTCAATCTTTCCCAGCATCAGGGTCTTTTCAAATGAGTCAGTTCTTCGCATCAGGTGACCAAAGTATTGGAGTTTCAGCTTCAACATCAGTCCTTTCAATAAATATTTAGGATTGATTTCCTTTAGGATGGACTGGTTGGATCTCCTCATAGGTCAAGAGACTCTCAATAGTCTTCTACAACACCATAGTTCAAAAGCATCAATTCTTCAGTGCTCAGCTTTCTTTATAGTCCAACTCTCACATCCATACATGACTATGGTAAAAACATAGCCTTGACTAGATGGACATTTGTTGGCAAAGTAATGTCTCTGCTTTTTAATATCCTGTCTAGGTTGGTCGCAACTTTCCTTCTAAGGTGTAACCATCTTTTAATTTCATGGCTGCAATCACCATCTGCACTGATTTTGGAGCCCAGAAAAATAAAGTCAGCCACTGTTTCCCCTGTTTTGCCATCTATTTGCTATAAAGTGGTGAGACCGGATGCCATGATGTTAGTTTTCTGAATGTTGAGCTTTAAGCCAATTTTTTCACTCTCCTCTTTCACTTTCATCAAGAGGCTTTTTAGTTCCTCTGACTTTCTGCAATAAGGGTGGTGTCATCTGCATATCTGAGGTTATTGATATTTCTCTGGCAATCTTGATTCCAGCTTGTGCTTGCTTCATCCAGCCCAGTATTTTGCATGATGTACTCTGCATACAAGTTATATAAGCAGAGTGACGATATACAGCCTTGACATACTCTTTTCCCTATTTGGAACCAGTCTTTTGTTCCATGTCCAGTTCTAACTGTTGCTTCCTGACCTGCATACAGATTTCTCAAGAGGCAGGTTGGGTGGTCTGGTATTCCCATCTCTTTCAGAATTTTCTACAGTTTGTTGTGATGCACACTGTCAAAGGCTTTGGCATAATCAATAAAGCAGAAATATATGTTTTTCTGGAACTCTGTTGCTTTTTCTATGGTCCAGTAAATGTTGGCAACTTTATCCCTGGTTCCTCTGCCTTTTGTAAAACCAGCTTGAACATCTGGAAGCCCATGGTTCACATACTGTTAAAGCCTGGTTTGGAGAATTTTGAGCATTACTTTACAAGCATGTGAGATGAGAGCAATTGTGATTAAAAAATGGTTTTGAGACAACTGATAGGTGAAAGCAGAGCGTTTTGTTTTTTTTTTCCTTGGTGCTTATTGTTTTTCTATTGTCTTAAATTTAATCCTTATGCTAAAGTGCCATATTTAGAGGTGACAAATTTTGAGATTCTTGGACTCTTCTTGAGTGACAANGTGGTTTTCTTGTGCTAAAGAATCCTGCAATTTTTGTTTTCACATTCTTAATACTACTAATAATAATTTAGAAAAGCATAATGAGAAGAAATTCACAAATCTAAAGTTGGTAAATAAAGCATGAATATATCAACCAAGGAATATTATTTAATAAACAGGAGACTATTTTGTTTTACTTGGCCTTTGACAGAGTTCTCTTTTTCAGTCTATTAAAAGAAGTTTGCTTTTGAATTTGAAAAGACTGTGAAGCCTTGAGGACAAGGTAACTTACATATTTGTTTGCTTAGTATCTAAGACACAGTAGCTATGATTACTGTGAAATAGTCTAGCATATTTCATTTTTGGTGTATTAACTTTATGTAGTCCAAGGAACATTTTTTCTAAAGGATGTTAATTAACATCATGGGTTGCCATACCCTCCTCCAAGGAATATTCCCAACCGAGGGATAGAAGTCATGTCTCTTAGTTCTCCTATATTGACAGATGGGTTCTTTACCATGTACCTAGAAAATGGCTAAATTTGAAAATAGAATTCTAAAGCATAAATCAAATATACTGCATAGATAATTTTTTGAGTTTTTTTTTTACATGGGACCAAAATTTCTTAAACTTTATTAAAATTTTCTAGATCCAGGCATATTCTACCAAGATTTGCAAGATGAATTTAAAAGCCTAAGATGAAGGCCAAATTTTGGAGCTGAAACTTTCATAAACTGAATCCTAATTATGTAAGTTCCTTAAAAGACTTTTCTTCATTCAAAAACCATCCTTGAGGACAACTAAAAGTATACCAATAGGCTTATGGAGTTTTAGTGTTTAGGACATAATTTTTGAATCTTGCTGGTAAAGCTGCAGTGAACATTTGCATAGAAATCTTTAAGTAGATGCATATTTCCTTTCCCTTTTTGGTGAAAACCTAGGAGTGAAATGGTTAGGTTGTATGATGTACTCATGGTCAATTGCTTCAGTCGTGTCTGACTCTGTGTGACCTCATGGACTGTAGACCCTCAGACACCTCCATCCATGAGGTTCTCCAGGCAAGAATATAGGAGTGAGTTGCCATGCCCTCTTCCAGGATATCTTCCTGATCCAGGAACTGAATTCCTGTTTATTGTTTTCTGCACTTGCAGACAGGTTCTTTACCACTGAGCCACAGGGAAGCCCAGGGATTACTCTCAGTTCAGTTCAGTCACTCAGTCATGTCCAACTCTTTGAGACGCCATGAATTGCAGCACGCCAGGCCTCCCTGTCCATCACCACCTCCCAGAGTTCACCCAAACTCACGTCCATAGAGTTGGTGATGCCATCCAGCCATCTCATCCTCTGTCGTCCCCTTTTCCTCCTGCCCCCAATCCCTCCCAGCATCAGAGTCTTTTCCAATAAGTCAACTCTTTGCATGAGGTGGCCAAAATATTAGAGTTTCAGCTTTAGCATCATTCCTTCCAAAGAACACCCAGCGCTGATTTCCTTTAGAATGGACTGGTTGGATCTTCTTGCAGTCCAAGGGACTCTCAAAAGTCTTCTCTTACACCACAGTTCAAAAGCATCAATTCTTTGGCCCTCAGCCTTCTTCACAGTCCAACTCTCACATCCATACATGACTACTGGAAAAACCATAGCCTTGACTAGATAGACCTTTGTTGGCAAAGTAATATCTCTGCTTTTGAATATGCTATCTAGGTTGGTTATAACTTTTCTTCCAAGGATTAGCATCTTTTAATTCCATGGCTGCAGTCATAATCTGCAGTGATTTTAGGGCCCAAAAAAATAAAGTCTGACACTGTTTCTACTGTTTCCCCATCTATTCCCCATGAAGTGATGGGACCAGATGCCATGATCTTCATTTTCTGAATTTTGAGGTTTAAGCCAAAATTTTCGCTCTCCTCTTTCACTTTCATCAAAAGGCTTTTTAGTTCCTCTGACTTTCTGCAATAAGGGTGGTGTCATCTGCATATCTGAGGTTACTGATATTTCTCCTGGCAATCTTGGTTCCAGCTTGTGCTTCTTCCAGCACAGCATTTCTCATGATGTACCTGCATATAAGTTAAATAAGCAGGGTGACAATTATACAGCCTTGACGTACTCTTTTTCCTATTTGGAGCCAGTTTGTTGTTCCATGTCCAGTTCTAACTGTGGCCTCCTGACCTGCATATAGGTTTCTCAAGAGGCAGGTTCAGGTGGTCTAGTATTCCAGTCTCTTTCAGAATTTTCTACAGTTTGTTGTGATCCACACAGTCAAAGGCTTTAGCATAGTCAATAAAGCAGAAATAGATGTTTTTCTAGAACTGTCTTGCTTTTTCAGTGATCCAACGGATGTTGGCAATTTGATCTCTGGTTCCTCTGCCTTTTCTAAAACCAGCTTCAATATATGGAAGTTCACGGTTCATGTATTGTTGAAGCCTGGCTTGGAGAATTTTGAGCATTACTTTTCTAGCTTATGAGATGAGTGCAATTGTGTGGTGTTTTGAGCATTCTTTGGCATTGCCTTTCTTTGGGATTGGAATGAAAACTGACCTTTTCCAGTCCTGTGGCCACTGTCAAGTTTTCCAAATTTGCTGGCATATTGAGTGCAGCACTTTCACAGCATCATCTTTCAGGATTTGAAATAGCTCAATTGGAATTCCATCACCACCACTAGCTTTGTTCATAGTGATGCTTTCTAAGGCCCATTTGACTTCACATTCCAGGATGTCTGGCTCCAGGTGAGTGATCACACCATTTTGATTATCTTGGTCATGAAGATCTTTTTTGTACAGTTCTTCTGTGTATTCTTGCCACCTCTTCTTAATATCTTCTGCTTCTGTTAGGTCCATACCACTCTAATACCTCCATTAGCCATAACAGATGCTCTTTCAATTATCTCCTAACTGATAACTCTTCCAATCTCATCCACCCTATTAAAATAATAAAGACTCCTGGAGACTATCACTATATAGTTTAAGGACAGATTCATCAGTATGAATATCATGTTTGTTCAAAGTTAGCTCTTCCCATTATTATTAAGAAAAGTGAAGGTGAAGTCTCTCAGTCGTGTCCAACTCTTTGCAACCCCATGGACTGTATGCCAACAGGCTCCTCCATCCATGTGATTTCCCAGGCAAGAATACTGGAGTGGGTTGCCATTTCCTTCTCCAGGGGATCTTCCTAACCCAGGGATCGAACCTGGGTCTCCTGCATTGCAGGCAGACTCTTTAACCTCTGAGCCACCAGGGAAGCCCAATCTTATTAATATGTATGAAGTCTCAATTATATCTATTAATTTCTTTTCTTAGTTACTTGTGAAGGGTATCAGAACGTGCCACTCCACATGATCAGGCCCAAGAACAGCATTTTGCTGCAGGTATTGATATTTCAGTTCCTTAAATTCCTTGTCTTCCTAACATCAGAGTCTCCCCCAAAGAACTCCAGTGTCATAAATTACTTCCCCAGGATGACCCTTATCTTTTCTCATAGAGGAGAAGGCAATACCACATCCAAACAGATTCTGGTGCTAAACTCTCATATTTCTGTTGATTTAAAACAAACAGACTGCCAGATATTTCTTTAGCAAAATGGGTTTATTTGGGATCAGCAGAGAATTGTAATCTGGAGTCTGGAAACCATGGATACATGAAATTCTTCCCACAGCAAAGGAATAAGAGCACTTCTACAGTGAGGAAAAGGAAGTTTGGAGGGCTATAGTAAACAAAGAGTCCATGACTTATCATTGAGTGAGTTCTTGCTAGGAAGGAAGAGGTGTCTTCTTGTTGAGCTCTGCTATTTTCATAGGGTATGAGAGCTCCTCCTCTGACCTCCTAACTCTACTTAATTGAGGTTATGTTTATTAATTTTTAAAGTTCCTCTTTTGTTCAAGATCTTTCTCTGAAAGCATTAAGAGTCAAGTTTTCTAATCTCAGCTTTTGTTTTTGTCTCTCAGTGTCAGAAAAGATGTTTCTTGGGTGTAGTGAAGCCTATTAAGGTCACATTCAAGTAACAAAGTGAGGTAGGAGGGAGAACTCTCAGATAGGTTTTAATTTAGAATCCATATATTACCAAAATCATAGATACTGACAATCATCTGAAGCATGGTGTCATCATGAAAAGTTTGGCAACAAGCTTCCAGAAGACCTGGTCTTTTTGTATTGGAAAAGCTGTCTCATCAGATATCATCTGCTTTAATTCTGGGAAACCTGTATGTGAAAATCACCAGATGATGTGTGGGTCTACCAGCTTCATGCTTTCTTTAGGTGTGTCACATGAATCCAGATGTCATTCCCTTGGAGTTTGGCTATCCAAGGGTTAGTTAGCAGGACCTGATCAGCACCTCTCCAACAAGATTGAAAAAAGTTTTCCTGGAGCTCTCTTTTCCATTATATTAAATCTCCAGTTTGTAAGGTATAATGTTTAAGGTTTTTGTCTCCCAAGAGTGCACTGCAGAAAGATTGCCATATGAAATTATGGTTATTTTTAATACAAGTGATTAGGCCTTCATAATATTGGAGTATCTCTCCTTTGATTCATTGTGTGTCAAAAGAGGCAGGTGTTAAGTGCATTAGGTATCCTGTGACTATCTCAAAGCATGGGAATTCACAAGTTCCATAAAGGTAGATATGAGACTTAGAAGGACAAATGACAATGTTTTTTGGCAAGCTATTTAAAAGTCCTCTATAAATGTTGCCAATTGAGTCTTAATAATGCCATTAGTGTGTTCTACTAAACTGGAAGATCAAGGATGGTGAAAACAGTGAAAGAATTGTAAAACTGGCCAGACAGCACAGACTTGTTGGAGTGCCTGAATGGTAAAATGGGTTCCTTGATCACTATGATGTTTGAGAGGAGTCCCCAGGTCAGGATGATCCTTTCCAACAGGACTTCAGTCACAGAAGAGGAAATATCATTTCTTCAAGGGAAGGCTTCATTCTAGTATCCAGAGCACAACAACAACATATTTTTATCCATTAGAGGAAGGAAGTTACATGAAATTAATTTGCCCAACCAACAAGCAGTTTAAAATATCCAAGAGTAGCATGAACAGGCTTCCTTAGGTTGTACTTCGGAAAAATGGTCCAGGTGAGTTAGTCATTTTTGTGGTTTGATAACATTTTCACACCAATATTGATTTATAAATATAATCATTCTGTTGGTAAACCAGTGGCTTAATTCAGATAAAGTGGTGAGAAGAAGGAATCTGAGGATCTCTAGTAAGGCTGGAAGAAAAGTTATGATCAACCTGGATAGCATATTCAAAAGCAGAGACATTACTTTGCCAACTAAGGTCCATCTAGTCAAGGCTATGGTTCTTCCTGTGGTCATGTATGGATATGAGAGTTGGACTGTGAAGAAGGCTGAGCACAAAGGAATTGATGCTTTTGAACTGTGGTTTTGGAGAAGACTCTTGAGAGTCCCTTGGACTGCAAGGAGATCCAACCAGTCCATTCTGAAGGAGATCAGCCCTGGGATTTCTTTGGAAGGAATGATGCTAAAGCTGAAACTCCAGTAATTTGGCCACCTCATGCGAAGAGTTGACTCACTGGAAAAGACTCTGATGCTGAGAGGGATTGGGGGAAGGAGGAGAAGGGGACAACCGTGGATGAGATAGCTGGATGGCATCACAGACTCGATGGACGTGAGTCTGAGTGAACTCCAGGAGTTGGTGGTGGTCAAGGAGGTCTGGCATGCTGCGATTCATGGGGTCACAAAGAGTCAGACATGACTGAGTAACTGAACTGAACTGAGTAAGGCTGGATTGTTATTTGGCCCAAATCAAAGCTTTCTCTTTATATCAAATCAATAATTATTAAATCTTCAATGTTGTGTTTTTTTTTTTTTGTTTGTTTGTTTGTTTGTTTCACCTGAAGCCAATTGTTAGGTTTCTCTAGTAAGTTTTTATGATTCATTATTTGGGGAAATATTCCTTTGGACCATGAAATAGCATGGCTGCAACTGGTTTCTTTAAGGGCAGCATTCCTTGTGGAAATATAAACTAGGTGATCTTCCTTAGATTCCAGAAAAGTTTAGAATGACCTGGAATCATAATAATTGCTAAAGCAGAAGGTAAATGTATTGCATCAAGCAATTTCTCCCCAGAGAAGCAGTCAAAATTTTAGCTTTTTTCCCAAGACCAGCCTCTATTCCACAGGAATGGACCAATAGCACATTTTCAGTGAAGTGGTCTCTGTTCCCAAAGGAATGGGCTGACAGTTGTATAAGCCAGCTTGGATTGGAACTGTTTAATACCAAAATCAGACTAAAGTGCCAAATGATCATTCACATGTAGAATAAGACCTTAACCATACAGAATAAAACCTTTAAAAAGAACCCAAATAAAGCATACAAAGATAGTGTAATCTCAGATCTAGAAGAGGAACAAACCTTCAACGTGGAAGACTGATATGAAAAGCTTTAAGCATGGTGGACTCAATTGTAGAACCACATAAGCTTGCTCACCAGTTCCAGAGCTCTCCAGGGGTCTTCCCTGGTCTCAGAGGACGCCAAAATATTGACCTAAAACAAAGAGACTACCAGTTATTTCTCAAGCAAAAAGTGGTTTTTTTCAGGATCAGCAGAGAATTAGAATTTAGAGTCTGCAACCATGAAGAGCCATGTGCATGTCCCTACATGGCAAGGAAAGAACACTTTTACAGAAGAAAAGGAAGTTGGGAGGGCCAAGGTTAGCAAGGGTTCCATAGTTTTTCATTGGCTGAGTCCTTGCCCGGAAGGAAGAGGGGGCTTCTTTATTTTGAACTCTGGTAGGGCATTAAAGTTCCCCATTCTGGTTTCTTGATTCTATTTAATTGAGGTTTCTATTATTATTATTTTTTTTACATCTTCCATCTATTCTGCTAAGATCCCATTTATCTTTCCAAACAGTCATTTGTTTTCCATAAGTGCCCTAACACCCCATCCCTTTCTTTTAAATAAGATATATAGACTCCAATTTCTAACCACTCTTTGAGTTACTCATATCTGAGCACTCCCGTGTGTATGTATCTTGTTGTTTAGTCACAAAGTAATGCCCTACTTTTTGCGACCCCATGGACTGCAGCCCACCAGGCTTCCCTGTCCCTCACTATCTCCTAGAGTTTACTCAAACTCATGTCCATTGAGTCAGTGATGTTATCTAACGACCTTGTCCTCTGCCACCCTCTTCTCCCTTTTCCTCCAATCTTTGCAAACATCAGGGTCTTTTCCAATGAGTCAGCTCTTCACGTCAGGTGGCCAAAGTATTGAAGCTTTAGCATCAATCCTTCCAATGAATGGAGAAGGCAATGGCAGCCCACTCCAGTACTCTTGTCTGAAAAATCCCATGGATGGAGGAGCCTGGTAGGCTGCAGTTCATGGGGTCGCGAAGAGTCAGACACGACTGAGCGACTTCACTTTCACTTTTCAATTTCATTCATTGGAGAAGGAAATGACAACCCAGTCCAGTGTTCTTGCCTGGAGAATCCCAGGGACAGGGGAGCCTGGTGGGCTCCGTCTCTTGGGTTGCACAGAGTCAGACACGACTGAAGCGACTTAGCAGCAGCAGCAGCAGTTTGATCTCCTTTCAGTCCAAAGGACTCTCAAGAGTCTTCTCCCACACCACAGTTGAAAAACATCAATTTCTCTGCATTCAACTTTCTTTATAGTCCAACTCTCACTAAGGTCCGTCTAGTCAAGGCTATGGTTTTTCCTGTGGTCATGTATGGATGTGAGAGTTGGACTGTGAAGAAGGCTGAGCACCGAAGAATTGATGCTTTTGAACTGTGGTGCTGGAGAAGACTCTTGAGAGTCCCTTGGACTGTGCAAGGAGATCCAACCAGTTCATTCTGAAGGAGATCAATCCTGGGATTTCTTTGGAAGGAATGATGCTGAAGCTGAAACTCCAGTAATTTGGCCACCTCATGCGAAGAGTTGACTCATTGGCAAAGACTCTGATGCTGGGAGGGATTGGGGGCAGGAGGAGAAGGGGACAGCCGTGGATGAGATAGCTGGATGGCATCACAGACTCGATGGACGTGAGTCTGAGTGAACTCCGGTTGATGGTGATGGACAGGGAGGCCTGGCGTGCTGCGATTCATGGGGTCGCAAAGAGTTGGACATGACTGAGCGACTGAACTGAACTGAACTCACATCCTTACATGACTGCTGGAAAAACCATAGCTTTGACTACATGAACCTCTGCCAGCAAAGTGATGTCTATACTTTTTAATGTGTTGTCTGGGTTTGTCATAGCTTTTTTTCCCAAGGAGTAAGTGTCTTTTAATTTCATGGCTGCAGTCACCATCTGCAGTGACTTTGGAGCTGAAGAAAGTAAAATCTGTCACTGCCTCCTCTTTCCCCACTTCTATTTGCATGAAGTGATGGACTAGATTCCATGATCTTAGTTTTCCAATGTTGAGTTTTAAGACAGAGATTTTATTCTCTTCTTTCACACTCATCAAGAGGTTTTTTAGTTCTTCTTCAGTTTCTGCCATTAGAGTGGTATCATCTGCTTACCTGAGGTTGTTGATATTTCTCCCAGCTTGTGCTTCATCCAGAGTGACATTTCGGATCATGTACTCTGCATGCAAGTTAAATAAACAAGATGACAATAGACTGCCTTGACATACTCTTTTCCCAATTTTGAACCAATCCATTGTTCCATCGCCAATTCTAACTATTGCTTCTTGACCTGCATATAGGTTTCTCAGGAGACAGGTAATGTAGTCTGGCATTTCCATCTTTTTAAGAATTTTCCACATTTTGTTGTGATCACACAGTCAAAGGTTTTCACATAATCAATGAAGCAGAAGTAGATGTTTTTCTGGAGTCTCTTGCTTTCTTGGATCCAACAAATGTTGGCAATTTGATATCCGCCTTTTCTAAGCCCAGCATGTGCATCTGGAAGTTCTCGTTTTATGTACTGCTGAACTGTAGCTTGAAGGATTTTGAACATAATCTTGTTAGCATGTGAAATGAGAGCAATTGTATGGAAGTTTGAACATTCTATGGCACTTAGTTGTGATTGGAATGAAAACTGACTTTTTGCAGTCTTGTGGCCACTGCTGAGTTTTCCAAATTCACTGACATATTTAGTGCAGCATTTTAACAGCATCCTCTTTTAGGATTTGAAATAGGTCACCTGGAATTCCATCACCTCCAATAGCTTTGTTTGCAGTAATGCTTCCTAAGATCCACTTCACTTTACACTCATTCCAGGGTGTCTGGCTCTAGGTGAGTGATCACACCATTGTGGTTATCTTGGTCATAAAGACCTTTCTTGTACAGTTCTTTTGTGTATTCTTACCACCTATTCTTAATATCTTCTGCTTCTGTTAGGTCCTTACTGTTTCTGTGCCCATTCTTTCATGAAATGTTCCCTTGATATCTCCAATTTTCTTGGAGGGATCTCTAGTCTTTCCCATTTTATTATTTTATACTACTTCTTTGTATTGTTCATTGAAGAAAGCCTTCTTATCTTTCCTTGCTATTCTCTGGAATTCTGCATTCAGTCGGATATATCTTTCTCTTTCTCTCTTGCTTTTTGCTTCTCTTTTTTTCATCAGCTATTGGCCAAGCCTTCTCAGATGACCACATTGCTTTCTTACATTTGTTTTTCTTTGAAATGGTTTCGGTCACTACCTCTTGTACAATATTAGGAACTTCTGTGGATAGTTATTCAGGCATTCTGTCTACTAGATCTAGTCCTTTGAATCTATTCATCATCTCCACTGTATAATCATAAGGGATTTGATATAAATCATACCAGAATGGCCAAGTGGTTTTCCCTATTTTCTTCAATTTAAGCCTGAATTTTGCAATAAGCAGCTCACGATCTGAGCCACAGTCAGATCCAAGTCTTTTTTCTGACTGTATAGAGCTTCTCCATCTTTAGCAGCAAAGAATATAATCAATTGATTTTGGTATTGACTATTTGGCCATGTTCACATGTAGAAGTCATCTCTTTTATTGTTGGAGAACGATGTTTGTTATGACCAGTGTGTCTCTTGACGAAACTCTGTTAGCCTTTGCCCTGCTTCTTTTTGTACTCCAAGATATGCATACTAATACATTCATTGTTTCTTTCTTGTTAATATCTCCTTTGTTAGCCTAATTTATACAGTCCAAAGGGAACCTAAAATGGATAGAAGAAAAAGGTTTTTTTCCCTACCCTACATATACATGATTTTTTCAATTATTTCAATTAAGCTTTTCATCAAATGATCAACGTCACTCTAGCAGAGATGCCATTCTAATCATCAGAATACATCACTGCAGTGTCTATATTCATTTATCTTTGTTTTACTGCATAATATGTATCCACATATATGTATAGTAAGTAAGGAGTTAGCTTAGTGAAATTTTAACAGAATTATTTCCCGTTTTTTGTGATTACCAAGAATGATCCTTGTTTTATGGTACATATTAAAAAAAATGTTGAGTACAAAATAAGTGGTCAATTGGACCATAAATGGGGGTCAACCTCAGGTAATGTAGTATCATACTGTAATACTGTATCTAATTAATTTATCTATGTAGTTTCCTGTGTCCAGAATGTACTCTTTTTGGAAATGTTGCCTTTTATGTATTTTACAATCTTTAAGATTCACCTCAATTATCATTTTTTATGAAATATTGTAGAATTATAAATTGATATCATATCTTCCTAATAACACTCAAAGGTGCTATAAACGTATTCCTGCTGAAGTATATACAGTCTTATACTTTGAATGCTAAATAAGTCCTTTCAATTTTATCCAACTCTTTGCGACCCTATGGACTGCAGTCCGCCAGGCTCCTCTGTCCCTGGGATTCCCCAGGCAAGAATACTGGAGTGGCTGCCATGCACTCCTCCAGGGGATCTTCCTGATCCAGGCCCAGGGATCGAATATACTCTTCTCTTATGTCTCCTGCATTGATGGGTAGGTTCTTTATCACTAGCGACACCTGGGAAGCCCCTAGTCTTATGTTAAGAGTTGTCTGTTTGTCTTTTGGCTTCAATGACACTATGAAACTATAAACTTCTTGAAGGCAAGCACTGTGTTATATGCCCCTAAAAATTGGCCATGGCAGCTTTAATGGGAATTTGATCATAGTTTTTGCTTTGTATTGGACAGGCCATCTTTGGAGAATAAAACTTTTTTTTTTCCCCCCTCAATCTTCCAATAAAAAGTTTTAACTTTTTAACCCATTGAAACATAAACACTCTAAATGTAGAGAATGTATGTTTTCAATTCTCTTATAAACATTTCAGATATCATGAGAATTATATCTGTGGCTATTTTTCTAGTTAACTGCTCTGATCCAAAAGGCTAATAAAAATTTCTTACATCCCCCAAAAGGCAAAAGGCTACAGCTTGAACCTGGTTCTAGGTTAAACCCCAAGGTGCTTCTGAGAATAGAGCATTACCTCCCAAAGAATTTACATGCCAAAGAAATGAAGCCCTCAGATTTGAAAATAACTTCGCGTCAGAAAAGTCCTCAGAAGGTTGGAGTAAGAAGGAAACCTTTTCAAAAGCAGAGTTAGACAGATGTCTTTTTCTCATTATAAGAAGAGAGATAAAATATATATATATATATATAGGCTTGATTCTCACCTCTTCAGTGTCTGGATACTCACAGGAAAATTTATCATCAGCTTTTATCATGACACATAAAAGATGCAGCCTGGGGGTGAGTACGGGTAGCATACTATGAAATAGTAAGGAATTTCTCACCCAGAAAATATATCCAATGGTTCCTTTTTGTTTCCTTTCCCGTGTACATTCCAGTTCCTGATATAATTCATTTCAGCACATAGGTACAACTGGGAAGAATCAGTAATCACTGGAGAGGTATTTCTGAAGACAAGTAAAAAATCTTTACTATTCATATACTATGTATGCAGGACTTTAATAATCATCATGTGGTTATATTTTAGGAAATTAAAATTGGAAGCAACTAAAAATAAAATATTGACCCATACATTTTTACTGTTCATTCATTATGTGCTTCTGTGATCCTAGTATGACTTAGCAGTACTGTGACAATGAATACAATCATAGAAATGCTTCCATTAAATGCTTTAATCACTCCATCTTCACTATTGCAATTAACTCTTTTATTATCTTCCTAAATTCTTACTCTCTGAGCATCAGGGGGTCCAATATGTTGTAGAAAANCTTTTTTTCAATGTTATGTTAAACTGAATATACATTTAAACAAAAAAAATAGTTATATGTCTTCATGCAATACCTTCACACAGTAACATAACTGATGCAAACTTTTCCATCTAAATCCGGTATAATAATTCTAAAATATTGTTGGAGCTCAGGACACTTCACCTCAAAATATACCAAAGTGACAAATTGATTATTTTGAATTAAACTTACCTGAGAAACAGCCAGTAAAAGAACACTCTGCTCTTCCTCTGAAATCAAGAAAAAAATTCCCATGTAAAAGTTAACTATCCTGCAACCAGGAGATAGATAGACTTGCCACAGTTAGGGAATTCAAGGCTGAGAAAACTGTATTAAAAACTATGCTTACATTCTTCATTAATTAGCACTCAAGCCCAAGTTTCTTTGTTTTGTCAATTCCTTACAAATTTATTTTTTCTTTGTCTAGAAGGTACACAACCTGCCTGCTTTGGTCATTTCTTTGGTACCATATATATGAGACCTCCATATGTACAAAATTAAATTTGATTTTCTTCCATTAATGTGTCTTATGATAACTTAATTATTAGACTGGCCAAAAGAACCCAGAAGAGTAGGGAAAAACTTCCCCTCCTTGTTTTGCATTTGTCTTATTTAGTTTCTCAATGGTTAGTGACTGCTATGGGCTTATACCTAAATCTTTGACACTTGTCTCCTTCGGTTTACTTATTAATTTTTCAGTTTTAATAAATATTTGAAATAAAATTTACTCTAATTTCCTTTTTTCAATGAGGTGATATTTAACACAATTACTTGTAAGATGGTATAGTGTGTGTATGTTTCTGTGTTTATGTCTATATGTATATATATGAAATGAAGTGAAACTGTTAGTTGTTCAATTGTGTCCAACTCTTTACAAGCCCAGGGACTGTAGCCCTCCATCCATGGAATTCTCCAGGCAAGAATACTGGATACATTATTAAGCAAATTACATTATAAGGAAATCAAGAATACATTCCCGTCTCCAGGAAATATTCCTGACCCAGGGGTTGAACTCAGGTCTCTTGCATTGAAGGCAGATTCTTTTCCATCTGAGCCACCAGGGAATCCCATATACATATATAGGTGTTTATATATTGCATCTAAAAGACAATTTGCATTTATGAAATTATTGCTAACTGAATTTCTTTTTTTATACAAGAAGAATAGGGTTTTGAAAAGCTGAGTGGGTGTTTGTGTACTTTTTGGCTTTGGTAATCTCAAGGAGCATTATTTGCTTTCCTTACTCTCTGTTGCCTTGTAAAGTACTAGAATTAGTCTCATGCCATCTAAGGGAGGGAAAAGGCCCACTCTGATTATCTCCAGCCCAAAGCTATTCATTTAAGTGTTAATACTTTATATCTACTTCAGTGGAGGGAGGTACCGAGAAGACAGATATCTTAGGAATTTGTAATACATATAAAAGCACCAACAGTAATTAATTACATTATTATGGACAGGGTGGGGAAGGCAGAAAAAAATGTCTAAAATAATTATTTAGACATCTGTGGTAGTGCAGGTTCTAATTTGGCCTTCCAGAGAACAATGCGATTCTTGTTCAAAACATATTCATTGTTCTCAGCTACATGTCAGTGACTGGCAGTAATAAAAGTTGCCACACAATATGGCTTGTGTCACTTTGTGCAAGCTAATTTGTGGTCAAAGGATAGTCACAAAGCATCCAGCTGGAATACAATTACTTCATGATGATTATATAAAGAGTCAGTTAAGGCTGTATCTATGCAATCCAAAGACAAGATTCTACACTTACCAAGCTTATTAGATTGATGTGAGGGATAAAGGAAATCCAAATCAAATTTGCTTTGCATAGAATTGTCTTTTTAGAAATTATCTAGTTTATCTAATCCATGTTCTATTATACATTGTGCTCTGCCAATCAATCTTGTATCTACATACAAAAAATTGGGGGAGGCTACTGACTTAACTAACACTGCTTCTGATTTAGGACAGATAACAAGAATATCTGGAAGTTTAGTTACACATTATTACATTAATTCATTAAAAAAGAGATACTGAGTGGATAATACATACTGGCCCTGTTTGAAATATTACAATATGACATAAACAAAACTTTAAAAGTCCTTGCATGTAGTTAGCTTACTGTTATTTTAGATTAATGTGCTGGGAAATATTGAGGGCAGGAGGAGAAGAGGGCAACAGAGGATGAGATGGTTAGATGGCATCACTGACCCAATGGACATGAGTTTGAGCAAATCTGGGGAGACAGTGACGGGAAGGGAAGCTTGGTATGCTGCAGTTCATGTGGTTGTAAAGAGTCAGATATGACTCAGTGACTGAACAACAAAAATATGAATAATAACAAAAGTCAAGGCACTGTAGCAAGGGACAGTAACACAGCACTTTAGAAAGGAATGTTTTCTAATGTTCAAAAAATATCAATGAAAATTGATATATTGATAAATATATACTCTGTTGGTATACCTAATTGATAATGGGCTTCCCTGGTGGCTCAGATGGTAAAGAATCTGCCTGCAGTGTAGGAGACCTGGGTTAGATATCTCAGCTGGGAAGATCCCTGAGAAAAGGGAACAGCTACCCATTCTTGTATTCTGGCCTGGAGAATTCCATGGACAGAGGAACCTGGCAGGCTGAAATCACTGGGGTCACAAAGAGTCAGACATGACTGAGCAACTTTTACACACACACACACACACACACACACATTGACAATATAAACCAGTCCTCTCTTTAATATTATTTATCAAAAATTTCCATTATATTCTTGGGCCAAACGGTCAATAACACTGACTTAGGTCTCTAGAGTCACACATTTTGAATTCAAATAACTAATTATTTGAGACAGAAATCAATTAATTCTAGGAATATTTATCAGTTTTCACCAAGGCAATAAATTATGAGATCAAGCAATCAGAAGCATAGGTGTTCCTATGTTGGAGGTGAGAAGAGTAGAATGAGCAGAGTAGAGTGGTGGGCAGTCACCTAAATCAATATATGTTCTATTTATTCCAAAATATGTCCAGGGTTTTACTTTTTAGAAAGTGTTGAATTTTTGAACATTTTTTGAAGATACTAAACTAAAGCAGAGAACAAAAGCATTTTAATTACAAAATTGATAATATGTCTTATATCATTTATTATAGGATAAATAGCATACATTCTGAGTTTCCAAATGACTACATAAAAGTATGGCTTCCCTGATGTCTCAGTTGGTAAAGAACCCACCTACAATGCAGGAGATGCCAGTTCAGTTTCTGGGTTGGGAAGATCAGGAGATGCCAGTTCAATTTCTGGGTCGGGAAGATCTAGTGGAGAAGGGATAGGCTGCTCACTCCAGTATTCTTGGGCTTCCCTTAAGGTTCAGTTGGTAAAGAATCCTCCTGAAATGCGGGAGACATGGGTTGGATCCCTGGGTTGGAAATATCCCCTGGAGAAGGGAAAGTCTGCTTGCTCCAATATTCTGGCCTAGAGAATTCCATGGACTGTATAGTCCATGGGGTCACAAATAGTCAGACACGACTGAGAGACTTTCACAGAAAAGCATTAGTTTCCTAAATCATTATTAATAAAACATATATTGGTAAATGCTTAGCTAGAGTAATTCAATATTCTCTATTTGGCCTCATTTATTATTCTGCCCTAGGATTTAAGTCTGTCTTTCAGTAGACTGCTAACTGTTGGGAAAGCTGAATCCAGTTTGCCCTAAATTATTGAAATTTTGAAATAAATGACAACCCCTTGCTCCTACTGCCATTAACTAGAACATGTGCAGACACAAGCAACCACATTCAAGCAACCTTTTGGCTCAGAACATAGCCTTCATTCTTTTGAGTAGACAAAGTTGATAAAACCAATCAACTGCACAAAGAAACAAAAACTACTGAAAAGTAAGCTATAAAGGTAACTAATATAGGTGCTGTGGCACAGAGTGTCTGAGTTGTTAGTTTATACTAGGTGTCACTCGTCTCTTAGGGGATAATCTGAGAATCAGGGTGTATCAATTAAACTGCATCAAGGCACATAGAAACCACAGCAGTTACTTTAACAGAAGGAATTTGATACAAGGAATTGTTTAACAAGCATTGATGAATGGTAAAATCACAAAGGGAACACTGAGCTAAGAGAATATAATTTCAGAAAGCAATTTACATTCTTAAGGTTAATGGAAGTTCAGTTCAGTTCAGTTGCTTAGTCGTGTCCAACTCTTTGCGACCCCATGAATCGCAGCACGCCAGGCCTCCCTGTCGATCACCAACTCCTGGAGTTCACTCAGACTCATATCCATCGAGTCAGTGATGCCATCCAGCCATCTCATCCTGGGTCGTCCCCTTCTCCTCCTGCCCCCAATCCCTCCCAGCATCAGAGTCTTTTCCAATGAGTCAACTTTTCGCATGAGGTGGCCAAAGTACTGGAGTTTCAGCTTTAGCAGCATTCCTTCCAAAGAAATCCCAGGGTTGATCTCCTTCAGAATGGACTGGTTGGATCTCCTTGCAGTCCAAGGGACTCTCAAGAGTCTTCTCCAACACCACACTTCAAAAGCATCAATTCTTCAGTGTTCAGCCTTCTTCACAGTCCAACTCTCACATCCATACATGACCACAGGAAGAACCATAGCATTGACTAGATGGACCTTAATTGGCAAAGTAATGTCTCTGCTTTTGAATATGCTATCTAGGTTGGTCATAACTTTTCTTCCAAGGAGTAAGCGTGTTTTAATTTCATGGCTGCAGTCACCATCTGCATTGATTTTGGCGCCCCAAAAAATAAAGTCTGACACTGTTTCCACTCTTTCCCCATCTATTTCCCATGAAGTGATGGGACCAGATGCCATGATCTTCATTTTCTTAATGTTGAGCTTTAAGCCAACTTGTTCACTCTCCTCTTTCACTTTCATCAAGAGGCTTCTTAGCTCCTCTTCACTTTCTGCCATAACGGTGGTGTCATCTGCATATCTGAGGTTATTGACATTTCTCCCGGCAATCTTGATTCCAGCTTGTTTTTCTTCCAGTCTGGCGTTTCTCATGATGTACTCTGCATAGAAGTTAAATAAGCAGGGTGACAATATACAGCCTTGATGTACTCCCTTTCCTATTTGGAACCAGTCTGTTGTTCCATGTCCAGTTCTAACTGTTGCTTCCTGACCTGCATACAGATTTCTCAAGAGGCAACTTAGGTGGTCTGGTATTCCCATCTCTTTCAGAATTTTTCACAGTTTATTGTGATCCACACAGTCAAAGGCTTTGGCATAGTCAATAAAGCAGAAATAGATCTTTTTCTGGAACTCTCTTGCTTTTTCCATGATCCAGCGGATGTTGGCAATTTGATCTCTGGTTCCTCTGCCTTTTCTAAAACCAGCTTGAACATCAGGGAGTTCACGGTTCACGTATTGCTGAAGNCCTTTCTTTGGAACTGGAATGAAAATGGACCTTTTCCAGTCCTCTGGCCACTGCTGAGTTTTCCAAATTTGCTGGCATGTTGAGTGCAGCACTTTCACAACATCATCTTTCAGGATTTGAAATAGCTCAACTGGAATTCCATCACCTCCAGTAGCTTTGTTCATAGTGATGCTTTCTAAGGCCCACTTGACTTCACATTCCAAGATGTCTGGCTCTAGTTTAGTGATCACATCATTATGATTATCTGGGTTGTGAAGATCTTTTTTGTATAGTTCTTCCATGTATTCTTTTCGGACACTCAGAATCTGGAAACCTTGAGAAGGGATACTGGGGAGGTTGACAGTTTACTGAGAAGGAAACACTGTATAGCTTCTTCTGGTACCAAGGAAACTTAAAGGAAGGGACTTTCAGACCTTTAAGGAAGGGGTGTTGTTATGTTGCTGCTGATATCCCCAAGGACAGAGTTCTCTCTTTCTGTATAACAAACCACCACAAACAAACTGGCTTGAAACAGTTCTTTTAAATCACAGTTCTCCAAGTCAGAAATCTGGGAAGGCTGAGCTGCATCTTCTTTCTCACAAAGAAAAAATCGAAAGACTGTCCAGCTTTGCTCTTATCTGGAGGTGCTGAGAAAAAATCATTTCCAAGATCATCCAAGTTGTTGATAGATCCCAGTTCCTGTGACTATGGGTCTGAGGTCCCCACTTCCTTGCTGGCTGTCATACAATTGCTTTTACCCTTTGATGCCTCCTGCATTCCTCATTTCTTGCCCATCTCAATATTCAAAATTCTCTGCTTTTAAGGAATCCTGTCATTAGACTGGGCCCACCCAGATAATCTCACCATTTTAAAGTCAACTGTGCTAAGTAGCATAACACCCACAGGAGCTTCAGGACCTTGTGAATGTAGGCGTGGAGAATCTTGGGAATTCCCAATTACTGTGTAACAAAGTGCCCCAAACTAGGCAATTTAGAACAACAGCAATTCATTCTCTCAGAATTCACAAGGCTAGAAGTCCAAATTGGAGGTGTTGGCAAGATTGGTTCCTTCAGGAAGGCTCAGAGGAAGAGTCTGTTCATGGCTTTCTGTTATTTTTTGGTGCTCCTGGAAATCCTTGGTATTGCTTGGTTTATGGGTACATAACTCCAATTCATCATATGACCATCTTCCCACTGAATGTCTATGTCTTCAAATGCAGTCTCCTCTCTATGGGTGTCTATCCAACTGACCTATCAGGAAGACCCTCATCTTAATTTGTATATTAATTAAATCTGCAAAGACCCTATTAATAAGTCCACATTACACAGGTACAAGAGGTTAGGACTCCAACATGTCTTTCTGGTGATCACTCAACACACAGCGGAGACCATTCCTAGAACTTCTGCTTCCCACAGAGAGGGGAGAGGCTGGACTTAGGAGTATGAAGAATTGGAGGGGAAAATCAAATGAAACTGCTATTAAAACAATTTTCCTACCAGGTTTAAGGGCCATTCTGAGGCAATAACTAGCAAATATATGAAGGAATGGCAAAAGAAGTTTATCTTCTCCAGCATTCTAGTATCCACAGTATTTGCCATTGTCAAAAGTATAATAGGGACTCACTTGGCAAAAAAGAAACTCAGCTTACAGTTGCCTAGGTCTAGCATTACATAACAGGATACAGAAGGGTTGCTATAAAGGAATAAACAATAGCTTAGTAACTGGCAAAAGGTGAAAGAGTACCTTGAATTAGTCTGGGTTCTTCATAAGACATATTTTTGTTATGTATATTATATGAACTGGTTTGTAAATGAGAATTGGTTCATGAAGTTTTGGAGGCCATAAGTTCAGTTTAGTTCAGTTCAGTCACTCAGTCATGTCCGACTCTTTGCGACCCCATGAATCGCAGCACGCCAGGCCTCCCTGTCCATCACCAACTCCCGAAGGTCACTCAGACTCACGTCCATCGAGTCAGTGATGCCATCCAGCCATCTCATCCTCTGTCATCCCCTTCTTCTCCTGCCCCCAATCCCTCCCAGAATCATAGCCTTTTCCAATGAGTCAAATCTTTGCATGAGGTGGCCAAAGTACTGGAGTTTCAGCTTAGCATCATTTCTTCCAAAGAAATTCCAGGGCTGATCTCCTTCAGAATGGACTGGTTGGATCTCCTTGGAGTCCAAGGGACTTTCAAGAGTCTTCTCCAACACCACAGTTCAAAAGCATCAATTCTTCGGTGCTCAGCCTTCTCCACAGTCCAACTCTCACATCCATACATGACTACTGGAAAAACCATAGCCTTGACTAGACAGACCTTAGTCGGCAAAGTAATGTCTCTGCTTTTGAATATGCTATCTAGGTTGGTCATAACTTTTCTTCCAAGGAGTAAGCGTCTTTTAATTTCATGGCTGCAGTCACCATCTGCAGTGATTTTGGAGCACCAAAAAATAAAGTCTGACACTGTTTCCATTGTTTCCCCATCTATTTTCCATGAGGTGATGGGACCAGATCCATGATCTTCGTTTTCTGAATGTTGAGCTTTAAGCCAACTTTTTCACTCTCCTCTTTCACTTCCATCAAGAGGCTTTTTAGTTCCTCATCCCTTTCTGCCATAATCGTGGTGTCATCTGCATCCCTGAGGTTATCGATATTTCTCCCGGCAATCTTGATTCCAGCTTGTGCTTCTTCCAGCCCAGCGTTTCTAATGATGTACTCTGCCTAGAAGTTAAATAAACAGAGTGACATTATACAGCCTTGACATACTCATGGACTCTCAAAATTATCCATCTGCAAGCTGGAGAACCAGGAAAGCCAGTGATATAATTTAGCCTGAGTCCAAAGGCAGGAGAAACCATGGAGCCAGTGGAATAATGATCAGTCTGAAGCCTAATACCCAAGAACCAGGAGCTGCATTGCCTGATGGCAGAAACAGATGAATGTCCTACCTTAAGAAGAGACAGAATTCACCTTTCCTTTGCCGTTTTGTTCTATTTGGCCCCATTGGATTAGGTGATCTTCATTTATAGTGGTGAGAATGTGTCTCTTAATCAGTCTACTAAATCAAACACTAATCTCTTCCAGAAACGTCTTCATAATCACACTTGAAATTAAGCTACCTGGGCATCCCTTACTCCAGTTAAATTGATAAGTAAAATTAACCATCACATACCTGAAGCCAAAGAAAGAACTAATTTATAGGCTCAACCATGAATATACACTGGAATGTTTTAAGGTAAAGAAAGAAGTGTGTATGAGAGTGATCAAGAAACAGAAACAGATCACTTAGGCATTAGTAAATATGTCTGAAGAATCTTATTTTATTTTAAATGTTATGAGAAGTATTAGAAAGACTTTAAGCATGGATTGACATAACTTACTTAAATGTTTATAATTTCACTTTGTCAACAATATAGTGAATAAAAGTGAATACTCACTTTAAATATTCTCTATGTTATCAGAAATAAATTCTAAATGGAAAAAATAATAGTCTTTTCATTCATCCATAATGGATCACAAGGAAGGCAAAAGAGGAAAAAGTAAGGTTATTTAGAAACACATTTCAGTAGTTCAGGGAAAGAGTGACTATATCTTTAGTTAGAGTAATCATATTATTGACCAAATGACCTTAGATTCTCCTCAGTTCAGCTAAACTTTAGACAGTTCTCTTTCAATCTATAGATCATGACCTCCCCTTTCTTAGAATATTTACTTTTGAAAACTTGCCATTATGAATTTCTGCTTGGTTTCTAAGGTCTCATTGTTTTCTCTTTGAGAAAAAATGTCTCTCAAGGAACTGGAAACTATCCATTTGAAATGTAATCAACAAAAAAGATAGAGTCCTGATCTTTCAGTCTCTGTGGAAGGGTAAGAACCTAAGTCCTTTGATAAGCTACAATTCAAGAATACAAATGGCCCAATGACAACTACATTGAGCAATTTCTCCACTAATGTCTTTTAGGATTTTTTCATTAGTTCCTCCCAGCATTTAAAAATCCTCCTGCTCTTTGCTTCAGAAGAGTTGAATGCAGTTTCTCTCCCCCCATTTCAATAGCTTTGGCCCCTATTGCAATAGTCTTTGAATAAATTTTTTTCTGTCTGTTTAACTGGTCCAGCCCTATTTCCTTCAACAGCACAGATGAAGAAATGAGATGAAACTTGGATTACTGTTTCGAGTTAAGAACTGTCAATAAATTACATATGGAGTGAATCACAGAAAGGAATAAAACTTATAACCTAGGTCGCTAAATGGCACAGTTGAGTGAATGGCTATTCATTTACTATAAAGAATAAAGCTTGAGGAGTAAGTTTTGACAGATAATTAAATGCAGTTCTACTTTGCCTATTTTAATATTGAGATATTTATTAGCCTTCCAACTATTCACATCAGATGGACAAGTGGATATGTAAATCTCCATTTACGGGGAAGAGACAGAGATGGTAATACAATATTTGAGTTATCAACATAGAGATGATATGGTAACCAAGAAATTACATGAAGTCATCTAGGCAGGATATTTAGGTAAATAAAAAGCTGGAATAGGACAAAATACCCAGGGCATTCCTTACAAGCATGGATTCCTAAATTGAAGACACATCTTTAATATGGTAAGCAACAGTTTCCTCAAGATGAGAGTTCTAAAGAGTTTCTATAATAGTTTCAGAATATAGAAGTTTGCACTTGATCTATATCCCTATTTGTGCTGCTTTTTATTCAATAACTAATAATATGCCTAGGTCACAAAAGCCCAGAAAGAAGTTAGGAGATTATATGTGACCCTATGGACTGTAGTCTGCCAGGCTCCTTTGTTCATGGAGTTCTCCAAACAAGAATACTGGGACGGGTTGCCATTCCCTTCTCCAGGGGATCCTCCTGACACAGGGCCTGAACCCAGGTCTCCTGTATTGCAGGCAGATTCTTTGCTGTCTGAGCCACCATGGAAGCCCAAAATGTCCAATACCTAATGATAATTAATGCTTTTATTCCAGATATTTAGATGCATTAGTGTTGCATCAGCCCCTTGTTTTATCAATTGAGTCTTTGAAAAGGAATGTTTCAGTACAGCTCAGTCCCTGAATAAGTCTTATTTGAAAGGCAAGAGGTTGGCAAAAAGGAATCTGCAATAAAAGTGACTCTTCAGCATAACTACCCCTAGGAGATACAGTGCTACAAAGTTATTAAAATAGTAATAAACAGGGAAAGTGTAGATCAGACACATAGGGCACTTATCAAGGAGTGAGAAGCTTATATGTGTTCTTGAAAAGATAGGTAGGAGGAAAAACCAGAACAAAGTCTCACTCTGAGGATTTTGTGCAAGTGGACCACACAGACACCAGCCCTTTGCTGTCCCTGGGAGAGGTGAAAAGAAAGCTCTGTACATCAGCAGGAGACTGACCTCTGCCTCTGCCTCCACATTCTTCTTTGTTTTAACATTCCAAGTGCAACTGACAGCACTCACCCCTGCTGTCCACCTCCTCAGTTCCTGTCCATGCTCTGCTGAGTGTTTCTGAACAAACTAAACTTTAGACTGGACTCCTTCGAGTAAATTGGTTCTCTACCTCTTAGTTCAGTAAAAATTCTTCCCACGTGGTAGTATAGCCAGTAGTACAATAGAAAATCCCATTATCAGCAAGTTTCTAAACTTTCAGCACAATGGATAGATTTCATGCTTTATTTGCACAGAGATTTTGACATTCAGTATATTCATTTGTCTCTAAGGATTTTTATTATGCTTCTTAGCCTCCCAGTCCTTGCTATTCACTATTTCTTTCCAAATGTAACTTAGCAGAGTATGCTGTTGTAGAAGTAAGAAGCATATATCATGGTCTCAGTTAGAGTAATTTCATGTTTTTCTGTCACTGGACAATAATGAATCTGTTTTCCCCTCTTGTCTGAGAAACTGTATCTTGTATGGTAAATTCTGTCCTCTCAAAATACATATGTTGAAGTTCTAATCCTCCTAGTACTTCAGAATGTGACTGTATTTGGAGATGGAAGTTTTAAAGAGGTAATTAGATTAAAATGAAGTGATATGAATGTGTCCTAATCCAGTGTGACTGATATGTTTATGAGTTGATTAGGGCATAGAAACACGCAAAACGAAGATCATGTAAAGACAAAGGGAAAAGATGGCCATGTAAAAGCAAAGAAGAAAGATATCAGAATAAAATGAACTCTGCTGACATTTTGACTTGGGACTTCTAGCCCAAAATAAGGAAATAAAGTTCTGTGTTTTAAGCTGCCTAGTCTAGGGTACTTTGCTTTGTTAGCCTAGAAATTTTACATACCATAATGCTACTTTTAGTATGGTGTATTTGCTAAGAATGTGTACTTAAAAGTCATACTGTCTTATTCAAATCTTGGTTCTATCAGTTACTTAGTCTGAGATTATGGAACAGTTGCTTAATATTTAAGTGTTAAACATTTGTTTTACAAATTATGCAAAAATTGAAATAATTCACATGAAATTCACAGCCCATGTAAAAGCTA